>CARXXK010000117.1:316427-875001 GCA_949089665.1 Macrosiphum euphorbiae | reverse complement strand
CTATAATTTAGCGGGGAACCCGAATAAGATTCAACGGGGGAGGGTTATACGACCAAAATGAGCTAAAACTCCGAATTTTTGGAAAAAAAGAAAAAAAAAAGAGAAATCAAACTCTTCGTCGCATATTATATCACGCCCATTTATAGTAATAAGACAACTGTTCGCTCTGCTAAATCATTTGACTGAGAAACGCGAATAAGTCTTCAACGGGGAGGTCCGTAGTCAGTAGAGGCGTTAAGACTCGAATTTTGAAAAAAATCGGAACATTTACGTTAAAAATGATAAGACGGATGTGATAGCGAAACGACGAAAAAAAAATTCAATTTATCACGGCCGCCGCACATTATCGATTTTCGGGCGGCGGGTTCGAAACCACGACCCTCGAGTCACCTGTCCTAACGCCTAACCAACCTAGCCACCTACTGAGATGAAAACCAGAGTCAAATATATGACTCTTAAGCCGCGTTGCGGTCCCCGCGAAAGGCGAACGCCGTTTGGAAGGCCGTCAAAGGGTGTCGTAGCGGGCGATCCGACCGCGTCGGGAAGCGGACTACCGGCTCCGCGGCCCTAGGACGTATAAAACGCGAGAATTGCAAAAAAAAATCGAACCTCGAGACGCATGTATTTATGCCTGTATATAGCGATACGTAATCGGTACCTACTCTCTTTTCCGCGACGCCGCTCCACCCCGGGACTCGTTTTTGAAAATGTGGGGCCACGCGTCGGTTATAAATTTAGCGGGGAACGCGAATAAGTCGTCGACGGGGAGGGTGATACGACCGAAAGGGGCTAAAACTCGAATTTCGAAAAAAACGGCAAAAAGAGCGGTCATAATATAGTCGTACTACTTAAATGCCAGAGTTTAATCAGTTCTTTTAGATCAATTAGTTTATTAATATCGTATTAAACAATATTTAACCAAATCGGAATCACTTAAAAACCGTAATATATCAAGAAGGTACTACAATATATGTCATATAGGTTAGTTATATTATATTGTATTTATAAAAGAAACATATAGGTGCGTTGGTCACGATAAAATCAAGTATTAATTAAATGCTAATATTATTATTATTATTTAATATATTAATTTATTATATATTTATATTTTTTTGTAAAATAAATATAGTTAAACGAATTATAATATATATAAATACCGATATATTTAATATAATAACGCGAATTTTGAAAAAAATCACAACACTTTCGTTAAAAATAATTAATGTGACGAAAAAAAAAAAACGCGAAAAAAAAAATTCCATTGAACACGGCCGCCGCAAATTATCGATTTTCGGGCGGTGGGTTCGAAACCACAACCCTCGAGTCACCTGTCCTCACGCCTAACCAACCTAGCCACCTACTGAGATGAAAATCTGTGTCAAATGTATGACTCTTAAGCCGCGTCGCCGTGCTCGCGAAAAGCGAACGCCGTTTGGACGGCCGGCAAAGGGCGTTTGAGCGGGTGATCCGACCGCGTCGGCGAGCAGACGACCGGCTCCGCCGCCCTCGGACGTATAATACCCGAGCTTTGCGAAAAAAATCGAACTTCGAGACGCACGTATTTATGCCTGTATATAACGGTACCTACTCGATACCCAATTGGTACCTACTCTCGTTTAAGCGACGCCGGTCCTCCCCGGGACTCGTTTTTGAAAAAGTAGGGCAGCGCGCCGGCTATAAATTTAGCGGGGAACCCGAATAAGATTCAAACGGGGAGGGTTATACGACCAAAAGGAGCTAAAACTCGAATTTTTGGAAAAAAAGAAAAAAAAAAGAGAAATCAAACTCTTCGTCGCATATTATATTCACGCCCATGTATAGTAATAAAGACACTGTTCGCTCTGCTAAATCATTTGACGGAGAACGCGAATAAGTCTTCAACGGGGAGGTCCGAAGTCAGTAGAGGCGTTAAGACTCGAATTTTGAAAAAAATCGGAACATTTACGTTAAAAATGATAAGACGGATGTGATAGCGAAACGACGAAAAAAAAATTCAATTTATCACGGCCGCCGCACATTATCGATTTTCGGGCGGCGGGTTCGAAACCACGACCCTCGAGTCACCTGTCCTAACGCCTAACCAACCTAGCCACCTACTGAGATGAAAACCAGAGTCAAATATATGACTCTTAAGCCGCGTTGCGGTCCCCGCGAAAGGCGAACGCCGTTTGGAAGGCCGTCAAAGGGTGTCGTAGCGGGCGATCCGACCGCGTCGGGAAGCGGACTACCGGCTCCGCGGCCCTAGGACGTATAAAACGCGAGAATTGCAAAAAAAAATCGAACCTCGAGACGCATGTATTTATGCCTGTATATAGCGATACGTAATCGGTACCTACTCTCTTTTCCGCGACGCCGCTCCACCCCGGGACTCGTTTTTGAAAATGTGGGGCCACGCGTCGGTTATAAATTTAGCGGGGAACGCGAATAAGTCGTCGACGGGGAGGGTGATACGACCGAAAGGGGCTAAAACTCGAATTTCGAAAAAAACGGCAAAAAGAGCGGTCATAATATAGTCGTACTACTTAAATGCCAGAGTTTAATCAGTTCTTTTAGATCAATTAGTTTATTAATATCGTATTAAACAATATTTAACCAAATCGGAATCACTTAAAAACCGTAATATATCAAGAAGGTACTACAATATATGTCATATAGGTTAGTTATATTATATTGTATTTATAAAAGAAACATATAGGTCGCGGGGAACGCGAATAAGATCCAAACGGGGAGGTCGATAAGCCCCAAAATGCCTAAAACTCGAATTTTCGAAAAAAAACGGCAAAAAGCGCGGGCGACGGCGGCGCTCGGTTCGCACGGGATATCCGCCGCGGAGGGCCCGCAGAGAAAAAAGTACGGCGGACTTATAATAGTAAATTTAGCGAGGAATGCGAATAAGGTCCAAACGGGGCCGCCCGAGGACCCGAGGGGAGTAAAAGTCGAAAATTTTGAAAAAAAATCGTGAAAAGTGATAAGGAGGAGTGATAACGCAGCGACCGCGACGGCTCCGCAAAAAACGACGCGACGCATGTATTTATGCCTGTATATAGCGATACATACACGGTACCTACTCTCGTTTCCGCTCACGTTTAACCTCCCCTGGACTCGTTTTTGAAAAAGAAGGGCCGCGCGCCGGCTATAAATTTAGTGGGGAACGCGAATACGTCTCCGACGGGGAGGTCGGACGTCTCGTAGAGGTGCTAAACGCGACTCTAGTCGAAAAAGTCGGAAAAACCGTCGAAATAGCGATGACGCCGCGCTCTCTGCGATCGACTGGTCCGCCGGGGGACTGGATTATAAAAAAGTAGGGCCGCGTGCAGACTATAAATTTAGCGGGGAACGCGAATAACATCCAAACGGGGAGGTCGATACGCCCCGAAACGCCTAAAACTCGAATTTTCGAAAAAAACGGCAAAAAACGCGCGCGACGGCGGCGCTCCGTTGGCACTCGACGTCCGCCGCCGCGGGCCCGCCGGGCCAAAAGTAGGGCCGCGCGCCGACTATAAATTTACCGAGGAACGCGAATAAGGTCCGAACGGGACCTTCCGGGGCCCCCGAGGGGGGTAAAACTCGAACAAATCCCGAAAAAATCGTGAAAAACGGTAAAAACCGCGAAAAGCGATAAGGAGGAGTGATAACGCAGCGACGGCTCCGCCGCCGCGTTTTCCCGCCATTGTCCACTAAGCAGTTGAGATTTAACACATAGGCGGCGCCACACGTGTTCATGCTTTATAGTATAGAGACTAGCTCTCCGAGCGTCGCTGGGGGACACCCCCAAACCCCCGGGTGTGGGTCATGAGTGTTTTCGATTTCGGAAGCAGCGGTGGTCTCGTGAGTCGTGGTGCGGTCGTGGGTGATGTGGAGGGCTGGTGATAAGGACATTGGATTAGTGATAAAAAATAGTGATAATGATATTGGATTTATGATAAGGAGAGTGGTTTTGTGATAAAAAAATAGTGATAAGGATATTGGATTTGTGATAAAGATAGTGGATTAGTGATAAGGATAGTGGATTTGTGATAAGGATGTTATATTGGTGGATGTTAGATGGTGGATTAGGTTACCAGTGGATAAGTTAACCGGATAGCTGTCAAAATTTTTTACTTATGTTAATGACGTAAAAAAATTCAAATATCACATAGCCGCTGCGATTTTTTTGGGGTCTAGCAGGCAGTCACGTTCCTCGACTTTGGTCGTAGTCACCCTTAAAGCCAATCCGACAATATACGACGGCTGGGCCTCGTCATCACGTATGCTATCCGACTGCGTCGAATCGCGGACGACGTTCATTACTGTTACCGAAAACGCAAAATTAAAGAATAAATTACGTGAAGAAAATTCTAAATATTTCTGGCGTCCATAAATATCTTATAGCAACCGTCTGTTTTTTTGGGGTCTAGCAGGTCACACATCTATGTTATCCAGGTAGGCATTCCGACTCGATGTTGGACGTAGTCACCCGGGTAGACAACGTGACGACCGGTACACGAACCGGTACATCAGCTATATAATTTACGTGAATATATCTTTTGGGGTCTAGCAGGTCAGTCACCTCCTCGAAGTTGGTCGTATTTTCGTGGGTGTCTAGCAGGTCAGTCACCTCGAAATGATGTTCGCCGTAGTAATAGCGGACAATGTGTAAAGACCGCGGGTAACGCAAAATTAACTAAATATCTGATCTGGTCGTTGTTCTCGAGCCGGTCCGTGTGTGATAAGGGTTAGGATCACCGCGGTTCGACGTGGTAGCCCGTATAAGCAACAATGTTAGCCGACAACGTTCTTAAATGCCGCCGGAAATTCAAAATCCCGTAAAGAAATCATATAGCTGAAGCGACGTCCTCCTTAGTAATACGGCTAGGATATCCGACAATGTGCGACGGCCGAGTTTTATAGCCAGCTTTTTGTTTGGGTGTTACTACACATAGGACATGAATCATAACGCAGAACCTACACATGATTATGAAAATCTAATATAGTAAAATATATAAAAAATAATATAGTCGTTGTATTTTTGTGGGTGTCTTGCCGGTCAGTCACCTCGAATGACGTTCGGCGTAGTTATAGTATTTGGGGTCTAGCTGGTCAGTCACGTTTCTCGACTTTGATCGTAGTCACCCTGGAAGGCAATCCGACAATATTCGACGGCTGGAGCACGTCATCACGTATGCGATCCGACTGCGTCGAATCGCGGACGACGTTCATTACTGTTACCGAAAACGCAAAATTAAAGAATACATTTCGTGAAGAAAATTCAAAATATTTCGGGCGTCCGTGCAAATCATATAGCCACCGTCTGATTTTGGTGTCTAGCAGGTCACCCATCTATGTTATCCGGGTAGGCAACGTGCGGCCGGGACAGCGTCCATTACAGTCACCGACAACGCAAAATAAAGTTATGAATTATGTGAAAAAAAATTCAAAGCAATCCGACTACCGCGAGTCACCTTCCTCGACGTCATTACGCCAAAATTTAGGTCTACGATTTTATAATTATTTATTTATTATTAGTAATAATTAGTTATTACCTACTTACACCACAGATGAAATATCTATTGGATTTTGGAACCAGAAAAAACCGAAAAAACCTCTACATCAAAATATAGGTTTCGGTTTCTTTTCTTAAAAAAATGTATTTAATTGTTCCGGTCCTAAGATTTTCAAAAAGTTACGGTTCCAATCCTTGTTATGAACTAATAAATGCATACTTATCAATATAATATTACAGTTGTCATTTAAGTTAATTGGTTGAGGTCATCAAATAGCCACTTTCTTATTTTGGTAATTAATAATTTAATGTAGCATACAAATACTGTTTCTATATAATATATAATATTATATTAATAAATAAAAAGATCTTTATATATTTAAGTAAAGTTTGTGGGTAGTAAAGTTATTTAAGAATTGTATAATATTTTCTATACTATTTGATATTACTTACATATATAGCTGTACCTACCTTGTATATTTATTTAATTATGAGAATTAAATCAAATTAATAAATAGATCATTTTATTGATGAATAGCAAATTTGATTGACCTTAAACGTAGGTATGTATAAATGTATACACTATACAATGTATATAGTTTGTATTTTTTGGCATTTATCTTACTGAGTAGGTCTACTATCATAATATTTTTCTGTTATATTGTATGACTGTATATAATATATTATGTACCTACCTACCAATTTATTTAATGTCATATGATATTCATGATAGTTTAAATTATTTAGTAATTATAATTGCACATTTATAATGGTGCATCATTGTGTTATGACTTATCTGTTATGTGTAATGCAAGTGTGTATGAATGTAGTTTATATTGTATATACTTAATACATCTATGGGTATAATAGTAATACATATATATTATAATGCATATAGGTCATATGGTAAGTACATAATATATAATATCAATTTGTTATTCATCATTTATTAATTATGTTTTTCTTTTATTGATTTGAAACTCATGTACATAAATAAACATGATAGACCTACACATATTTTGAGTAATATCAAATTATGTCTTATCATTATACGACATAACTGCCAGAATTTAATTAAATACATAATATAGTTAGTAATTTTTTGTTTACTAATATACATAATTTGACTCACCTAAAAACTGTAATATATTAAGTAGTACCTAGTATACCTACAAGTATGTTGGTTATTATTACTATTGTCTATTCAAGTAAGTATAAGATAACCATAGTCGTTATAATAACAAATAGTTTATTTCATATAATACTCATATTTAAACCTACTTATATAAGTTATATCAAATAGTATATAGTCATATCATTATACAATCTAATTGCCAGACTTAAAATAAAGAGGTACTTACATAAAGTTCTATTTTGTTTATTAATATAGTATTAACTATTATTTGTATCTGTAGCAGTATTATAATCAAACCAAATCTTACTAACCTAAAAACTGTAATAGCTGTATCAAGTACCTACTACATAGTATATTATATATTTATATTTAATCGAGCCCATGTCAAACGATTTAGGTGCGTTGCTCACAAATGTAGATAATAAAAGCAATACCTAGCTGTGGTTGTCAATTATCTAAATATTGTTATTTATCAATTATCTATTTATTAATTTGATTAAACCTACCTATTGTATACTCAAATTAATAATACCTAATATATAATTATTTTATATTATTGTTTCTGTGACATCCATCGTCGACTCGAGCTGGGATAATATTTTATAAAGTATATAATTTAACTAAACCAACCCAGCCACCGTGTATCAACTCTTGATAAATATACATTTATATATTATAATATGCATGTACCAGGTACCTACAGACCGACTCTGTGGGTAGATCGTGTAAGCAGTAAAATATAACATAATAACGCAGTTTCTTGAATCAAAAAATCGAACTTTTCGTCGCATATTTTCATTTCCGTTTATAGTAATAACAACACTGTCCGCTGCGAGATCTCCTCCGCGGAACTCGACTCGAGCGAAGTACTGACGCGGGCGGCTTATAAATTTAGTGGGGAACGCCAATAACATCCAAACAGGAAGGGTAATACCACTAAAACGGGCCAAGAAACGAATTTTAGAAATAAACGGCAAAAAACGACGCGACGCATGTATTTATTGTTGTATATAGCGATACTTACACGGTACCTACTCGTACAGACTCGTCTGTGAAAAAGTAGGGCCACGCACCGGCTATAAATTTAGCGGGGAACGCGAATAAGATTCAAACGGGGAGGGTAATACGACCAAAAGGAGCTAAAACTCGAATTTTTGAAAAAAAAACAAAAAAAAAAAAGAGAAATCAAACTCTTCGTCGCATATTATATTCACGCCCATGTATAGTAATAAAGACACTGTCCGCTTGCTAAATCATTTGACAGGGAACGCGAATAAGTCTTCAACGGGGAGGTCCGAAGTCAGTAGAGGCGTTAAGACTCGAATTTTGAAAAAAATCGGAACATTTACGTTAAAAATGATAAGACGGAAGTGATAGCGAAACGACGAAAAAAAAAATTCAATTTATCACGGCCGTCGCAAATATTATCGATTTTCGGGCGGCGGGTTCGAAACCACGACCCTCGAGTCACCTGTCCTAGCGCCTAACTAACCTAGCCACCTACTGAGATGAAAATCAGAGTCAAATCTATGACTCTTACGCCGCGTTACCGTCAACGCGAAAGGCGAACGCCGTTTGGTCGTCAGTCAAAGGGCGTCGTTGCGGGCCATCCGACCGCGTCGGGAAGCGGACTACCGGCTCCGCGGCCCTAGGATGTATAAAACGCGAGAATTGCAAAAAAAAATCGAACCTCGAGACGCATGTATTTATGCCTGTATTTAGCGATACGTAATCGGTACCTACTCTCTTTTCCGCGACGCCGCTCCAACCCGGGACTCGTTTTTGAAGGGCCCGCAGAGAAAAAAGTATGGCGGACTTATAATAGTAAATTTAGCGAGGAATGCGAATAAGGTCCAAACGGGGCCGCCCGAGGACCCGAGGGGAGTAAAAGTCGAAAATTTTGAAAAAAAATCGTGAAAAGTGATAAGGAGGAGTGATAACGCAGCGACCGCGACGGCTCCGCAAAAAACGATGCGACGCATGTATTTATGCCTGTATATAGCGATACATACACGGTACCTACTCTCGTTTCCGCTCACGTTTAACCTCCCCTGGACTCGTTTTTGAAAAAGTAGGGCCGCCCGCCGGCTATAAATTTAGAGGGGAACGCGAATACGTCTCCGACGGGGAGGTCGGACGTCTCGTAGAGGTGCTAAACGCGACTCTAGTATAAAAAGTCGGAAAAACCGTCGAAATCGCGACGACGCCGCGCTCTCTGCGATCGACTGGTCCGCCGGGGGACTGGATTATAAAAAAGAAGGACCGCGCGCCGAATACAAATTTAGCGGGGAACGCGAATGAGATCCAAACGGGGAGGTCGATACGCCCAAAAACGCCTAAAACTCGAATTTTCGAATTTTACTGTCCCTATCGGGGGACCCGAACTCCTCCCCTGGGGGGGATAGGGGGTCCGGGTTGGCGGGGGCTGGTCGGCGCCCTCGAGAGCCGCTAGGGTTGCGTCAAGGGGGCAAAACTTTTTTCCCGGAGCTCTAGGAGCAACCGTTGGGGAGTTACGGCCGAAAAACCGTGGGGACCGTGGGGGGTCTTCCAAGTGGACTTAAAAAAGCGATAAGGAGGAGTGATAACGCGATTTCCCTCCATTGTCCACTAAGCAGTTCGGATTTAACGCATAGGCGGCGCCACACGTGTTCATGCTTTATAGTATAGAGATTGATCTATTGAAATAATAATCATCTCGGACGTTTATAATTTAGGTATGTGAATATTATTGATGTACGCTTTGGTTAAACACTGAAAAATATGTGACCATAAGCAAAAGGAAATTTGAACGATATAAAATAATAGGTAGGTACTTAACTATATTTTATACAAGATACCACCGTGTTTGATTTTTCAGAATAAAAAAAAAATACATTTTCAGCGTTTGACAAAGTTACGATGAATTTTCTAATAAACCGGGTCCCGAATGTTTTGGTGGTTAGGTATATTCTTCATGCACTGGTCGAATAAATATATAGGTACCTATACTATTAAATACTGGTATTATATTACTTTGTGTTTTATTTTGCAGCGGCGGAGTTGTGGACACACAAACGTCGTCGTCGGTTTGACAGTTCCCAACGATGTTAGGTTTTAGAAGATTGTACATAGTAAAAATAATAATTACTATTATTATTGCTTGAGTCGTTACACCGGCGACACGGGTGTCACCGGTTTCCGCCAAAAATTACCTTTCCGTTTTCCGCCAATACCTTTTTCCGCCAAATCAGAAAAAACGTCATTCCTTTTTCCGCCAATTATAAATTATTGAATTTTAAAGTTTAGGAACCCTTACGTAAAGATTTAATAATTGCACACTATAGAGTTAAAAATAATAATATTTTTTCCAGTTATTACTTATTATATATTAGTAATGATATTAGCAGTGATGTATTGGTAATTTTTTTCTAGGGTATACGCTTAGCACATAAGCTCAAAAAAAAAATTTTCTAAACAAACATAAAATTAACTTATGGTTTGTCGTGCGGTATACCACCGCGCCTTTATAATATGTCGATTTATTTATCTAGCCCCCCCCCCCAGAAAACGGATTTTAGACATATTGCATCAGAATGAGATGGAGTTACAGTGCTTAGAAACTTCCTTTAAAAAAGAAACTAAATTCTTTACCATTCCTGCCTTGAAGATAGGAGTTAGTTCCTTTCCTCGTTCCTTTTTAATGTGACTTAAAATAAAATGAAAAAACATAGGTACATCGTACATGTTTAATGTTTATACTATAATTGTTTTAATTTTAAAATTTTAAACATAACACATTGTTATTTAGGCATTTAGTAATAGTTTTAAATTATATAATTAATAAGCTGTATAAATAAACCTCTGCTACAGAAATACAGAATTTATATTTTGTAAACATTATCAATAATATCGTATACAGGTTTATTTTTATAGCTCTTCATATTAGTTACTAAATTTTAATAGAAGCTAAACATTTTTTTACTTTTAGTTTTAAAAATGATTTAATTACTTTTATTTAAAAATAAATGAACAAAGAAAGGAACGAAAAAAAATAGTTCATGTTCCTCTAAAAAGTGAACGAAATTTCAGTACGTTCCTAAACATGAAAAAGGAACTACGTTCCCGATAAGTTCCTAAAAATGGAACGAAATCAAAGGAAGGAATTCCTTTGAACGAGTTCATTCCAAGCACTGAGTTAGAACTTACTTTTTGTTACATAATTTCGTTTTGTTTGCCATGTAAGCAGTAAAAAAAAATTGATCTAATACATTTTTCTAACGATTATTATTTATTTATTTAAAATTCTAACGGATCGTAAGATCCAGGTTCAATATATATATATAATAGTACAATATTGAAATTAATATTAATTATACAAATAGTAGTAACAATAATAATAATAATAATAATAACCACAATAATACAATAATAATAATAATAATTATAATACAAAATCCATTAAAAACATAAAGATCTATTAACATAATTATTAAAAGATTCCAAGGAAGTAAAATTAAATAAATCAATGTTGGTATCGTTCGCTAATGACATAATTCTGTTTATAGGTGAAGATAATAAATAATTTGTACTTTGAGAACCTATATAAAAAGTATTATTAGACCTAGTTCTACGTTGAGGAACTTTAAAATTGAGGAAACTTAATAGTTCTGGACAATCAGTGTAACCATTTACTAGTTTAAATAAAATTTTCAAATCTATTTTTTTTCTTCTATCCGATACAGTATCAAGTTCAAACAAATTTAATAATGGCTGGTAAGGAGAATGTGACTCTCGTATAACATTACATTTGTATGCTTAAAAACGTATGAAACGATTTTGAACATTCTCTAAGCAGTGAATTTGATGTTTTTTGTTATTATAAGACAATTGGTAATTAAATAAAATCTTTTTTACTAAGAATATATTCTGAATAGTAATATATTACATAATTTCATAAATATAAAATTATTGACTGACTGACTTCTATAGTCATCTGTCTATCTGTAAATTCTTATCAATGTCGCTGTTTTCTACCAAATCTAACTGATTGTGATAAGGCATCTGTGAATAACTGTTTTGTTTTTGAAGCCGCTGTCAATCCAATAAATACAATATCATTCTTATAATCGGCAGTCCCTCAAGTCAACCATAACTATACAGATAATATTATAAAAATATCTGTGGACTGTGTCCATAACGTTGATAGTTTTAAATAATTGTATCCATAGCCGTGATTATAATTGTAAATATATGAATTTGATATTGATATGATGGTTATTAGTCGAATATAATTAAAAAAAATTTGATAATTTTCAATAATAAAGATAAAAATATTTTTTTGGAAGCAATTACTACTTTATTTTACTTAAGTTTTTTGAAGGTATACGTGGGTATACGCGCGTATACTTGGGTATCTCTAGTAATTTTACAGGGTATACGCTAAATCAGTAAACTGGTGATAGGGTATACGTCGTATACCCGCGTATACCCTCCAAAACACCACTGGATATTAGTGTACCGACAAAATAAGTCAAAAAATATAATTTTATCATAACACTTATTAGGTAGGTACTAGGTATAATAGATATAAGTATTAAAAAAATGATATTTATATTTGCATTGTCTTGATGACAATATTATGTCAATATGTCAGCGCTTGATTATATTTTTTGATTTATTTTGTCGGTACACTAATATCATTACTAATATATAATATTAAGTAATAACTGGAAAAAATATTATTATTTTTTAACTCTATAGTGTGCAATTATTAAATCTTTACGTAAGGGTTCCTAAACTTTAAAATTCAATAATTTATAATTGGCGGAAAAAGGAATGACGTTTTTTCTGATTTGGCGGAAAAAGGTATTGGCGGAAAACGGAAAGGTAATTTTTGGCGGAAACCGGTGACACCCGGCGACACATATCACACGTCGATCAAACAAGATAGGTTCATACAGTGGATACCAGATGAAACAGCGTATTATATTATATAAAAAACCTTGACATTTAAACACGCAATAGAGTGCGATTATATATATAGATACGTATAAATGTACTTTGTTTCTCCTTGGTCAAGTAATATGATGATCAATTTTCACTATAAAATAGTTCTTTTATTAATTATTAAGAAACAAATATAAATAATAATAAACATACTATTTATAAAAGAAAATCGATTTTTCATAACTAATAACTTTCTACTTTCGAATAATACAAAATATAATAATAATTAATAACAGTAAAAATACATGTAATATCTACTTAATAGTTAATAGATGGTACCTACCAGTGCCGCAATTAGGATTCTTGGGACCCCGGACACATTCAATGTATGCGGGGCCCTGAAGTCTATGTATAATATAATATTTTTTATATTTTATGTACTTATACAAAAATAAATAATGATGGTGATTTTCTTTTTAAAAAAACAAAATTTTTACAATCACTTAAAACACCGAAAATCGTGAACTTCGTAAAGCTTTACCATAAAAACTAATAATTTCCGGCAGTTAATTTTTGCATCATAATTCATAGATATACATCTTAACTGGTCGCAACACACGGGTTACCGAAAAAAAAAAATTGAAAAATTTGATTGAGCACTTAACTAGATTATAAATTTATAACACTAAATTAAAAAAATATTTTAGAGGTTTTAAGAAATTGTCTTCAAATTATCACATTTAATTATTTTATATAGGTAGTGATATTATTGGTTGGTTCAGTTTCTATTTTATAATAGATCAATAGCCAATAGGTTACCTAAATCACATTTTTTTTAAATTTAAATCCCGGTAGTCGAGTTTTTGGAAAGTACCACAAAGGAGACTTATAATAATTCACATTGTAATTTAATAGAATGTCTATACATTTGTGGACCAGTTTCGTATAGTTAAATTTGGCATGCGAACTATGAATAAAATAGAAAACCAGAATAAGTACATTGCTGATCACAAAAATTTCTGTAAAAGTACGTACGATTAACCAAAGACCGTTTAGGTACTTAGTATAGAATATAAGTTCTATGGATTTATCATAGTAAATAATATATTTTATCTATGGCTATCGTCAATTATTGTCGACATTCGTCGGCGACGATTAACGATTAACAATTCTAATAATTTCAGTGAAAAAAAAATAATAAGCGATCAATATATATTATATACGGACAGTTTGTTAGCACAAATTCACACATTTCGTTATGGTCAGATTAAATTCATTAAATATTTCGATACTTTCAAGTTTCAGTTCTGAACAAGATGATGATGGATAAATATAGCCGTTTTTTCGGCGACGGCGGCAGTCTAGCTAAATTTCACCGGAAGAGTCGATGTTTACTCGTAAGTTTGTTTTCATATTATTGCTATTTTAGTATTTTACATTTACTTTAAGACTTAAATTAAATATTTATTGCCCCGGACAATCTGTTAACTGGGTGACGTAGAAGCATTTATAAGTTTAATCCTAAAAGCGCCATGTATAAAATACGCGAGACCGAACAGTCCAAAGTCCGTCTTCGTTTCACTACTCCAAGTTTAATAAGTGCCTTTTTGCATAGGTATACTATAAGCCGGGTATCACCTTAGGTTTTGTGTGAAGTATTTAAAACAATATAATGTTATCAATCTTTATATTTTATATACATAAATTCATTATAAACCTCTTGTATTTTATTAGCATACTCACAAATTTTTTAGTGTAGTTTATACCCTATATGGCTAGATATTAAATGTTTTGCAATTATATATTTTACTATAATTATTATTTTCCATTATCATCTAATATAACAATACACTTTAAATTAAATTATTTGTTATCAAGACAGACAGTCTTAAGACAAACTCTTTTCTGGATGTTATCAAAACGGATTATGCTTAAAAAATTGCACAGTTGTCGTAGCAGTCAGTTGCTAGATCAACCCGTGAGACATTAAATAATTTTTTCGAAAAATATAATATGTAATATGTATGGCTCGAATGGCGGACAATTTCCCCCCGGACATTTTCCCCCCGACTGTTTTTGGCGTAGTAGGACATTTTCCCCCCAATATAAATTCGATGCGGACATTTTCCCCCCATTTTTTTTTTAAGTTTATTATTTATTATTTAATAAGAAATTATTTTTTTTCAGTAAAATATAATTTTTTTTTATAAATATAATCAATTATACTATAATTACCTATTATAGTAGATGTATATTTTTGATCAATTCAACTACTTGAAACAATAAAACAATAGTAATATTATATTTAAAAGATTGTCTAAATACAAAATAATAGTACCTACTATTTTTATGTCTTATTATATTTATGAAAAAAAAAAATGAAATTTTTAACCTATTTTACTTACCTATACACAATTACTTTACGTTTTTATTATATTTATGAAAAAAAAAAATATGAAATTTTTAACCTATTTTACTTATTTCCATTTTTTCGTATGTCTTATTATATTTATGAAAAAAAAAAAATGAAATTTATAGTATACATTTATAAAGTTAATTGTAGTATATAATATAATTGATTATATTTATGAAAAAAAAGAATTAAAAAAAAAGGGGGGAAAATGTCCGCATCGGAACATTTTTCGGGGGAAAATGTCCTACTACGCCAAAAACAGTCGGGGGGAAAATGTCCGGGGGGAAATTGTCCGGATACCGTATGGCTCATACAATTAAGAATTTATAGGTAGTTAATAGAAATGCGGATGTTTATACTTCATAGATATTTTTTTTATTGAAATCTTGTAAATAATTGAATTTAACAATCGGGTACAAATCACTAGTATCAATTTTATTATATTACGTGTAAAATCACCGGAACAAAGTGCAGACTGCATTTTAAAAATTAAAAAAAAAAAAAAATAATGTTGTAGTAGAAGCTGGAAACTGTAGTTTATTCTAATTTATAATCCAATAATTAATGTAACCGGGAATGTAACTATTAAATTCATCATTGAATGATTATTCCGAGATCACTTTAAGATAAATGCCAAACATATAAATGTAAATCAAATTGAGAATATTTAAAAAACATTTTGTGAAAGGAACAAGATTACTGCTAATATTTAAGTCCTAATTATTATTAACAAATAAATACAAATAATAGATATTTTAATAGCTTTTTACCATCAACATTCAGTGTAAATAATTTCTGATTGACTTATATATATGTAAAAATCTTCTATAAAATAATTATTCGTATACAAAAATCCTAACAATTAAATGCAAGGATCTCATAAATTGATCTTACAACATCCTTTAAACATCAAAACTACATTTGTAAATCATTTATACACTACACCTACTAAATAAAAACATTTAGTACAACATTTTAGTTCCCTGTTATGGTGTAGGTAAGTACTAATGCAAACAATAAATTATTATTCGAAAACACAATTTCGTATACCTATTATTATTTACTAAATACCTACAACTAAACTAAAAATAAATATATGATTACATTCTGAGTGCCTATAATATAATATTATATATGAAAATTGATTCCTTATTATGAATACTTATCGTTCACACAGACCACAAGAAAAAATCATTTTAAAAATTTAAAAATTGAACAACACATCGTTGTAAAATTAATCCAGTCATCGATCCGCTCAGAATCTAAAATCTAAAATATATCCGATAAATTTAAAATTAACATATACCTATCATTATTATTATATAATTTCTTATTCAGCAGTATTCGGAGAAAATTATAGACTTGGAATTTTAGAATCTAGGTAGTTGGTATTATAGTCGATACTGTAAATTTGATGAATTTACTGAGTATACCTTTATGTTACCTAAAATCGAATAATCACATTTTTATTTAATGATTCATAAAATACAATAAGCTTTTATAAAAATATACTTGTACTTCTGCAGATATCTATTCACCATCTTAATCAATAGTTAAATTAATAAACAAAAATAGTAATTTAAATAATACCCATATCAATATCATATTATTATAATTTAAATTCAAAATCATTAACTTATAACTATTTTGATTTTTGTCATATAAAATTTCAACAAACAAATATTGTTCCTTAACACGGAACTCATTGATATAAAAAGTTGCATTATATGATCCGTGGATTCATCATATTGACTTTACCTAGTATAATATAATATCTATCATTTATATTCTATGGCAAATCTCATAGTCGTTGCAGACGACACAGTCGATTAAAAATTCTAAAATTTCAATAAGCAAAGCAGATATGAGTAAAAAACTTACTGCGTCCCGTATAATTTTATTTTTCATAAATCACAATATTTCAAATTCTGTATTCTCTGAAGCGTTTCGTCGTCGGCGTCACAGTTCTCACACTTTACGGATTAAGTCGAAAGAGTCGATAATTAAACTATTAAAGTAAGTTTTTTTTCATATTCTTTTGGGGCTTAATTTTACTTTCATTTTTTCTAAATTATATGGTAAAAAATAAATCATATTTCGCTATAAAAAAATAATAAAACATAAAGTATTTTAAATTTGAGTAGAATAACTTTTTATGATCATAACCACATTGCCTACAGATTATTAAGCATTAGTACAGCAGTAGTTTATAGTCATTTTTGATCAAAAAAATTTAAAAGTGTCATCGTGTATTCGTGTATATAAATTATAATAATATACTCTGAGGGCCGTTCTTACAATGTCCGGTAAAGTGTCGGTTAACGCTAACCAACTAATAACAGATTTTATTACCTGCAGGATTATACGGGTTATGTGTAGGTTAAATTTAAATTTCAAAAATTATTAATTAATATATAATTTATTGGTATATAGTATTAAATAAATTAATATAATTATTAATAATAATAAATTCATTTATAAATTATAAAAATACAAACGAACAAACGAAAAACGATTCTGAGCGAGCAAAGACAGTTATAAATAATGTTGTGATTAAAGTAATTTATTTTACTATTATGCATTTGTACAAGAGTAGGTTAAAGCAATTTTTGCCCAAAAATTACATTTGAAAGTGTCATCTTGTAGGTATATAAATTATAATGATATACTATAAAAGTTTCATGAATCCACGAATTCCTACAATTTTTAAATTGCAACAAAATATCTAAAATCGCTATTCTTTGTTTTAATAAGTAATTTCTTCCAGAAATCAAGAAATTTTTTTATAAAAAAAATCGTGCCTATGGATCTTTATTGTTTCTCAACTGCTATTATAAATACTTATGAGGAAACTTTTATTACATTTTCATATTATGAGTAGGTAAACAAAGACATTTTTGTATGAATATCTTACAACAAAATATTTTGCAAATTGACAAGATTATGATAAATTTTGTAGAAATGCCTATACAAAAAACCTGCCTATATATTTCTAATTTTTTTTAACTGATATTATATATCAACTTACGAGGAACTTAAAATTATTTTTAAGCTTTCTGACCCAACGAATAAAATTGTATTGATATTTATAGAATACAGAACTAAAAACATTTCATAATTCAAATGTATATAAATCACTGAAAACGAGTCAAAATATTTTGAAAATTTTATGATGTATAG
This sequence comes from Macrosiphum euphorbiae, assembly GCA_949089665.1. Classification (NCBI taxonomy): domain Eukaryota; kingdom Metazoa; phylum Arthropoda; class Insecta; order Hemiptera; family Aphididae; genus Macrosiphum; species Macrosiphum euphorbiae. Next base: position 856,866 of record CARXXK010000117.1, on the reverse strand, counting down.
AAAATGATAGCTTAAAAATTCGATGGACATTTTAAATATCGACGGTTAATAGTTGTTGAATAACAACAAAATAAAAACATTTTTTTACGAGATTCATATATACATCATTGTAAAATCAAAACATTCATTGCTCCCGTAGTCGGCTCTAAAAAACAAACTAACACATAATAGTTAAGTAGGTACCTATAATACAGATTAAACTTAATACATATAAAATATAATATCTGTAACGCTTAGGTCATAAGAATATTGTTGAACATTTTACTGCAGGCTGCGTATTATTTCAGAAATGGTATTTAACTCGTCAGTGAAGATTTGTCAACTGGGAATAATATATCATAAGCATACTGAAATGTGTAACGTTGCAGTATTTCGAAGACTAAGTTTTATAGCAGATTCTGATTCGGACACGGGGTATGTACTTTATTATTTTTCTGCAGTAGGTTTCTTTTTATTATAGTTAATCGATCAGGGTTGTACTGCCCGAAACTTTTCAATTATTTGTATTGTAACTATACTGGTATAACACTATTCTGGCTATCAATAAAGTCGTGATAAAAATTAGGAAATTGGTCAGGTATGATATTTTATGGTATGTAGGTACTAATTCTTTTGAGTAGATAATTTGTTCAATTATTTAAATATTTTCACCGATAATCAAGTACGATGACTTGTAGGTAACTAGAGACTGAGTGAATAGGAATTAGGAAGTGTATGATGTAAGGAAGATAAGGAAAGAGGTCATTAGGATTTCACAAGGCTGGGCATTAACGAGTTAATAAGTTAATTTTAACTTATTAACTTAACTTACTAGTTCGTTTCTCATTTATAACTGCGTTAACTTAAAATCAACTTCTACTTTTTTAATATTACCAATTAAGTTAATTTTGAATTTTCGTTTTTATCTAGAATATATTTAAGTCTATAACGGTTCGTCGATTTAAAATTCGTAGAATATTAGAAAATATTGTTGAAAAAAAAAAGAAGATATTTTCGTAATAATTTTTTTTTTTTATTAACTTAACTGAGTTAAAAAAAATCATTAACTTGCCCAGCCTTGGGATTTCAGAGTGTTTGGCGTATGAAAGGGAAATGCGAAAAAGAAATGTTAGGTTAGGGTAGGTAAGTAGAGTGAGAGTAGCAGATATGAGAATGTCAAGTTGAGTGTGAAAGTGACAAAAGAGGATAGAATAAGATATTAATGAATTAAATGTAGTGTAGGAGTGACATATAATATATTTAAGTGTAAACAAGAGAGACTAGGTTGAGGTGGTTCGGTCACTGTATGATAAGAGGTAGTGAGAGAAGCTAACAGATGTAGGTAAATGTAGGGGGAAAGTGAGAGGTGAGAAGACTGAAGAAGTGATGGGTAGAACAGATGATATTATGGAGGTGCAGGAAAAGAGGGTGGCTGAACCTGTATAGTTGTGTGAGAAGGGGGAAGAAAAAGTGTGAAGGTAGAATAGTTAGGTTGACAATACCGAATACGTAGGAAAGGATCTCGAATTGCAAAAGCCACTCGACTCTTGGGCTGAAACTACCGGCGCGCGGTAGGTTTACAACCTAGACTTATGGGATAGAATAAAAAGATCGGTTGGTTGCCGGTTGGGATATCAGTGTTTCCATCTTTGACCCACGCGAGGTAACATCATAGGCGCTATTGGGGGATGAGGGGGGGGGGTCTAGGGGCGGGCTTATAGCCTAATAAAAAAATTATGCGGATCTGTATTGATTTCATGAAGTAGCCAACGCGTACTACGTAGCGAAGTACGTTGGCTACTCTATGACAATTAGTGTAAATAATTAAAATTTAAAATGTTTATAAATAATTAAACTAATTCAAAGACACACAAAAAAAATAATATTTTATGTCTACTAAAAAAATTACAATATATATATATATCTTAATAATTAATAAACAGTTGGGCAACTATTGTTTAAATGCCGGTTGGAGACTGTAGTCATCACCAGTTTATATTAAACGAAAAGTAAACGTGAGGGCGTTGCCCTCACACCACCATAAAAATATTAATTTGAAAATATAAAAACTATAAAATAAAAGAAATTTCTTCTTTTCAAGTTTAATTCTTCACAATAATATACTGTCTATACCTAATTAAAAAACAAAAATTAAGAGTTAAGTTGAATTTTAAAAAAGTTTATTAATATTACGAAACAATTGCATAATTTATTTATTTTTTTTGGGTCAGAGATGGAAATAAATAGTGCACTAAAAATATGACGTCCTCTTAAGTGTTATCAAGTTAAGAGGGGGGGTTCACACTACACCGTGTCGTGTGAACCCTCCTTAAGAAGCTGTTAATTGTTGATATTTAACATTAACTGTGGTAGTGGTATGATTGGAAGTTAAAGTAATAAGTAGGGCTGTGAATTGAATGCACTAAACAATTTTTAAATATGCACTAAAATTATGAATGCTATGAAATTAAATGCTCTATAAAAAAGCCATTATTAAAAACCATTGAAATTAATAAATACAAATTATAAATGGCTTACAAAAAAAAATTCTTTATTCACATACTAGCTAAGTATCATTATTTTTCTAATCATTTCTTTATGAATGTATATTATAGCCAATTTAGACCTGATTTACAGATAAATACAATTTTTTTTAAGAAAATAATCATAAATAAAAAACATCATAAAAACTTTCAATTATAAAAATTGCCTTAACCCAAAATATAGACATGGGATTTTGTATTTGTACAAAAAAAATAAATGTTTAATTTACATATTACTAGTTAGGTGGCCAAGAAAACATGTAATTACTTACCTAACCCATTAAATTATATGCTAAATAAGATTTCGTATTTAAACTATAAATAAACCAAAACAAATTTTGGCCGTATCCATTATCTTATAGTTTTTTATACTGTGTATCAATACTATCTATACTTGTACCTCCACTAATTTGACAAGACGACCATTCTTTAGAAATTTCAAAGTCTCGACTCTTAAATGTTTTTAAGCAACTAACTTCAAAGCAAGTTTTACATCCCAATAATCCATTTTTACAAAAAAGCCATGTATGTTTTTCTTTTTTTTGTGCCCATTGTTCAGCAGACCAATCTAAAGGCGACAACACTCCAGCAACTTCTGAATTCTCTGTTATAATTAGTTTTAAACTTGTCTGTAAAAAAAAAAAAGTTAATTTTTATTTGAATAAATCATAGGTAAAAACTTTAAATTTTTCATATTTTTTCTTAACTGATTTGTTTAAATTTATCGTAAGTTCCTAACAGCTATTGATAGCCACCACGGACTAAGATATAAAATATACATATATATATTTCCCTAAAAGTAGTTAAGATATTATTTTACCTGAGGCACTTCTGTAGAAGCATCTAAATGTAATGCAACATGAATAGATGCGTTGTTCTTTGTTTCTACCTTATGAGGGGGAGATTGTAAATCTGCTACATATGTCTCACCAAATTGTTCTGTGGGCACATTCTCGACATTTTTTGTAGTATTCCTCAACAAAACATGCAATCAATTATCAATGTGAATAATAAAACAATAAAATTGTATTAAAATGTATCAATTTTTAGCAACAATAATTAGGAATGAAAATATGAAATGTTCAAATATTGAAATACTCAAATAGGTACCTACATAATTTAAGTATTTCCTACTGTAACTGTCATATAAATTATTTTAATGACAAATTAAAACATAAAAATACTATAAACCACTTCAAAATTATAATGAACATTTTTTCAGTTATTAATAATTATCTAGGTTATAGATATTTAACTATATCCAAGTACAAATATATACAATTAATATTAATGGTATATTGTAACTCTCAAAAGTTGAAAATTATTAAGTTTTGACCATATAAAAATAACTATAAAATAACTATGTCATAACATTTTATATTTTTGGCTACCGACTAGTGCATTACAGTTAAATTAAAAATACTTACCTTTGTAATTGATTTTCTTATAACAAATTTGTCCATTTTGATTTAAAATAAAAAATTCACAAGATTCGTGAATAGTGCTCACGGTCAATAGAAGCTTTCGCACTCTGCTGAGTGCAGCTGTCTGCTAGTATTTAGTAGGTAATAAACTAGAATTGCATATAAATTATAATAATTATGAAAAACAATAATAATTAATAAAAATTATACACTATCACAATTCACAGCCCACAGGTTTATCACTTTAACAGTTTAACCAACGACTTTTACGCGGCAATAACGTTTTCCGAATACGGATACCGGCCGGTCTAATCTTTTGCGATAGTATCTACTATCTGATACTGGTAATTGGTTCTTTTTGGTTTTTTGATAATCAGCTAATAATATTATAATATCATAGAATTTAATTGCATTAAAAACACTCAAAAATTGCATAATAAAATTGTATAATTGCACCAAAAATCCCATAAAAATTGCAAAATAAATTGCACTATAAAAATGCAAGTCGTATTTATATATTCATTAATTAATATTACATTAATTACATTTAATATTAATTTTACATTTTTGAATTAAAATTGATGATTAAATACATTTCTAAATTATTTTCATTAAAATTAAATCTTCTATTACTCAAAATATGTTTGTACAACGAGAAACTACGTTCTACGTCAACACTCGTTATTGGTGCATATTTAAAACAATTTAATAAAGTAGGCGTTATATCTAAATTAACATTTGCTTTACCTGACATGACTTCATAGTAACACTTTAAAGTTTTATACCCTTCATTTTTTTTAATTACATACATACATTTTTCCTTAATTTTTTCCCCTTATAATTTATAACAAATGTTTAAATGTACACAGCAGACCACATATTTATTGGCTGCATAATATTCTGTACGTCACACAGTCTCTCTTTAAAATTATCCCGTCTACAAAATATAAATCATTTGTAAATCTAAAGACTTAATTGAGTACCTAATAGATAATTGTTCTAAAAGAGCGACGTGCCCTGTCGCCAGCTCACTAGTATCGACCAAAAATATTATGTGAGTAAATCTAAAGACTTAATTGAGTACCTAATAGATAATTGTTCTAAAAGAGCGACGTGCCCTGTCGCCAGCTCACTAGTATCGACCAAAAATATTATGTGAGAAATAAAAAACTAATGTTTCAAGTAACGGATAATCATACTCTTTGGCTTAGTGTGAATATCTGGACATTATAATTGCGGAAAGGTGTTAAGTGTACGTATCGGCCGCTGTTGCTAGATCCCGGATGGGTGACCACCTGGAATTTTTAGCAACAAATAGTTGCCACACATACTAACGTGTTTTAACCAACCGTTACTACTCACTACAAACAACCTACAAGCAAAAAAACTATCTAATGGTCAAAGTTGCTGGGCTCAAGCTCAAGCTCAAGCTCAAAAAAAAAAAATCATTAAAAAAAAAAAACTTATTACGAAATGTACAATACTAATAAGTTATATTAGATAGACGTGCGTTTTCGTCTGATTAGGTTAGATCAAAAATTGTATTTATATCATTTCTTATTAAGTCATAACTTATATAATTACTAAAAGGTCATAAAGTAGCCAACGTACTTCGCTACATAGTACGCGTTGGCTACATCATGAAATCAATACAGATCCGCATAATTTTTTTATTAGGCTATAAGCCCGCCCCTAGACCCCCCAATTGGGCCTCATCCCCCAATAGCGCCTATGATGTTACCTCGCGTGGGTCAAAGATGGAAAGAAATAGTGCTCTGACATCCCAACCGGCAACTAACCGATCTTTTTATTCTATCCCATATTCCCACAAGTCTAGGTTGTAAACCTACCGCCGGTAGTTAAAGCCAAAGAGTCGAGTGGCCTTTGCAATTCGAGATCATTTCCTACGTATTCGGTATTGTCAACCTAACTATTCTACCTTCACACTTTTTCTTCCCCCTTCTAACACAACTATACAGGTTCAGCCACCCTCTTTTCCTGCACCTCCATAATATCATCTGTTCTACCCATCACTTCTTCAGTCTTCTCACCTCTCACTTTCCCCCTACATTTACCTACATCTGTTAGCTTCTCTCACTACCTCTTATCATACAGTGAATGAACCACCTCAACCTAGTATCTCCTGTTTTCACTTAAATATATGTGTCACTCCTATACTACATTTAATTAATCAATATCTTATTCTATCCTCTTTTGTCCCTTACACACTCAACTTGACATTCTCATTGTAAACATAACAATGAAAGAAAATATTTAAATAATGGTTATTTTAGGTTAGGTTAAGGAGAATAGAGGAAATTAGATGTAACTAATTATCATAGTTTTTAAAACGGTCTTAAAGACAGCCAGCTAGAGTTGTACCAGTATAATTAAAAACTTAAATACAGCCAACTTTAATTTATGATTTTTCAAAACAACGAATTAATAATAATATGTATTTTAAAATATAATAAAATATAATTTTATTAGGTTTTTATGAGATTTTAAATACTTATTAGTGTTTAAATATAAAATGTATAACTTAATATTATTTTAAATTAAACATTATTTTATGTCCTTCATAAATTACAATCACATGGTAGAGTCCGTAAAGGACATTTTTCTCATTTAATTATTTTGCATCCTTAATATTTACATTAATTTTTATACAATTTCTAATACATATATTACAGTGATACACCTCTGATCATAATAACTATTCGTTTATTGTAATGTAAGCAATACCTAGTTTTTGGGTTGTAGTTAAAATGTACCTTCCAGCGTATTATTTTGTTTAGTGTTAATTCACATGGGTTCCTCATAGTAAAATTTTTTCGATTCATTTTACTCTAGTAGATCTTTTTGTACAAACGTTTTTAAGCATTAACCGATTATACCATGGAAAACACTAAGTACCTGTATACTTACTTTATAAAAGAAGATTTTTAGTTTCTCTCACGAGCACCATTCAATACATTTGTTTTTTATTTATTTATTATCATTTTTTAATGAGGTAAACATTGGCAATATTGTTTTTTCTGTTTTGGATTCTGGAAATTTTAGTTTGAACTCTTTACAGTGTTTTCCTACTGTATAATTTTGTTTAAATTTTTTTTTTGGTTTTCTTAAATGCATTTGCCTGCGGGCGCCAACACTCCCCTTCAATTTTTTTTCTTGGAATTTGACTCTAGTTGAATTTTTTGTATAGACTTGAATATTGTTAAGAAGCAGGTGCAGTCTGTATTATCATTCTTTAACGAGCTAATCATTGGCAATATTGTTTTTTCTGTTTTGGATTCTGGACATTTTAGTTTGAACTTTTTAATGTGTTTTCCTACTGTATAATTTTGTCTACATTTTTTTTTTGTTTTCTAAAATGCATTTGCCTGCGGGCGCCAACACTCCCCTTCAATTTTTTTTTTTTTGGAATTTGACTCTAGTTGAATTTTTTTGTGTAGACTTGAATATTGTTAAGAAGCAGGTGCAGTCTGTATTATCATTCTTTAACGAGCTAATCATTGGCAATATTGTTTTTTCTGTTTTGGATTCTGGACATTTTAGTTTGAAGTCTTTACAGTGTTTTCCTACTGTATAATTTTGTCTAAATTTTTTTTTGGTTTTCTAAAATGCAATTGCCTGCGGGCGCCAACACTCCCCTTCAATTTTTTTTTTAGGAATTCGACTCTAGTTGAATTTTTTGAACAAACTTGATTATTGATTACGTGCAGGTGCCCTCTGTATTATCATTTTTTAATGAGGTAAACATTGGCAATATTGTTTTTTCTGTTTTGGATTCTGGAAATTTTAGTTTGAACTCTTTACAGTGTTTTCCTACTGTATAATTTTGTTTAAATTTTTTTTTGGTTTTCTTAAATGCATTTGCCTGCGGGCGCCAACACTCCCCTTCAATTTTTTTTCTTGGAATTTGACTCTAGTTGAATTTTTTGTGTAGACTTGAATATTGTTAAGAAGCAGGTGCAGTCTGTATTATCATTCTTTAACGAGCTAATCATTGGCAATATTGTTTTTTCTGTTTTGGATTCTGGACATTTTAGTTTGAACTTTTTAATGTGTTTTCCTACTGTATAATTTTGTCTAAATTTATTTTTGGTTTTCTCAAATGCATTTGCCTGCGGGCGCCAAAACTCCCCTTCAATTTTTTTTCTTGGAATTTGACTCTAGTTGAATTTTTTGTATAGACTTGAATATTGTTAAGAAGCAGGTGCAGTCTGTATTATCATTCTTTACCGAGCTAATCATTGGCAATATTGTTTTTTCTGTTTTGGATTCTGGACATTTTAGTTTGAACTCTTTACAGTGTTTTCCTACTGTATAATTTTGTCTAAATTTTTTTTTGGTTTTCTCAAATGCAATTGCCTGCGGGCGCCAACACTCCCTTTCAATTTTTTTTTTAGGAATTCGACTCTAGTTGAATTTTTTGAACAAACTTGATTATTGATTACGTGCAGGTGCCCTCTGTATTATCATTTTTTAATGAGGTAAACATTGGCAATATTGTTTTTTCTGTTTTGGATTCTGGACATTTTAGTTTGAACTCTTTACAGTGTTTTCCTACTGTATAATTTTGTCTAAATTTTTTTTGGTTTTCTAAAATGCAATTGCCTGCGGGCGCCAACACTCCCCTTCAATTTTTTTTTTAGGAATTCGACTCTAGTTGAATTTTTTGAACAAACTTGATTATTGATTACGTGCAGGTGCCCTCTGTATTATCATTTTTTAATGAGGTAAACATTGGCAATATTGTTTTTTCTGTTTTGGATTCTGGACATTTTAGTTTGAACTCTTTACAGTGTTTTCCTACTGTATAATTTTGTCTAAATTTTTTTTTGGTTTTCTAAAATGCAATTGCCTGCGGGCGCCAACACTCACCTTCAATTTTTTTTTTAGGAATTTGACTCTAGTTGAATTTTTTGTGTAGACTTGAATATTGTTAAGAAGCAGGTGCAGTCTGTATTATCATTCTTTACCGAGCTAATCATTGGCAATATTGTTTTTTCTGTTTTGGATTCTGGACATTTTAGTTTGAACTTTTTAATGTGTTTTCCTACTGTATAATTTTGTCTAAATTTTTTTTTGGTTTTCTAAAATGCAATTGCCTGCGGGCGCCAACACTCCCCTTCAATTTTTTTTTTAGGAATTCGATTCTAGTTGAATTTTTTGAACAAACTTGATTATTGATTACGTGCAGGTGCCCTCTGTATTATCATTTTTTAATGAGGTAAACATTGGCAATATTGTTTTCTCTGTTTTGGATTCTGGAAATTTTAGTTTGAACTCTTTACAGTGTTTTCCTACTGTATAATTTTGTTTAAATTTTTTTTTTGGTTAGGTTGACTCTAGTTGAATTTTTTGTGTAGACTTGAATATTGTTAAGAAGCAGGTGCAGTCTGTATTATCATTCTTTAACGAGCTAATCATTGGCAATATTGTTTTTTCTGTTTTGGATTCTGGACATTTTAGTTTGAACTTTTTAATGTGTTTTCCTACTGTATAATTTTGTCTAAATTTATTTTTGGTTTTCTCAAATGCATTTGCCTGCGGGCGCCAAAACTCCCCTTCAATTTTTTTTCTTGGAATTTGACTCTAGTTGAATTTTTTGTATAGACTTGAATATTGTTAAGAAGCAGGTGCAGTCTGTATTATCATTCTTTACCGAGCTAATCATTGGCAATATTGTTTTTTCTGTTTTGGATTCTGGACATTTTAGTTTGAACTCTTTACAGTGTTTTCCTACTGTATAATTTTGTCTAAATTTTTTTTTGGTTTTCTCAAATGCAATTGCCTGCGGGCGCCAACACTCCCTTTCAATTTTTTTTTTAGGAATTCGACTCTAGTTGAATTTTTTGAACAAACTTGATTATTGATTACGTGCAGGTGCCCTTTGTATTATCATTTTTAATGAGGTAAACATTGGCAATATTGTTTTTTCTGTTTTGGATTCTGGACATTTTAGTTTGAACTCTTTACAGTGTTTTCCTACTGTATAATTTTGTCTAAATTTTTTTTGGTTTTCTAAAATGCAATTGCCTGCGGGCGCCAACACTCCCCTTCAATTTTTTTTTTAGGAATTCGACTCTAGTTGAATTTTTTGAACAAACTTGATTATTGATTACGTGCAGGTGCCCTCTGTATTATCATTTTTTAATGAGGTAAACATTGGCAATATTGTTTTCTCTGTTTTGGATTCTGGACATTTTAGTTTGAACTCTTTACAGTGTTTTCCTACTGTATAATTTTGTCTAAATTTTTTTTTGGTTTTCTAAAATGCAATTGCCTGCGGGCGCCAACACTCCCCTTCAATTTTTTTTTTAGGAATTTGACTCTAGTTAAGATCTTCGATCCAATGGACGCCGCGACCCAAACAACAGACTCCGCTACCTCGTCCAACACCACCGAAGCGTCCACGGACATGGAGTTGACCCCAGTCCATTGGGACAGCACAGAAGTTAGAGAGTCGAAGGCAGCCGCCAAGCGGAGGAAAACCCGCCGCCGATCTACGCAGCCCCAGCAAGGAGAAACCGACATGGAAGTCGAGGTCGAAACCGAGGCAGAGGGCTATTCGGCGGTCGTCAGGAGACGTCCCTCGAGAAAACCCCCTTCCGCAGCACGGCAGCTACCCGGAGAACACACGCAGCCGCAAGCCTTCTCGAGGAAACCACCAGCCATTCTTGTAAAGAACGCGGACGGAAAGTCTTACGCCGACACAGTCCAAGCCGTGCGCAACTGCGGCCTGTCGATAACAGATCTGGGCTCGAGCGTCACGATGCGGCAAACACGGGACGGAAGCCTCCTCATGGAGCTACCCAAGGGAGGGAGCTCCACCTCCGACGCGAAACGCATCTCCGCAGCAGTATCCGACAAACACGGTAGAGGCCGTAGGCAGGATTGTGCAACTCGGCGTCGAAGTGGAGGTCGAGGTCCTAGACATAGACGCAGCAGCCTCCGCTCAGGAGGTCCTCGAGGCGTTAAGGGACGCCATACCAGGGCTGGATGCCCCCGGCGCAGTGAACAGGGAAGCAATCAGTGACGTCAGGATATGGGCCACCCGATCGGGTCAGCAGATAGCCACAGCTAAGATGCCCAAGCACTACGCTGTCAGCCTAGACAGGGGCCCGATCGGGTGGACCATGTGCCGAGTGAGACCAAGGACTCTTCCTCCAGAGAGATGCTTCCGGTGCCAAGAGTTCGGCCACAACCCCAGGGCGTGCTCGGCCGCTGCCGACAGAACAGGTGCGTGCTGGAGGTGCGGCAATTCAGGCCATGCGATGAAGGAGTGCCCGGAATCGGAGGACAGATGTTTGGCGTGTGATCTCGCTGGACTTCCGAAGACAGCTCACAGACCAGGCACAGGAGGGTGGGGAGCCAGGAGGAAGGCGCGAGCAGGCCGTTGACGACAGGGCAGCCCATGCATCGCAATTAATTTCATTTGTTTGTTTGTCGTACTAATGGACGCCATTTATACCGTTGAATGTCAAATAGTTGAACGTAATTGAACGGTAAAATCTTGAACATAAATTTATGTCAATATCTTGAACATTCAAAACCTTGAACGTTACAACCTTGAATTTTAAAATATTGAACACAAAAATTATTTCCGTCAAAACCTTGAACATTAAAAATGTACCACCCAATTTTTTTTTTATATTCAATTTAGCATTATTTTACAATTTAATAAGAACCATAGACCTTAATACTTATACTTAGGTATACTTTGACCTTAATACCTTATAATATGCCAAGAACTTAATAAGTGGTAAATATAGTACCTATAGATAGTTAATGAATAATGATACAGATATCCTAATAGCTTTATGGTTGTTAGTGAATAGTGGGTATAGTGGGAAACCATTCAACAGCTAAAATTAGCCTAGTATAAGGCCTAATATAATGTCAATAAATAACATCTCATTTTAATTATATACAGTCTTGTTAAGAATATTTTTCAAATGTATTCAGAATACGTATTTATTATTTAAAATTTAAATACTTGGTTTCATTTGTATTTAAATATAAAATATACAAATACATTTTAAAAGTATTCAAAATACTTTACAAGTGCCTACTATTTTTTAGTACCTACCTACCTAGATTAAAACGCACAAATGTATACTCAAAATTATTAATAAATATGTAAATGAAATAATCAATAAATACATTCTTTAATAATTGGTTCAACAATTTCATAATTTTAGATGTCATACTGTTGATGTTATAACTTTTATGTTATTAATATAACAACTTCAGAAAAGTAGATATGGTTAGGTTAGGTTACCTTGGGTATTGTGTCATCTGTCATCAGTCATAATAAGCGTATTCAATAAAATATTAAAAATGTTTAGAACTTAGGATCATTTTAAATTTTAAAACCAACTTTTAATAATTGTATTATAGGTAGGTACGTAACAAAAATATATATATTTTTTTAATTGATCTTTAAAGCCCGGCGACTATGGCCATTAGCTGATTGTAGGTAGTAGGGTTTGTAATGGTAGGGTTTTTACACGTGTGTGTTGTGTTTGACAGAATTTTTGATTGGGCACCTGTAGGTATCTGACATGCCCGGGTGCGGGATGGCGGAAATTTTTCTCCGGACACCGTGACGTCCGAAGAAAAATGCCACCCGTGGCCAAGGAATCGAACTCGGGTTGGCTGCGTCGCAGCCGACGCCTTAGTCCGCTCGGCCACTCCATCCCCCAAAAAAAATATTGTTCATTAAAATTCGATACTTTAAAAAAAAAATGATAATCACTTGCTTGTTGCGCTCTCTCGGATAATTTAAATCATAAACATCCCTCGACTTGTTATGTAAAACCACTTTGGAAGGGCCTTAAACACCTCGGACCTAAAATAACTAAATTTTTAGAACTAAGTCCGACGGCCAAATTTTTACTTCACCATCGTTTCCAACATACTTAACTAAATACGTTAAACCAAACAAATTGAAAAAATTGTGTCAGGTAAAAATAAATATACCCACCACTGATTTTACCCACGTTCTTAACTCGTTTAAATACGTACCCATTTGTATATGTTTAAAAAAAAAATTAAAATTAAGAACATTCATTTTGAGGACTAAAAAAAGTCTTGCCATCAGTATGGACTACTATGGAGTATACAGAATACAAACCTTAAAATTAGCATCCCCATAAAAAAATCCTAGATTCACTACTATGTATGAATATAGCCAATATAGGTAAGTGGTACCTATGAGCTCTTATTTTAATGTACCAATGTATAGGTTACCCTCTAACAAAAATATATAGCCAGTTAGTGTCTGCACTCTGCTGTACTACAGTGTGAATACCCACCAAACTACCTCTTCATCCTAATCCTATAAAAAAACTATCTACCTTGTCCATTCCAGGTACTCCACCTAGATGGCTTAAGCGAAGATGGTGTCGAGACCTTCTGTCTAAAAATTAAAATTAGCTTAACTTAAAACTTAAGAACACAAAATAGGTAGTATCACCAATGGATGGTTTCTTCCCTCAAAAAATTCATACGCAAATACCCTATGCACATTTGCTTATTGTTCTAGTTAAGAACAGATTGTAAATTTCATGTAAAAAAAAAAAAAAAAAGGTGGGCAAATGGGTGTCGCTCTGCTGTACAGTAGGTTACAAGTGGGTCACTATATAATGGATGATATTAAATTTGAATTCAACGATATAATATCATTGTATAAGAAAAACGATTCTGAGCGGAGACGGTATGTCAAACTAGGTTTAAGACATATTATATACTTATCTATGGTATTAAAAAAAAATGACCTATAATGAATTAAAAATTAATCATATCACAATATCCATTAGGTACTTATGACGCGTTATACACCAACAACAAACCCTGATACTATCATAGATATATAGTAGTATACTTTAGAAGTTTCAAGCAGTGGCGTATCCAGGGGGGGGGGGTGTTAGGGGGTTGTTAAATTATAACAACGTTATCATTAATAAATCATTTTAAGATAAAATTCCACAAAAATAAATTATAACCCCTCCCGAAAAAAAATTCTGGATACGCTACTGGTTTCAAGTACCCACGAATAATATTATGCAATCACAACAAAATAACTAAAATAGTTATTCTAGGTTTTTTATTACCTACCTATGTAATTTCGTCCAAATTTGAATTTAAAATGTCTGTAAAAAATAACTGTGTTCATATATTTTTTAGATTTTTTGGTTATAGTATGAACTATTTATGAGAACCTTTGTTTTAAATTTGCAATCCTTAGCTATAAAAACTAAACATTTTAAAATTTATTAATTACAATGATTGATAATTTTCGAGATTTTGATACATTTTGTCAACATTTCAACTTTAAATGCTAATAAAAAAAAAACTGTGCCTATGTATTTTTAATATTTTTCAACTGATATTGTAACAATATATCAGGAGCCTTTTATCTAGACACGCGGTAGCGTGTCAAGCCAAGTTCTAGCTAACAGAACTGGCGAGCAGCACCGTGTGTAATATTACACGAACCATTTGGAGCCACTTTTGACCCCCTCATAACTCAAAAACTATTCCACATAAACATGTCAAATTTGGCTCATATATTGAGACTAACGAAATACATATGTGCTCTAAATTTCATAAACACACTTCAAACCGTTATTTAGATATTAACGTCCGAAAATCGTCATTTTTATCACTGACTTACCTATAGATCAAAATTCTAACCCAGTTCCAGATGACCTAGAAAGTTCAAATTTGGCATACAGATAGGTAGTTAGGTAAATACAAAGGAAAAAATCAGAAACTTGAAAATTTTTAATTTAAAATTTTTTAATTTTTAATTTTTTAATTTTTAATTTTTTAATCAATTGATTTTATTATAATTTTGCAATTATTTAATCTATTATGTTTAATTTTTCAATTTATTAATAAATTGCCTCTATATTAATGTAATGTAATGTAATGTAATGTTGACTTAAATAACCTTTCCCGTATCGCCGCTCCAAAAATACGACTAGCCGAATATGTGTCGATATTGTCGACCGGCGCGCAACAACATACTTTTTTTTCTATCTATGTATGTAATTAATATTATTTTTTTTAAATATTACAATTAAAATAATTAAATAATTATTCTTACAAATTATGAATTATCCACCCAACAGTAGAAACTACAGTCAATAAAATTATGATAATTAAAAATATACTCAAAAAGAGTTAAAATAATTGTATATTAATTTTACATATATTTTATACTCTGTATATACAACGGAAAATATTTTATAATAAATATTATTATTAATATTAGGAACTGAATTATATTATATAGTAATAAACTTTATTTATAGAATACGTCATGGCTAGGTCAGGTTGTGTTATAATAATTTACATACAAAAAGTAATGATATCCCACCAAAAACATATATGTAAAATGAGAGCCAAGTTCAATACTATAATATATGCTTTGGTTGTTGACTTCAACGACAAAAGAAGTGAGATCTAAATGGGTGCCAAGTTAGGATAATATATTGAAGCCTAAGGTCTGACTTGGCTACGAATTATATATTATAGCATTTGCAAGTTCTAAAGCTTTGAGTTCTTATTTTATTCTCCGGAAAATCATCTTCACTCTTCCATTACTGTTTTAGGAGGTACTTATAATAATAATTCGTATATGAAAAGTAGCCAAGTCACACCTTAGGCTTCAATATATTATCCTAACTTGGCACCCATTTAAATCTCACTTCTTTTGTCGTTGAAGTCAACAACCAAAGCATATATTATAGTATTGAACTTGGCTCTCATTTTACATATATGTTTTTGGTGGGATTACATTTTTCCACTCTTTGGCCCAACAGATAAAACTTTATTGATATTTGTAGAAAAAAAAACTAAAAAAAATTAAAAGCGGTAAATGTCCGTAAATAGCTCAAAAATAGTCAAAATATTTTCAAAATTGTATGGTGTATAGGAAATGCTAATTTAAACATTCAGTGAAATTTTATGTATCTACAGTTATTCGTTTTTGAATAACAACAAAATAAGGAAATCGCTACATGAGAAATCGAGTGAATATCCAATGTTGTAAAAATTTGAATTTCAAACGCTCATAAAAATTTAATTTAACTTTCTTATAGACATTTTTTTTTTTGATAAAGGTAGATAATCTTATAAGGAATCTTGTATTACATTTTAAAATCTTAGATTTAAAAAGAAAAATTTTTACGAATTCTTAACTCAAAATAATTTGCTAATTTTCGTGATTTTTCCATATTTTGTCAATTTTTGAACTTTAAATGCTTATAAAAAAAAACTGTGACTAAGGATTTTTAATATTTTTCATCTGCCTTTGAAACAATATACTAGGAGCCTTCTATTAAATTTTCAAGCTTTCGCAACCAACAAATAAAATGGAAAATGAAAAAATGGAAAAATGGAAAATGAAAATGTCCCTAAACAGTTCAAAATATCTTGAAAATGTTATCGTGTATATAAAATGCAAATATAAACAACCATTGAAAATTTCATGTATATACGTTCATTTCTCTTAGAGTTACACCAAAAACCAAAACCGATTTTGCGTAAGAATTCCCGTTTTTCCTTAATTTTTATGTTGTTTTTCTCGGGCGCTTGTGAAAACTACTGGAAAAATTTTACTTTTGACCCCCCAAAGTACCAACTAGATTCACTTTCCTATCAGAAAAGCTACTGTTGAAGAAAATCCAAGCACTTTTACTGTTCTAAAACAGACACAAAAATAAAAATAATAATTAAAAAAAAAACACACATCATTGTAAAATCAATACATTCATCGTTTCACTCAGAATCTAAAACAGTGTGAATAGTTCACTTATAATTTATAAACATAACATAGAGTATTTTGTTTATAATTTCATGAATAATGTTATTACCAATTATTGTATTTTTATTGCCTTATTAAAATAATGTGAAGGTAAATATTGCCACAAAATAGTTGTTACCAATTTCGCACTTTAAAATGTTTGTATGTTATTGTACATTATTGATAATTATTTACAAATTTCTAAGCACGATATTTTAATACGTTATATTATTGTATTACTTCGTATTTACTTGTACCTAAATGACGAATTGAAACGGGTCGACGGTAGTTATCAAATATCAACCATTTGATCTTCCTTATCTACTTAAACATTTCTTATTAATGTAATATAATTTGTAATATTTTAATATTAAAATCCAACAATTAATAAATTAAAACCATTAAATTTATCTGAACTAACATTGATGCATTCATGTATAAATAAATTACACAATATTATATACTGAATTTGTTTTGGAAATGGATATATAAATTAACTTTATAGTAGGTAGGTAGGTAATATTTTTTTTTCAATTCTACACAATAATACATATACACCATACAATTTTGAAAATATTTTGACTATTTTTGAGCTATTTACGGACATTTACCGCTTTTAATTTTTTTTAGTTTTTTTTTCTACAAATATCAATAAAGTTTTATCTGTTGGGCCAAAGAGTGTAAAAATGTAATAAAAGGCTCCTGATATATTGTTACAATATCAGTTGAAAAATATTAAAAATACATAGGCACAGTTTTTTTTTTATTAGCATTTAAAGTTGAAATTTTGACAAAATGTATCAAAATCTCGAAAATTATCAATCATTGTAATTAATAAATTTTAAAATGTTTAGTTTTTATAGCTAAGGATTGCAAATTTAAAACAAAGGTTCTCATAAATAGTTCATACTATAACCAAAAAATCTAAAAAATATATGAACACAGTTATTTTTTACAGACATTTTAAATTCAAATTTGGACGAAATTACATAGGTAGGTAATAAAAAACCTAGAATAACTATTTTAGTTATTTTGTTGTGATTGTATAATATTATTCGTGGGTACTTGAAACTTCTAAAGTATACTACTATATATTATCTATGATAGTATCAGGGTTTTTTGTTGGTGTATAACGCGTTATAAGTACCTAATGGATATTGTGATATGATTAATTTGGAATTCATTATAGGTCAATTTTTTTTAATACCATAGATAAGTATATAATATGTCTTATAACTAGAAGGACATACCGTCTCCGCTCAGAATCGTTTTTCTGATACAAATGATATAATATTATTGAATTCAAATGTAATACCATCCATTAAACAGTGACCCACTGCTTTGATCTTTGTAAGTTTTATAGGAGTAGGACTTATGTAGATATAAACCATTGTAGGATTTAGGTTTTTGTTAGATTTTTCAAAACCAAAATTAAAATTCAAGTTTTAGGATAAAAAGTTATTACACGTGTTGGGAATTCTAAATGTGTCTATTCAAAACCATTTTAAAACTAAATGTTTAGGCATAATGATATACGGGGTGTTGTGACTATTTTAGTCCAATACATAATAAAAACAGCTTATAAATTATTATGTCATATTAACTAGAAAAAACAATTCATTTTATTCTATAAACTAATTATAAAATAAATAATAAATATTTAAATTTGTATTGGATATTTTATAACATTAAACTATTGTTTGATATAGTACAAATTACTAATTGGATTGATTATATTGTATTACAATATTATAATATTTATTAGTAATTATTGAGAGAAAAAAAGAAAATACATTGGAATATTGTAAGTTATTATTTGTCCCCGGACACAGTGAGCGATGTAGGTACAGAACTACAGACCTGCATTTGTCATTCAAAATTCTAGGCAGAGTTATAATACATAAACAGTCAAACAGATGTATTATAGTTATGTCATTATGTGATATGCTGATATAGGTTCATTATACATATTAGTTACCGACAGTGATGGGAAAATAGTCCAACAATGGGCAAAAATTCTGTCTTAAACATTACAGTAAATTACACAATAAACGAATGACAACAATAGTTTATTGATAAATTGGTAATATTAAGGACATCAAGGGGTCAGTTCTTCTTTTAGGCTCTTATGAGTAATTCAATTTTAAAAACATAATTAAAATAAATAATAACGTACCTAAATAATTAATTAGTACAGTGCAAAATATTTTTTATCAGCCTTGCCTAGTGAATAGTGATACGTAAAATACCTAATAGTTATAGTACCTAATCGGCTAGAAAAGTATAAAACGAGTATATATACGACAGTATAGTAATATAATGCAGATCGACATATTATAAATCCTCGTTAAAATATTATAATACAATTATTATAGTGTACCTCTGCATAAGTATATACAGTTAGAGTCGGTATACCAATAATAGTCGTAATAATGGCATTTGGAAAAATTAACGGGCCCGAAATCCAGCTGATGCCGGTCGATTAATATAATAATGTGCTGGCTACTAATAAACGATGTTTGTTTTAAATCATCGTCGACGGCCCAGGAATAAATACCGAAATCGGCACATTATTTGCAACTCATCTGAGTATAATCTGACACCTTACGCGGACAAAAAAAAAACCTGAACGAAAAAAAATGACTGCATCGCATAACGAAGAAAAGGAAATGGAAACAACCATCATGCAAATCCTGGGAAAGATAATAAGCAACGTCGAGTACGAGATTGAATGATGGAAGAAGAACTTAAACGAATCGACGACATCGACCAGGAACCTACCATCGGTGACCTGGAAGGACTTTTATCGTATGCGACTTGCTTCGCGGGGGAGGAAGCCGCGGAAAAGGAGCTGGGTGGCGAGGCGGTGGACGCCACACCGGCCAGAGGACTGGAAGTCAGAAACAGTATTGGGATCTTGATTGGTTGGCTGGACCCGGGGATCAAGACAGAAACACGCGCAGCTCCGCGTAGTGCAACGGCGAGATTGGTGTCCTCTGCGTGGAGAGGCCTGACGAGAGCCGCACGCGTGTTGCGCTGTTGTTGTCCCCCGAAGTGAAACCGTCCAAAAGTTTCCCCCCTGGCCGAGGGCAGCGGACAAGGCGAGGCGACGTGTGGGGTTTCGAGGTAATAGGTACGCGGCAGTGCACATTCAGGTGGTGACCGGCGGTAAGTCGCCGATACGCGTTCTCCGGCCATCCTGCGGTAGCGCGACGGGATCGCGGACGTTGCGAGCTCGAGGTCGCCGAGACACCCGAGACCCCCTGGCGGCGCGGCGGACGCCCGGCTGCTTCGGTCCGGAAGCGACGATGACACGACGACGGAGGTTAGCGGTACCGGCGCGGACAACGACGCCGTCCCCGACGGTACCTGCTCAGTGACGAACGCTGCAGTGCTGCGCGACTCGCGTGACGGCGGCGACGGACACCTCAGAGCTCACGGCGGGTGAGTGACGGATGACTATGATTACAGGGTAGCTAGGAACGCCACGGACGTCAGCAGCGCTGGGCTCGAGGAAACGAAACGTTTCGTCGGGTTCGGCGGTGTGCGGCTCCGTGGCCATCGGCTGCGGCAGACGGAGACGCCAGGGCGAAAATCACGGAGACTATCAGGACAGCGGCGAGTCACGAAGCTGTCTGCAGATTCTCTCCCCTTTTCGCCCAGTGGTCCGATCCCGAGTCGCAACGCCGCCGATTCCGCAGCTGCACCGAGATCGTAGTCGCCAGCTCGCCTTTCCGAGCTTTGCAGGTCACCGTCGTTGCCGGCACAAGCAGTCGTCTTCAGCACCCGCAGTACCGTCAAGCAGCGCACGACATCGCGCACTAGCCTCTCGTCGCCAACCGTCGTCGCTCTTGCAGCCGTCGTGTCCGGGCTTCGTCCGCTGCCATGGTCGTCTTAGCGGTCTCGAGCAAACTCGCCCGCGACTCTCGTCCGCCCCGCAGGACAGCCCGTGAGAACGTTGTAGAGGTGACCAGTGGCCATATACCAGTTACCAATACATCATCAGCACCACCAACTGGCCATCACGTACCCCCCCCCCCCCACATCGCGTCGTCTTGTCCGATGCCTTTTTTTTTGTATTTAAATTTTCTTTACTTATCTCGAATAATATTCACTTTACAAATTTCGGCTTTTTCTTTTTTGTTCTAACTTTTTTTTGAACATACAAAATTGTATAATATAACGGCAACCGTTTCCAAAATTGTTTCCGTTTTTGAAATTATATTCAAAATTAAAAAATGTTATATTGTTTTTGTTCGATAATTAAAAAAAAAATTGTGAACACAAAAAACTATTGTTGCTTTTTTCGTATTGTCGAGTGTGTAAGTCAATTTTTACAATATAATAAAATATTGACTTGAGTTGTAATATTCTAACCTGAACAAATCTTGTAACAGGTATCTATTACTGTACTTGGAAATCACTTTTCGGCGGTATGAGTGTTTTGACAGTTGTACAATAATATAATTATAGGCATAACCGCACAGTAAGTGGTTCGACCTTTAACGAGTACCTAGTGGAAAGTGTAATGCATTTGCTAGGTACAGTGGTCGAAGTGGGGGGGGGATACGGAGGGATGACATCCCTCTACTTTTTTGTATTTACATTTTTCATCCCTCTACTTATTTTGTCTAGAATAACGCATTCCTCCTAAGACTTGTGTTTTAAAATGAAATAATTATTATGATTTTTATATTTATACCTATGTATAAGAAAACTTTTTATTTTTCGTATAGGCCGTTTCGAAATCATATTATCTATACCCGTATTTAGAGCCACGGATTAAGAATTTACATATTATACCTTAGTCGTGTTTAGAGCTAATAACATAATATTTTAATATCACAAAACAATAACAATATTGATGATAATAAGTAGGGACGTAGGAACTAGCAAAGATTATTTTAAAGATTATTTATGATCGAAAAAGATTGTAGTATTCTGATGCATAAACAAAATGTGAACTATAAAAAAAAAATACTATACAAGCCACAAGGTATGAAGAATGTTATGATGATATCAGGAAATCTGAATTGTAAGGCATCCCTCCACTTATCTTGAGCCATTTCGACCACTGGCTAGGTATATAACATAAATTCTCAGACATGGCCACAATAACATTATTCTATATTGTCATCACTCGTCATTATTTGTCGGTAATGTTTTCCTCCATACCATGTTATAGAACAATTTATTTCTGCCCCAAAATGTGCAGATAAAAGAAGAAAAATGAATTTAAGAAAACACGCACACATATTATTATAAAATCAATCCATTCATCGCTCGGCTCAGAATTTTTTTTTATTGTTGTTGTATGAACACCACATTGTGTTTTCGTAAACTAGGTACCTAGGTACTTCGACCCGTCGAAATGATTTTCGAATGATATATACCGAAGTGACGTTTCAAGAGCTTGCATTATTTTTCTTATATAATGACAGCAATCAGGGCCGGAGCGAGGGGGGGTTTAAGGGGTCGTCACGACCCCTCACTCATTTAACCTAATATTTCAGTCGGCACATTAACACATTGTCAAATACAACAAAAATATGTATAAAATATAAAAATACAAAAAAAAAAAAAATTAAAATAAACCAATTAATTCCTATGGCTAATGAACTTTGTCGTTTGGCATTAACATCACCAGTTACCACAGCTTCAAATGAACTATGTTTCAGCAAGCTAAAATTAATCAAAAACCATTTAAGAACTACTATGACTAGTTCCCGATTAAATGATTTGATTATACTTGATTCTGAGAAAGACATTTTAGATAATATTGAAATGACAAATATGATACAAATATGGCATCGTTAAAAGAAAGAAGAATTTCGGTGTAATATATAATTATTATATATATAATTTTTTTATGTTTGTATTTGGAATGCACATTCTAACAATGTTAAATGATATTTTGTAAAATGTAATATATTATAATACTTATTTGTTATAAAAAATAGTTATTGTTTTATGATGCTCATTTAAAATCAAAATAGATAGAGATACTAAAAAATCAGCTTCGATCAAAAACTCTAAGTAAAAACTAAAAAGGCAATATTGTTGGTAAATAGTGATTTAAATAATTGAAAAATGTCTCTAGGATTTTGTTTATTCTTTATCATATGATACAAAAACATTATTAGTTTTATTGTTTTATTTATAAACGGTTTGACGAATTTTTACTCTGGAACAATATCATAATTAATAGTGAATATTGAAAAATATGTATAAAAACATGCATTTATCAAGATTTTATAATAAGTTTTTGCTCCAACATAGTATGGAATTGTCGAAACAAAAACTTGACATTTTGAGTGTCGCAAAAATTTTTTTTTAGTGTCTTATAATTATGCATGAATTTCAGTCGTCACTTTCGTTAACCACGACCCCTCACAAATATTAGCTAACGCCGGCCCTGACAGCAATCACTGGAGCAGAAAAATCATTTTCCTAACTAAAACTAATAAAAAATTACTTAAGAAACGCATGTGGACGAGTGCGTTCATCTAGTATAGCAATTTCAAATGTATAAAAAGAACGAACTAAAAATCTAAATATTGAGGAAATGATTGACAATTTTGCTTTATAAATTATATTTCTTATAATAGAATATCTTAGATATTTATGTAATTATGATGTTAAATAAATTATTATTTATTTAAGATTACTCTTAAATATCATAATACCTAATACCTATATGTTAAAATATGGTTATAAATGTATAATGCAATTCGATTTGTAGTAAAAATATAATGGTTTAATACTGTGAATTGTTTTTCAAGGGAGCCCCTAAATTTTCTTTTGCACCAGAGCCCTCAGAGTTCAAGATTCGGCCCTGAGTTTAGTCAACGTCCTAATCAATACCTAGACAAAATAAAATATACATTTATTTAATTTATTTGAAATTTCTGTGGTTTAACCTTTTGATACATTTTCTTAATTACTTTAATACCCATTTTCTAATTAAAATAATATGCTTTACTAATATAACAACTGTATGTCTGATAAAACAATAATTCAATAATGTTATCAACTCATGCGTAATTATTTTATATCTATCTAAGAATTTAGTTTGTTTTCGGGTCTCTAGTACCCTACTAACTATTTTACTTTATTACTTTCAAAGTTTCAACTTTAATTTGATTTTCTGATAACTTAATTGCACTTAAATTAAAATATTTTTAAATTGTAATAAGCATATCATTACAGGCAACTGAGTAAAATAAACTATTACAAATAACATGGTATTCATTACATTTAATATTTTAGATTCTGAGTGACTGAGTGGAACGATGAATGTATTGATTTTACAATGATGTGTGTTTTTATATTTATTTTCTTATTTTTTTATTGTTGTGTCTGTGTACATGATAAGTAGTCGAAATAATGCTTCGATTATCAACTTTGGTATCTGGTTCGATTCGAAAGTGAATATCGTTGGTGCATTGGGGAGGTCAAAATTTAAAATTCCCAGTAATTTTCAAAAGCGCCAAGAAAAACAAAAGAAAAATTAAGGAAATAACTGGAATTTTTACGCAAAATCGATTTTTCACAAAATTGAATTTGGTTTTTCGTGTAACTTTAAAACAAATGACATGCAATTTTCACTGGTTGTTTATATTTGCATTTTCTATACACGATAACATTTTCAAAATATTATGATTTGTTTTGAACTGTTTAGGGACATTTTCATTTTTCATTTTTTTTTAGTTTTTTTCTAGAAATATCAATAAAATTTATTTGTTGGTTAAAAAAGCTTGAAAATTTAATAGAAGGCTCCTAGTATATTGTTTCAAAGGCAGATGAAAAATATTAAAAATCCTTAGTCACAATTTTTTTTATAAGCATTTAAAGTTCAAAAAATGACAAAATATGGAAAAATCACGAAAATTAGCAAATTATTTTGAGTTAAAAATTCGTAAAATTTTTCTTTTTAAATCTAAGATTTGAAAATGTAATACAAGATTACTCATAAGTTTGTCTACCCTTATCAATATAAAAATCTCTACCGGAAAGTCAAATTAAATTTTTATGAGCGTTTGAAATTCAAATTTTTACAACATTGGACATTTACTCGATTTTTCATGTAGCGATTTCCTTATTTTGTTGTAGGTACCTAATTCAAAAACGAATAACTGTAGGTACATGAAAATTTATTCACTGGATGTTGATATTAGCATATCCTATACGCCATACAATTTTGAAATTATTTTGACTCTTTGAGCTGTTTACGGACATTTACAGTTTTAATTCTTTTTAGTTTTTTTTTCTATAAATATTAATAAAGTTTTATCTGTTGGGCCAAGAAGTGTAAAAATTGAATACAAGGCTTCTGATATATTGTTACAATAGCAATTGAAAAATATAAAAAATACATAGGCACAATTTCTTTTTATAAGCATTTAAAGATCGAATTTTGACAAAATTTATCAAAATCTCGAAAATTATCAATCATTGTAATTAATAAATTATAAAATGTTCAGTTTTTATAGCTAAGGATTGAAAATTTAAAACAAAGGTTCTCATAAATAGTTCATACCATAACCAAAAAATCCAAAAAATATATTAACACAGTTATTTTTTATAGACATTTTAAATTCAAATTTGGACGAAATTACATATTAAAAAACCTAGAATAACTATTTTAGTTTTTTTTGTTGTGATTGAATAATATTATTCGTGGGTACTTGAAACTTCTAAAGTGTATTATTATTATATATCTATGATAGTATCACGGTTTTTGTTGATGTATAACGCGTTATAAGTACCTAATGGATATTGTGATATTATTAATTTGGAATTTATTATAGGTACCTATTTTTTGTTTAATACCATAGATATGTATATAATATGTCTTATACCTAGACTGACATACTGTCTTCGCTCAGAATCGTTTTTCTTATACAATGATAATATATCGTTGAATTCAAATTTAATATCATCCATTATACAGTGACCCACTTGTAACCTACTGTACAGCAGAGCGACACCCACTTGCCCACCTTTTTTTTATTTAAAACAATAAAATATATAAAATTACAATTCATTAGGGATAATGGATAAAACAAATTTAAAACAAGTGATATGCTTTTTTAAGTTTATTAAAATATATTTTAAATTATATTTACAATTCAAGGTAGGTATATAATCAATATTGCTCATTATGATTTATGGTACCGCAAGACAAAAATAACAAGGACCTAAATTTAACTTTTCAATTTGGAATTGTTATTCATTGATTTCGGAAGATTTACCTAGGACTAATAATGCAGTATAGGGATGGCATAATTTATTGTTTTACTTCAATTTTGAATCAATGCCATCCATTGGCGTAATTAAGTGGGGGATTTGGGTGTCGAATTCCTCCCCCCCATAACCGTTTTTTTTTTTAAATTTTCAAACTCTAGTATATAAGACTAATTTTATTCATGTATATTTTATAGATAATACAATAATCACACGAATCTCCATAATATTATATAATCATCTATCAATATTATCAAACAATATTATACCCGCTAAAAATAAGTGATGGATTTTCCACATTATCGGTTTATCGGAATATTCCCAATCGCAACGACTCTCCGGACTCCGACCTCCATTAGTCTGTTACTATGTTCTCATTTGGTAATAATCGGCAGAGTCGTGTTTAATGGGAGCCGGGAGGCAAAGGGGGCAACTGCCCCTTTATCATTTTCATATTTTAAGAACGGAGCAAACATATTGTTAATACCAATATTATTCATTATTAATTATTATATTATACTTGGACGTTTTTGGTGAAAAAGGGTATGTCAGTTTAAAAAAAAAGTAAATATTATTCTTTCATATTGGAGATTGAAAGTGATAAGACGTAACGGGGACGCTGTGTATCATTTATATGTTATTTTACATGTTCCCCGCATTGAACTATATTATATAGTTCAATGGTTCCCCGTTACAGAACCACCACCCGCCGGATTGATAAGCTTTCAATCGGCAATAGTAGGTAGATATTTTTACGCCGGATCGACTATTGGCACTGACATTTAGCTAACTCGTTTCTTAAGAATATCATCTATTGAGATGGCTATATTTTATATGTTATTTTTAGATTTTATACAGTGATATTAAATAGTAAACAAATATTAAAATCCATGCAGAAAAACGTATTGATATTTATGTTGATGATATTGAAAACGATTTCATAGGAGAAGTTTTACAATTTAAAGATATAATTTGTAACTTTTCTATTGAAAACGAATCATCATCTTTGCTTCACATTTTAATAAAGCTCTCATACAATCTCAGCTTTCTTCAACATTCCCAAATGTTGAAATAGCTCTAAGAATTTTTTTGCTCTCTTCCATACTCTAATGTCACTGGGGAACGTTCTTTCTCAGTTCTAAAGAGTGAAAAATTACCTTAGGTCATCATGATCTAATGAAAAACTTTCGGCACTTTCCATATTGAGTATAGAGAATACAATATTAAAACAAATAGAATGGGAACAAAAAAATTCATAAATTCGCTTCGGGATAAGTTATCAGAAAAAAATTGATCTAAAATTGTTATATTAAAATAAAATATATTGTATTTTAAATAGTTATTTTAATAATCAATTCCTCATAATAAAAATAACTATTTTTTTTTTTTTTTTACTGCATTGTAAAATTTTTAAATTTAAACTATAATTAAAACATAATTAATTATTTTTGAAATTGTGGCAAAGAGGCGTTACATTTATTTTGCCCCCGGCGTTTTTAACTCTTAATCCGTCGCTGATAATCGGCTCTATTAGTTGCACTCCTCTGCTTAAAGTGCTTAATGAATAAGCATTAAGACCACGTAGTGTGCTTTTATTGTGATTTGTGATGTAATCATGTAACTGCATCTAGTATCTATACTCTGTTCAAAATAAGATGATGACTCGGCGGCGACCAGTTTTCGTCGGGCGGCGGTCAGACGCTGTCCCCACTACGGCGACGCGTCGGGCGCTGCAATGGAACAAAGCCACGCCCATGCGCACAACTTGGCCGCCGAGTCATCATCTCATTTTGAACAGAGTATAGGACCTAGGTATCAATAAAGTTAATGTTTAAGTGTACCTAAATGTGAATATCTAAATATTATGTTATTATTTATTTTAATGTATAGTGTAGGTATACCTACAATATTACATAGATACAGATCATAATGGTTGTATACCTACTTGTATTGAGAGGTGCTTATTGCTTAAATGATTAAAAAAAAAAAAAAATGTTGAGTGGGGAAATGTACATACATTTCATCCCCCCCCCACAACCATAAACCAAATTACGGTACTAATGCCATCCATGTATTTAAAAAGTCATATCTGCGTTGAAGAAAAAGAAAATACCTATAAACAAAGTAAAACTTAAACAATATACAGCTGGCGAATGTCCCCTGCGAAAAAAAAATAGTTAGACAAAGTACAGCGTTTGTAAAATATTGGCTTTGATTATAAAAATAGAACAACCAATGAATATTTACAAGGAATAGTATTTAATTTCCAATATTGCAAATATAATATTTCACAATTAAAATTAATGTGATATCTAGAACAGCACGAGAAAAACAAATTGCGATAAAAAGTATTAATGTCCAAGGTTTTGACCGAAACAATTTTTGTGTTCAAGGTTTTGACAATAACAATTTTTTTGTTCAAGATTTTGACGTTCAGAGCTTTGATGGAAACTACTTTTTTGTTCAAGATTTTGACGTTCAAAGGTTTGACGAAAACTATTTTATTGTTCAAGATTTCGACATTCAAGGTTTTGATGTTCAAGTTTTTGAATGTTCAAGATGTTGACATAAATTTATGTTCAAGATTTTATCGTTCAATATTTTGACGTTCAAGATTTCGACGTTCAATTGTTTGACATTCAATGTTTTGAAGGCCTCCCGTACTAATTTGTATAAACCGTTTTTTGTGATAGCTGGTGAGTGGGGGATTGGCCCACCGCCGCTAATATTTTGTTGTAATTTAATTTTTCAATAAACGATGGTTAGGTGGCTGGAGGTGAAGTAATGCTAACGCGGTTCCGCCTCCGGCCCTCGATTCAACCGGAAAAAAAAAAAAAAGGTAATCATCGTGAATTGTTTTTTCTGTGTAAGATTCTGGAGATTATAGTTTGAACTCTTTAATATGACGTGTTATTATTGAATAATTTTTTCAAAATGTTTTTTTTAATTTTCTTTAATGCATTTGTTTACAGGTACTCTATGAATATACTTTCTTTAATGAACTATGTTTTATGAATAGTTTTATTAAGATTCTGGAGATTGTAGTTTGAACTCTTTAATCTGTGTTCCTACTGTTTAATTTTTTTCTACATTTTTTTATTGTTTTCTAAAATGTATTTTTCTGCAGGCGCAAACACTCCCCTTAAGTTTTTTTTTTTTAGGAATTATACTCTATTTACATTTCTTCTATAGACTTGAATATTGATAACCTGCAGGTGTACTCTGTATTGACATTCTATAACGAGCTAGTATATCATTATAAACTGTTTTTTCTGTTTATGAATTTTAAGATTATGGTTTCAACTCATTGATATGTGTACTTATTGTATATTATTTTCTAAAATGCATTTGATCCCTTCAATTTTTTTGTTAGGATTTTAACTCTTGTTGAATTTTTTATATAGACATGATCATTGATATCCCGCAGGTGCCCTATGAATAGTTTTTCTTTAATGAGCTATTGATTTTGAATAGTTTTTTCTGTTTTATATTCTGGAAATTTCAGTTTGAGCTCTCTAATGTGTTCCAATTGTATAATTTTTTCTAAAACTTTTTTTAGTTTTCTAAAATAGTAAAATCACTAAGCACACGCAGCACGGTTAAGGCGTTACTGTTTTTTAGTTTTTCCATTAGGATCATTTTTCCGTAAATCATAAATCATAATATTATATTAATAGTTTTACAAAATTTTTTTAAATACAAATTTAAACACTGAGCTTTGGATAGGTATTTCAGCTACAATACAGGTCATTGTTTTTGTGCACCATTATTAAACAATATACGTGGTTCAGTGTTTATGTACAACTCTAGGAAGCCGTTATAGTTATATCTAAAACCGTGTAAGTAATGCAAAAGCAGATCTCACGGTGTCTTGTCGTCAGTTCCAAATGGAAAAAGTTTCCATTTAGGCTACAGCCTACAGGCAACTATTTATAATAATATTTCTGTAAATAAACATACGATTTATCAATAGACTGTATGATATACTTTTGAAATCAAAATTATTTTCATTTCCAATAAATAAAACATCACTATTACATTTTGATATCTTAACGGGACATGTAGAAATACATTCAACGGATGACTTAGTGATATCTTCATTTTCAAATAATAATTATCGTCATAATTTCTAAAAAAATAATAATTAGTTTATTAAAAAAACATGGAAACTAATCAATTACTAATAAAAAGTTGTATACAATTATGTTACATTAAAATTATTTAATACAAAATTAAAAATTAATTATCAAAAAGATAAACTTAAATTAGTTCAAGTTATTTTTTGATTAAAGGGAGGGGAAGAAATACAAAGCCAGACAGAGTACTGTAAAGCAGTGGTACATGAAGTTGTATTACCATGACGTGGGCCGAACTTTTGAAATATAATTAACTAGCATAGTCAGTGGCGCAAATAGGAAAAATGTTTAGGGGGGGCTCAAGCCTCAACACATTTTTTTTTAAATTGTAATTTATAGGTACATACTTTTAAGAACGGTATCTGTATTTATTCAATTAAACATAGTACAATAGTACAAACATAGTACATTTATATATTTATAAATATATATAATATTATATAACATTATTCAATTTTATTCAAATAAATAGAGATATTTAATGTAATTGTATACGCCTCTCAGTTTTTTAAAAAATATTTAATATTTCTTCATTATTGATAGGAATGTCTTTTTCTATATTCAAAATACTTAAATTGCTGAACCTATCTTGATTCATACAAGTACGCAACCATGTTTTTATACGTCGCATAGTAGAAAATGATCTCTCACAGGTTGCTGTACTTACGGGAAGAGTAACAGCTACTTGAAACATCTTACAAAAATTTGGAAATACTTTACCATCATATAATGTCAAATGCTGTTGTATTTCCTCTAAACTAGAGTTTTCACCCAGAATGTTTTTTAAAACAGACATTTCAGACATCAGTGACTGATTACAAATTCCAAATAAATCCTGAATAAATATTAAACATTAGTTAAATGCTTGAAAAATAATAATGTATTTTACTTGTACCTTGTAATGATCAATTAAAAATGAAGAACCTTCATAATTCAATTTTAGTAAATTATCTACTGATGAGCCTACTTGAAGGCTTTCTTCAGAAAATCTTGTTTTTAAAATATTTATCATTGTACCTATCTAATATACAGTAATAAGCTTTCTTTTTCCAATAGTTTTTTTTAGTTTCTACAATATCTGCAGTATGATCATCGCTAGCACTAGTTGTTGACATACAAACAAAATCTTTGAGTTGAGGTGGCTCTTTTCGTAATCTTTTCTTTGATACAGCTATAACAAAATAAATAAATAATTATTAAGTATAAATTAATTCAGTATTTTTATATTTTTTCTTACATTGCAAAGGAATTTCAAGAGAAATTGCATGTTTAGTGCTAAATTCAAGCATTTCATTCCAAAGTGTATTATAATGTTGTTCAAAATCACGATGTTCTTGTAAAGTTGTAATTACTCCAATTATTAAAGATTTAGAATTACCGAGGGTTGCTGATTTTGATTGTAAATGGTTTGATAGTATATGAATAATTTGTAAGACTTCCTTTAATATGAATAAATATATTATAAAATCATCAGACTTACTTGTTGAAATAATACCTAAAACAAAAAAATATAAGTTCAATATTTTTCACTGAATAATAAAATAAAATATAGTTGCCATTAAATTATATAAATCTACATAAATCAATACCAATTGCTTCAGCGACATCTTTTGCTTCAATTTCCTCTTCTAAAGACTGAATTAATGCACCATAATTTTGTATGACTGAGCTGCAACTTTTAAAACGACAGGCCCATCTTGTTTCACTTAACTGAACTAATGATGTTTTTTTCAAACCAAGTTGATTTTGAATTACATTGAATTTTTTATTTTTTGAAGGATATGAGAAATGTACATATATGGCATCTAGTCCATTAAATAATTTTCTAAGATCCTAAATAAACAAAATAGGGTTTTAATTACTATAAATTATTAATTGGTACTAAGTAATAAAACATTTTTCAAACAAATAATAAATAATAGGATTACTTTCAAATATTTGCATGTGTCCACAATCACTAAATTTAATTTGTGAGCCATACAATGAATGTATATAGCGTATGGATATATTTGCTTAAGTTTAGTTTGGACACCTCCTTTCTGACCAGACATTACATTTGCTCCGTCAAAAGACTGGCCAACAATTGGAATATCAGATAGATTACAAAAATGTAAAAAGTCGATAATAGATGAATATTATAATGCATCTGCATTTTGACTAGGTATATGATACATCAACAAATCCTAAAAAACGTTCTTTTACCTCTAAATTGTTTGTATAACGGATACAGATAGACATTTGCTCTTCTTTATGAGATCTGTATTCAAACACATTGATATTTATTATTTTAAACATCATTCTTAAAAATATTTATTTTTATTTACCTGGCTTCATCACATGAAATGGAAAACATACCACCATTTTTAACTTCAGAAACAATATTATCTCTCACATATGAAGCACAAATATTTATCAAATCATTTTGAATGGCCCAGCTAGTATGGTTAGTTGAGTTGAAAATATACTTTTCTCAAACTCAATATGATGTTTTGAAAACAACATGCAAAGCTCTTTAAAATTACCTTAAATAAGAAATTAAAATATTATACTTAATTTTTAAAGGTAAACAAATCATTAAAATCACAAAGCATATTATTTATTTATCCTTTCCTTTATTTAAAGCATCTTCATTTTCACGATGACCCCTAAATGGAAGTCCCTGCCGTCCAAGAAATATAACAATGTCAATTAAACATTTAATATACTGCCAATTTTTGTCAATGTGCTCCTTGTTGGCTGTTGATAATTTGGAGATGATACTACCTTGTTTTAAAGAATTTTTATATTCTAACCATCTTGACATACAATTAATGTGATTAATTGTTGAAGCGTGCAAACTTAGTTTTGATTTTTTGGTCTTTGAATCTCTTGATCCACAAAGCTATAGACGATTAGATAAAATATATTGTAATTATTATAATTATAATTATACCTATGATTTTATCTATAATAGGTACATAATTTGGTTTTAATTTTATTTTTAGCTATAAAAACTGAACATTTTATAATTTATTAATTACGATGGTTGATAATTTTCGAGATTTTGATAAATTTTGTCAAAATGCGATTTTTAAATGCTTATAAAAAAAATTGTGCCTATGTATTTTTAATATTTTTCAATCGCTATTGTAACAATATATCAGGAGCCTTGTATTAATTTTTCACACTATTTGGCCCAACAGATAAAACTTTATTAGTATTTATAGAAAAAAAAAACTAAAAAAATTGAAAACTGAAAATGTCCGTAAACGGCTCAAAAAGAGTCAAAATATTTTCAAAATTGTATGGTGTATAGGAAATGCTAATAAAAACATTCAGCAAACTTTTCATGTATATACAGTAATTCGTTTTTGAATTACAACAAAATAAGGAAATCGCCACATGAGAAATCGAGTGAATATCCAATGTTGTAAAAATTTGAATTTCAAACGCTCATAAAAATTTAATTTGACTTTCTTATAGAATTTTTTTTTTTGATAAATGTAGGAAATCTTATAAGGAATCTTGTACTACATTTTCATATCTTAGATTTAAAAAGAAAAATTTTTATGAATTTCTATCTCAAAATAATTTGCAAATTTTCGTGATTTTTCCATATTTTGTCATTTTTTGAACTTGAAAAAAAAAACTGTGACTAACGATTTTTAATATTTTTCATCTGTCTTTGAAACAGTATAGTAGGAGCCTTGTATTAAATTTTCAAGTATTTTTACTCAACAAATACATTTTTATTGATATTCATAAAAAAAAAAACTAATAAAATTTGAAACTGAAAATGTCCCTAAACAGTTCAAAATAAATCAAAATATTTTGAAAATGTTATCGTGTATAGAAAATGCAAATATAAACAACCACTGAAAATTTCATGTATCTACGGTTATTTGTTTTAAAGTTACACCAAAAACCAAAATCGATTTTTTGGAAAACCGATTTTGCGTAAAAATTCCCGTTTTGCCTTAATTTTTATTTTGTTTTTCCCGGCGCTTTTGAAAACTACTGGGAAATTTAAATTTTGAACTCCCCAATGTACCAACGATATTCACTTTCCAATCGAACAAGATACTGAAGTTGAAAATCGAAGCATTATTTCGACTACTTATCGTGTACACAGACACAAAAAATTAAAAAAAAAAAATTTTAATTCGGTTTTAAGGTGATAGACAAAGAGTTCGAAATTAAAATCCATTTTATAGTGGTTTTTCGTAATCTTTCGGTGATTTTTCCAGCGGCAATATTTAATAACTATTGATAAAGTCGAAAAATGACCTCTTTAAGGTACCTACCATCCTGATCCAATTTGCTAAAAAATAAAATAAGTACTATATGTTGAAATCGAAGCACTCCTTCTGGTAAAAATTTTGTATACAGGATAAAAAAAAAATTAATAAACATCATTTTAAAACCATTAATTAAAATTTAAAGAGTGTAAAAATATCATTTGTATGTAGTATTATAGATAATCTATTTACTCGCAACTATGTGCAAATTATATATGAATGGGAATTTGATAAAAGGGAAACTATAATTACATTTTTGACAAAAATAGTTTTGTTGTATATTATTCATCCTCTTATATAAACACATATAATATGCTTATAATTTGTAAATCAAAGACTGATTCAATAAAATTAGGTGCATAAGTTTTTGTTTTTTCTTTAAATTTAATAAAAAAATATTGTTTTTTTAAGATTGTTATTCAATTGTTTATATTCAAAATTTGTTATTTAGTAGCATTGTTATCTATTTAATTGGATAAAATAAATATTTTATAAGTATAAAATAATAAGTATTTTATCATTTTAAAATGTGACTATTATATTAAATTATGATACCTTAAATTAATAAAATTATTAGAATTTTTTAAAAAGTACCTATGTTACATTACAAAAATTCGTTACTTATAAAAGTACAAAAATGTTTTAAATAATTTTGTTTTTGCCATTTATTTTTTATACAATACTATTTAATCTTAATTGTGATGATTGATCTTATTACGCAAATAGAAAGAAAGGAAAACTGTTTTTTGTTTCACCTGAAAAGTAGTTGAAAATGTACATGGGTCCCTTACTCACTCCCTTTTAACAAATTGCAAAAAAATAACCAAGTACCTACATCATATTTTAATGATTTCGGTTATTGGTAATTTACATTATCAGATTTTACTATAAAAATAATATTACCATAATAGATGTACAATTTTTTTTAAATATATTAATAGAGTAAAGTTAAATATACATAAATTTAAAAAATAAAAATTGTAGTTAAATAATTTTTATATAATATAATATAATATTAGATGCATAGCTGTGTTATAGATATAAATCAGTGGGTAGAGGGGAATTTTTAATAACAAAAATAATTATATTCAAATTAAACTATCTATTGCTATTATACAATATGTTAAATAATATGTTAAAAAAACAATTAGGTTGGTTACTAACTAAAAATTATTAATAATTATAAAATATTTGTAACCACATTATGAAACAAAGTAAAATAAATGTAAATAATATATAAACATGAATATTTCTTGAAAAATATAAATATTACACTATCAACATTAAAAACATGGAACACTTCAAAACATACATAAAATATTTTTTAAATTGTAAGTCATATAATATTTGACTGTATTAAAATATATCAAAATTTGTTTCGGATAAAATAATGTACCAACTACCAACAATCAATATACATGGCTGGATAGGACTATAGATAATATAAGAATGGATAGGCCATTCCTATTTTAACAAAATAAGGGGTCGCGGTTCGGAATATGGATGAGAGAGAGAGACTGATTTTTATAGTGCTCTCACTCCACCAAGGGGTTTTAAATTCTGGTGGCCTATCCATTCTTAAAAAATATTATCTATAGACTATAGATGGGATCTTCTTTCTGCGCCGTTTATATTAAAAGTGCTTCCATGTAGAATAGTGTTTCATTAGATTTTATGATTACATTTTAGGAATCATTGATTAAGTATTTTACATAGTATTTTTTTTGATTCTTTTCTCCTGTTAATTTTCTTGATTAAGGAATTAGCAAACTATGTAACGAGCACATAATTATCAGATATTTTGAATCTGAAAATACAGTAAATAAAAAAATGGTTAGAAATTATCTGAATGGTATATTATCTTATTTATAAAATTTTGATTACAGTGAATAATACTGGTACTACATATAGTACATGCTCAATAGGCAACACTGGGCACCAACTAATAAGTTTTAATTCATATTAACTTTGTAACTTAACTAGTTGCATTTAATTTGTAAAATGATCTAATCTAACTCGTTAAAAAGGTGGGTAAGTGGATATCGCTCTGCTGTACAGTAGGTTACAAGTGGGTCACTGTATAATGGATGCTATTAAATTTGAATTCAATGATTCAATATCATTGTATAAGAAAAACGATTCTGAGCGAAGACGGTATATCAGTCTAGGTTTAAGACAAATTATATACATATCTATGGTATTAAAAAAAAAATTGACCTAAAATAAATTCCAAATTAATCATATCACAATATCCATTAGGTACTTATAACACGATATACACCAACAACAAACCCTGATACTATCATATATATATAATAGTACACTTTAGAAGTTTCAAGTAGGTACCCACGAATAATATTATATAATCACAACAAAATAACTAGGTTTTTTAATATGTAATTTCGTCCAAATTTGAACATAAAATGACTATAAAAGTAAACTGTGATTGTATATTTTTTAGATTTTTCGGTAAGAGAATTAACTACTTACGTGGAATCTTGTTTTAAATTTTCAATCCTTAGCTATAAAAACTGAACATTTTATAATTTATTAATTACGATGATTAATAATTTTCGAGATTTTGAAAAATTCTATCAAAATTCGATGTTAAAATGCTTATAAAAAAAAATTGTGCCTATATATTTTTAATATTTTTCAACTGATATTGTAACAATATATCAGGAGCCTTGTATTAAATTTTTACACTTTTTGGCCCAACAGATAAAACTTAATTGATATTTATAGAAAAAAAAAACTAAAAAAATTGAAAACTGAAAATGTCCGTAAACGGCTCAAAAAGTGTCAAAATATTTTCAAAATTGTAGGGTGTATAGGAAATGCTAATATAAACATTCAGTGAAATTTTCATGTATCTACAGTAATTCGTTTTTTAATTACAACAAAAAAAGGAAATTGCCACATGAGAAATCGAGTGAATATTCAATGTTGTAAAAATTTGAATTTCAAACGCTCATAAAAATTTAATTTGACTTTCCGGTAGAAATTTTTTTATTGATAAAGGTAGACAATCTTATGAGTAATCTTGTATTAGATTTTCAAATCTTAGATTTAAAAAGAAAAATTTTTACGAATTCTTAACTCAAAATAATTTGCTAATTTTCGTGATTTTTCCATATTTTGTCAATTTTTGAACTTTAAATGCTTATAAAAAAAAATTGTGACTAAGGATTTTTAATATTTTTCATCTGCCTTTGAAACAACATATTAGGAGCCTTCTATTAAATTTTCAAGCTTTCGCAACCAACAAATAAAATTTTATTGAAATTTTTAGAAAAAAAACTAAAAAAAAATGGAAAATGAAAATGTCCCTAAACAGTTCAAAATAAATCAAAATATTTTGAAAATGTTATCGTGTATAGAAAATGCAAATATAAACAACCAGTGAAAATTTCATGTATATACGTTCATTTGTTTTAGAGTTACACCAATAACCAAAATCGATTTTTTGGAAAATCAATTTTGCGTAAAAATTCCAGTTTTTCCTTAATTTTTATGTTGTTTTTCCCGGCGCTTGTGAAAACTACTGGGAAATTTAAATTTTGACCTCCCCAATGCACCAACGATATTCACTTTCCAATCGAACAAGATACTGAAGTCGAAAATCGAAGCATTATTTCGACTACTTATCGTGTACACAGATACAAAAAAAATTAAAAAATTAAAAAATTAAAAAATAAAAAATAAAAAAATAAAAAAACACACATCATTGTAAAATCAATACATTCATCGTTTCACTCAGAATCTAAAATAATAAGTAGGTATCTATAGTTATTGTTGTAGTTTTTTTTTTCATTTATTGAATTTTTCAATCTCTTGTTTTATTAAACTTTCTATATTGTAATGACTGACATTCCAAGAAATTAAGGATATTACCTACCAATTTGAAATATTTGATCAAACTATCAGTTGACAGTTGTTCAATTTACCTGAATTTAGTAAATTTCAGAAACTTACTTAGTTACTTTTTATATTAAAGTAACTTAACTTTAACTAGTTGAGAAAAGTGAATACATTTTGCTCAGCTTTGCTATAGATAGGTATTTATTTTAAAATATTATCCTTTATTAGATAGTATCTATTAGTTACTAAAAGATAAAGTACCTACTATCTATTATAATGGCTCTATTTTACGGCTTTAAACATATTTATAATATTGTGAATTTGTGTTAAACAAATCATAATAAATGAACAAACACTTCAATACCAACATATCATTATATAATATTATGATTTTTGTTATAAGGAGTGTCTGAATATTTAAATTTTGGGTACCAGTAAAATAAACAAAATAAAATATTTTATACTGTTATTTATGGAGTACTTACTATTGGTTAAATCTTGTGTGTTGGCATTATTATTTATCTGTTCATCCAATATTTTAATGAGTTCTAGAGACACTGCTTCAATATTTATAGTATATTCTGTTAAAGTCAATATCTGTCTAGAATTTAAAACAACACTTATTAGTTATTTTTGATTGAATACATTATAAATATTATTATGTAAGTACCTGATTGTATAGAACCAATGTCCACAGAAGTTAGTGTTGCAATGGAAAATGCATGATTAATTTATTCTCGCACAGTGTACCTATTTGGTAAAATCTTTTCTACCATATTCATCATAAGTGGATTTTTTGACAAAGGAATAAATACACTGTGTAAAAAATATACTATAACCAATATTTTTGAATCTGAAAAATGAATA
The DNA here is from genome assembly GCA_949089665.1 of Macrosiphum euphorbiae. Taxonomy (NCBI): domain Eukaryota; kingdom Metazoa; phylum Arthropoda; class Insecta; order Hemiptera; family Aphididae; genus Macrosiphum; species Macrosiphum euphorbiae. The sequence goes on along the minus strand of CARXXK010000117.1, from coordinate 817,707 downwards.
AGAATAACTTGTAAAAAATGTTATATTTTAAAACATACAAATAAATATTAACAAAAACATTTAAAGTTAAACTCCAAGATCACCCACCCTGGCAGAGGCGGACTGGCCAGGTGGGACGGTAGGAAAAGTCCTACTGGGCCGCAGGCTTTCTAAGGCCGCCGGGCCGAACCATGTAAATTTAAAATTTAAATATTTTAACTAAAATAATAATAATTATATCAAAATAAGTCTATTATGTTTATCTTATATTATAAAATGGTTATAAATGCAAGTTTTTATTAACACAAAATAAAGAAAATATACATTTAATTCAGCTTGGTACGGTGATACTTCTATTTATAACTTTTAATAAACAAATAACAATGTAATATGGATAATAATTCCATTTAAATGCAGGTCATCGTTTGGTCGCCGGGTGGTGGCTGACGGGTTTTTAGTAGTATTGTGTATTTGTGTTCTAGTGTTTATTGTACATTTATGTAAATGTGTGAAATCATATCAGTGTGGGTGAGCATAGATAATAGATATACCATATACATCCAAAAAATAGCAATTAATAATTATTTTTACGCGAGTTCAGAATTTCCGATTGCTGACTGACGAGTGACGAAGTGACGACGTGCACACTGCTGCTCAAGTATAAACGCTACACATTACAAACTTTAGTCTTGTCTATAATAGTATTCTTATCTAGTATGGTCTACTAGTCTGTATTAAGACATATATTATTATAATAGTGGGTCGTTCCTTATATTGGATATATTTACTTTATTTTTTATTTTTGTTTGTAAAAATTTTAAATAATAAATTTTAAAAAGCCAAAAGGTGGAGCTGCCAAAGGTCAAAAATGTTAATTACAAATTGCAGCCCAATCATGTCAAAACATATTAGATGTACCTATTTAAGAAATCAAAACCTAGTGGTAATGAGTCGAATAATGAAAATCCAGTAAGTATTTATTTTATAATTTTAATTTACACATTTACCTACCTAATGTAAAAATATTTAGTTATTTATTACACACATAATATACGACATTAATATTAGCATATTAATTAGGTTTATATTTGTTTACATTTTAGTGTGATCAAAACAATATAGCTGCAGAGAAGTTATTAGTAAGTTTCTTAATAATTAAATTAAATAAAAATAAATTAAAATAATTCAACTTAAAAAAAAAAAGAATAAAAATGTGTTAATTATTTATTATAAGCCTTTTCTATTTAGCATGTTATTATATTTTTTTTAAATTTTAGTGTGATAGGAATTCTACTGCTATAGTTCAAAACGAGCATGATTTAATAAGAGATATTGATTCAAGTTTAGCATTTACTGTGACTAAAAACCAAGCAGGCACAGCCACAGAAAAATCATTGGTACCTACCTAATGTTTTTAACATTATTGACAATTAAATTATTAAATTATTTATTATAAGCATTTTCTATTTAGCATAAAATTATATTTTTTTAAATTTTAGTGTGATTGGAATTCTACTGCTATAGTAACAAAACGAGCATGATTTAATTAGAGATATTGATATTGATTCCTAGCCTAATAATGACTTTTTGTTGATTAGTATGTTACAGTATTTGCCTTCTAATATAAATAAAATTTTTAGTTACAAGACATTAGCAATATATTTTATTATAATATAGAAGTGATTAAAGATTTAAAGAAAATATGTATACTTTTTTTAGGAGGGAGGGGGGTTATGCTACTTTATATTTAACTTATATTTGGGCCGGTAACCCCGTATTCCCACTGGGCCGGACACCTCCCAGTACGCCTCTGCACCCTGGTATTTGTAGGTAGGTACTAAATAATGTAGATTATACTATACTTATATAAATTTATAAGAATCATAATTCAACGGTTTTATATTGAATTTACTTTTTTTTTTACTATGGAATCTTATATAATAAAACGCTAATAACGCGTATAAGATCCGCGGGGAGCGCTCACGGCACTAAGTAATTATTATTATTATTATTAATCACGAGTAATTATTTTTGACCAAGTATAACTTAGCCGGTATTCGACTTAGAGACCCCGTACCAATGGGCATCTCAATGTTTTAGGCCCCAGATGAATTTTCAACATTAGGGAACCAAAGCCCCCACCCCCCCCACATTTTGAGTTGAGTATAACTCGGCCGGAATTCAAGTTAAAGACCTCGGACCAAGGGGGAACCCATTCTTTTTATGAATACTACCGTTTTCCGCTTTAGGGAACGGGGGCACCTCCTCCCCCCCTTTTTGGATTTTGCTTTTTTGATGGATTTTGGTCCGGGAGAGTACTAACACCCACCTCGCCAAGGGGAAACTCGGGGTTTTGAGTTTTTGATAGGATTTATTGGGATTTTCTTAAATATTGTTTTTATTGATAAGGAAAGTGATAAGAATTTTATTTTATCGCCGCGAGCACGGCGACGCGGCTTAAGAGTCATACATTTGCCTCGAAATTTCATCTGAGTAGGTGGCTAGGTTGGTTAGGCGCTAGGATAGGTGACTCGAGGGTCGTGGTTTCGAAACCGCCGCCAGGACAATAGATAATTTGCGGCGCCCGTGATAAATGGAATTTTTTTTTTCGCGTTTTTTTTTGGTCACATTAATCATGTGTTCCGATTTTTTTCAAAATTCGCGTTATTATAATATTATATATATTGGTATTTATATATATTTATTTTGCAATAAAATAATAATTAACATATAATTAATACTTGATTTTACCGTGACCAACCTACAATATAATTGTAATGTAGTACCTACTTTATATATTACAGTTTTTAGGTGATTCCGATTGGGTTAAATATTGCTACAGATTATAAATACTGTTTAATACGATATTAATAAACTATATTAAAAAATAGTACGACTATATGACTGCTCCATTTGCCGTTTTTTTCGAAAATTCGAGTTTCAGCCCCTTTCGGTCGTATCACCCTCCCCGTCGACGACTTATTCGAGTTCCCCGCTAAATTTATAGCCGGCGTGCGGCCCTACTTCTCCACAGACGAGTCCCGGGGAGGAGAGGCGTCGCGGAAACGAGAGTAGGTACCGTGTAGGTATCGCTATATACAGGCATAAATACATGCGTCGAGGCGTTTTTTGGGGAGCCGTCACTGCGTTATCTTTCCTCCTTATCACTTTTCACGGTTTTGACCATTTTTCACAATTTTTTTTCAACATTTTTGAGGTTTACCCCCCTCGGGTGCCTCGGGAGGGCCCGTTTGGACCTTATTCGCGTTCCTCGGTAAATTTATAGACGGCGCGCTGTCCTACTTAATTCCCAGCCGGCCCGCGGCGGCAGATATCGCGTGCGATACGAGCGCCGCCGTCGCGCGTGATTTTTGCCGTATTTTTTAAAAAATTCGAGTTTTATCCCCTTTCGGTCGTATCGCCCTCCCCGTTTGGATCTTATTCGCGTTCCCGGCAAGGAGCGGCGTCGCTTAAACGAGAGTAGGTACCGTGTATGGTATCGCTATATACAGGCATAAATACATGCGTCTCGAGGTTCGATTTTCTTCGCGAATCTCGCGACGGTCGTCCGCTCGCCGACGCTGTCGGATCGCCCGCTCAAACTCCCTTTGAACCTCTTCTAAACGGCGTTCGCCTTTCGCGGGGACGGCAACGCGGCTTAAGAGTCATAGATTTGACTCAGGTTTTCATCTCAGTAGGTAGTTAGGTAGGTTAGGCGTTAGAACAGGTGACTCGAGGGTCGTGGGTTCAAACCCCCCGGCCCCCGGGAATATACGATAATTTGCGGCGGCCGGGATAAATTAATTTTTTTTTTCGTCGTTCGCTATCACTTCCGTCTTATCATTTTTAACGTAAATGTTCCGATTTTTTTCAAAATTCGAGTTTTAACGCCTCTACTGACTTCGGACCTCCCCGTTAAAGACTTACTCGCGTTCCCCGTCAAATGATTTAGCAGAGCGGACAGTGTCTTTATTACTATACATGGGCGTGAATATATTATGCGACTTGAGTTTTTGAAAGGAGCTCCTTTTGGTCGTATTACCCTCCCCGTTTGAATCTTATTCGCGTTCCCCGCTAAATTTATAGCCCTACTTTTTCACAGACGAGTCCCGGGAAAGAGCGGCGTCGCGGAAAAGGGAGTAGGTACCGTGTAAGTATCGCTATATACAGCAATAAATACATGCGTCGCGTCGTTTTTTGCTGTTTTTTTCTAAAATTCGTTTCTTGGCCCGTTTTAGTGGTTTTACCCTGCCTGTTTGGATGTTATTGGCATTCCCCGCTAAATTTATAAGCCACCGTCGTCAGTACTTCGCTCGAGTCGTGTTCCGCGGAGGAGATCGGGGAGCGGACAGTGTTTGCGCCATCCGTGATAATTTGAATGTTTTTTTTTTTTGGCAAAAAAATATTAATATATATTAAAGTAGATATTTTAAATTGTAACTAAATTGTATAATGATACTGTACTATTTTATAAATAATAATAATAATACTTGATTTTACCGTGACCAACGCACCTATATGTTTCTTATATAAATACAATATAATATAACTAACCTACATGTAGTACCTACTTGATATATTACAGTTTTTAGGTTAAATACTGTTTAATACGGTATTAATAAACTAATAGATCTAATAGAACTGATTAAACTCTGGCAGTTAAATAGTACGACTATATGACTGCTCTTTTTGCCGTTTTTTTTGAAAATTATAGTTTTAGCCCCTTTCGGTCATATCACCCTCCCCGTCGACTACTTATTCGCGTTCCCTGCTATATTTATAGCCACAGACGAGTCCCGGGGTGGAGTAGTGTGTCGGAAACGAGAGTAGGTACCGTGTAGGTATCGCTATATACAGGCATATATACGCATGTATATACATGCGCCTCGAGATTCGATTTTTTTCGCAAATCTCGCGTTTTGAACGTCCGAAGGTGGCGGACACGGTTTTTTTTTCGTCACATTTATCATTTTTAACGAAAGTGTTAATTTTTTTTTTAAATTTGCATTATATTATTATATATATTATTATTATTCGTTTGACGATATTTATTGGGCAAAAAAATAATTAAAATTAACATTTAATTAATACTTGATTTTACCGATGCACCTACATGTTTCTTTTATTAACACATTATAATAACGTATAACTAACCTACGTGTAGTACCTACTTGATATATTACAGTTTTTACGTGATTCCGATTTGGTTAAATACTGCTACAGATTATAAATACTATATTAAAAAATAGTACGACTATATTTGCCGTTTTTTTCGAAAATTCGAGTCCCGGGGTGGAGTAGTGTGTCAGAAACGAGAGTAGGTACCGTGTAGGTATCGCTATATACAGGCATATATACATGCGCCTCGAGGTTCGATTTTTTTCGCAAATCTCGCGTCTTGAACGTCCGAAGATGGCGGACATGGTGGTCCGCTCAAACGCCCTTAAGAGTCATAGGATTTGGCTCCTAATTTCATCTCGGTAGGTGGCTAGGTAGGTTAGGCGTTAAAACGGGTGATTCGACGGTCGTGGTTTCGAACGCCGGCGGGGCCGTGTTAAATCGAATTTCTTTTTTTTGCGTTTTTTTTTTCGTCACATTTATCATTTTTAACGAAAGTGTTAATTTTTTTTTTTAATTTGCATTATATTATTATATATATTATTATTATTCGTTTGACGATATTTATTGGGCAAAAAAATTATTATAATTAACATTTACCGACGCACCTACATGTTTCTTTTAATAATACATTATAATATAACTAACCTACGTGTAGTACCTACTTGATATATTACAGTTTTTACGTGATTCCGATTTGGTTAAATACTGCTACAGATTATAAATACTATATTAAAAAATAGGACGACTGTAATATGACTGCTTCATTTGCCGTTTTTTTCGAAAATTCGAGTCCCGGGGTGGAGTAGTGTGTCGGAAACGAGAGTATGTGTAGTGTATTCATTTATAGATACCTACGTTCAATATTATAGTAGTACATTTCAATAAAATTTGTTATTCACCAATATAATTATCTATTTGTTAATTTGACTTAATTCTCATAATTAAATAAATATACATGGAAGGTATATTTTAGAAAATATCCAATCAGAAAATTAGATTTTGTCGACTTATTTGTTATAACCGCGAAAACATAACAATGATTACATTGATTACAGTGAAGCCTAACATAAAACACCTGATAACTGTTCTCTATAATTATCAACAAATACAATTTTATTACCTCCTGTATACTTTTTCATATTTGAACGGCCGTTTCGAGCACTTTTCGCTGTAGGCGGATTGTCCGTTCGGGAATCGGATTTCACCCGAGATGACTGATAGCTAGACACTCAAACTCAGAATCCGAATTTCCGATTTCAACACACATACGAGAACCGGACATACACGCCCGGTGCATGGTCTGCGATCCGACGTAGTCGGATTGCCTACCTGACTAGCTACTTGCATACGAGCGACTTACACCCCCAGTGTCCCCCACTGCATCTGACACTCGGTAATCGACTTTCACCCGAGATGACTGATAGCTAGATACTCAAACTCAGAATCCGAATTTCCGATTTCAACACACATACGAGAACCGGACATACACGCCCGGTGCATGGTCTGCGATCCGACGTAGTCGGATTGCCTACCTGACTAGCTACTTGCATACGAGCGACTTACACCCCCAGTGTCCCCCACTGCATCCGACACTCGGGAATAGACTTTTTCCCGAGATGACTGATAGCTAGACACTCAAACCCAGAATCCGAATTTCCGATTTCAACACACACACTCAAGAACCGGCATACACGAATGGGGCATGGTCTGCGATCCGACGTAGTCGGATTGCCTACCTGGCTGGCTGTGTCTTACGATCGACTTGAATGTTACTTGAGTGACTTACGACTAGACACTCTTCCGAGTTCAAAAATTACCGCTTAAAAAGTGCTGCCAACACGACAAAACATAATACCCGACGACCCCCCTTCCCCCCGCAGGCTGGATCAAAAAACCCAGCATAGCCGACAAAGATGCACCACCGCCCACACAGTCTTTCCGCCGTAGGCGGGATGACAAACACCGGAATCTAGTATTATTATAATACAAAATATTAGTACAATAATACCTACCTATTGGAAATAATTTATTTGTTATATTATAATATGCATTCTAGATTTATTCATGTGGGTATAAAAAATGTATGATTTTGACATTTCTTTAGTTACTAAGAATTAAACTAAGCTACTATTGATTCTTAAGTTGACACAAAATGTACCTTACATTGTATAAGCAAATAGTTTTCAAATATTACCTAGCGACAAATTGTGAAGCGTAATATTGAATGATTTTTCAAAAACTGAATTGAAATTAGAATTGCCTGTATATTTACTCTGTATATCAATATCAACCTAGAAGATATATCATAAGCAGTAAATTAAAAATGCAATAATGATCCCTTAAATACAACATTCTAAAATCATAATATTAATTTTTTATGTTTCAATAAAATTGTGCTTAGTTAATAACTCAATTTTAGAAATATTTTGAGAAGACCAGCTGTTATACGAATTATAAGTATTATGAATTATTAAGGGCCTATTAATGTATATTTATTATGTATTTAATATTATTCTAAGATTTTTATTTTTGAATTTGAGTGTTTAAAACTCTAATGTGTACACGGCTCATAGAATCATATAAGTTATTGCAGCACAGCTATTCTATGAATATTATTTCTAAGGCAGTCACTATAATGTAGGCTTCCAGGGCCGTAGCAAGGGGGGGGGCAAGACTGCAAGAGGTGCCTACGCCCCGGGCGCAATTCCTGGGAGGGCGCAAAAAATGAAAAATTGCATTTTCTCGGGAGGGCGCAAAAATTATAAATTTTAATTTTATGTTAAAAATTACAGCGGTCAGTGTTGTATATTTTATTTACAAAAACTTCAACGTCCTTGAGGTATATTAATTGAAGCATAGTTGAAAATAATATCTAATAATTATTATATATTTTATATAAAAGTATAAAACCAATAATAGTTAGTAAATACAATCTATCAATGTACAGGAAGACCTTACACTTAAGAAATAATTCTTAATAATTGATTAAAAATAATTACTATTTTATGGAAATGTGGAATTACCAATTATGTTTGCGTTGTCGCCGAGCATTTCATCTATTATTATTTCTTATACATCTTATAATATATCTATTATTATTTATTATTAATATTGTTATGATTATGTCACAACAATGCGAAATGAAGGAATTGAAAAAACAATTGAATTCGGTAAAGTGATTGCAAATGATCTCGGTATTAAAGCAAATTTTTCTGATAAGCGAAAGAGGAAAGTGAAAAAATTAGATTTCGAGATACCTAATTGAAGATAATGTGCAAGTTTTATCTCAACAGAATGAATTTAAAAAAGATATTTTTGAAGTTTATGATCGAATTCTTACAGAGTTAAGCAATCGATTCGAAAATATGTCAGAAATTAATGAAAATTTTGGATTTTTGTATGGTAGTAGCTTGACGGACCACTCTATGGACTATATTATACAAAAATGTGCAGCTGACTTATTCTTTGAAGTATGAAACCGATCTAAATTCTTCCGATTTTAAGTCTCAAGCATTTTCTCTTTTACCTGACTTAAGAGCCGCAACACCTTTAGCCCTACTACAATTAATTACAACATATTCTTTGCGTGCTGAATATCCAAATGTCGAAATAGCTTTACGCATATTTTTGACTTTGCCAATAATTGTGGCGACGTGTGATAGATCATTCAGTAAGTTAAAGCTCATAAAAAACTATTTGAGGTCGACTATGGGACAAGATCGAATATCTGATATGGCTATTTTATCTATTGAACATACAGTGGTAAATACTTTAGATATAAACAAACTTATTGAAGACTTTGCTGGGAAAAAAGCTAGAAAAATTGCAATTTAAATGTTACTTATAAGTAAAAATAATATTATTATTTATTATGTTACATCAATGTTCTTATAATAATTATGTATATTTATATTTTAATAAGTTATTGATTTAAATAAAGTTAACATACGCTTACATAATTATAAGGCAAAATCATTATTTATATTGCGTTTATAAATAATATACAGTGTTTAGTTTTTTTATAAATTAAAATACTTAAGGGCGCATTTTGAAGTTTCACCCCGGGCGCAATATTCGGTTGCTACGGCCCTGTAGGCTTCACAGCTCTATAATCTATTGATGAAAATATTGTTATTTGTACGTCTTATGCTGTAGTCTCCTTACCATCCTTATAATTATTATTAGCTCCTAGAATCACTATTTAATAATATGAATATTTTTATTTTTATTTAATTTCTGTGTTAAAGAGAGCTGTATCTTAGGGCCTACAAGTTTCTAGCTATGCCAATCCTTCTTAGTTACATTTTATTTACTAACCAGCCATACCATTATACTTCAATTTTTTCTCCAAGAAATTCCACATTTTATATTTTACTAATAAATTATTCATTATTATGTACAATACATTATTAATTGTTATATATTACCAAATAAATCCATAATTTTTATCCACATTGTGTCATTGTTCAAATGGTGTTGAAATGTTTTGAATACAATTTACCTTTTGGGGAATTCAAGGCATCATTACCAAAATGTATTTCCTATAATAAGTCACAATAGAAATGAGTGAGTAGTAATTATAATGTAAACTATAAATTTTTAAACAAATTGTGCACTACAATCTACACGAATGTGTATTCAATGCAATGTTTCCCAAAGTATTATAGTTGTATCATATAGAAATACGTAAAAGTGCAATACCTACCTATACTAATGTAATGTGTGTTCAACACACTACAACTTGAAGTAATATTTTTATTTGATTACAAATATAGTTTTGTTAATGAGTGTGATGTACGCATTTTGCTAGATTATGTATATGTTAATAATTTAAAGTAATATATATTACTCGAATGCCACCGCAAATGGATTGATTCGCTGTAACAGTCTGTCTAGGTCTGCAAGCAAGTTCTCCAATAGTGGTCGTTCACGTGGCTGTTGTGCCATGCGAATCTGATTTGCTGCCCCGGATTCAATAAAATACAACTCACAATACCTTGGTTGCATTAGTTCATTTCTGACAACATCATTACTAATCCTACGATACACTTGCCCGTGAACGGAGAACACTCTTGGTCCCTGACCAGGCAAACGTCTTGGGCTCAGTTCAGCGGAGAAAGCCGCAAATGCTAGAGTGTAGTTGTACCGGCAGATTTCTTTCCGAAAGTGTTTTGCTACCTGCGAATCATCACCCAACAAACGAATTAATAACTCTGGTGGTGGACCCAAAACACGGTCTCCTGTAACAGCCATTTGACCGTAATTGCAACACGTAGAAAAATGACCCGTTGAAGTACGCTCGCAGGAGAAATGGTGGGCACCACAGTTCCGGCAGACAACATTCAATGGTCCTATGTCATGCCGATCTGGAAGTTTGTGTTGAATGCCAGCCGGACGGTCTCTCAAGGGCGCACATGCTCTCGGTACAACAGGAGGAATCGGTACGAACTGCAATTAAAATGCACAGTTATTAAGAATTTAATGTTATAAATGTTTATTTTAATTTTAATAAGATGTATTTACTAACTTCTTCATTGACGTCTGGTAGTAAAACGACAAGTGCGTCCCTGAATTCAAATTCTGCCTCTGCGTCACCAGGAAGTAAATCCACATACTCAATGTCATCTTGTACCACTTCCTCTCGTAGCATTTCTTCTTCAGCTAGGTCCATTATTACATCTTGCACTTGGACTTGGATAACTTCTATCTCCATCCCGTTGTTACCGGGGATTGCCACTTCCACTTCCAGTTGTCCGCCTGGTGCCGCAATCTGAAGGAGTGGTTGAACTACCTACAGTATCAAAGGAAGTCCGTTGTAATGTGTGTATATCAACAATCTCAAATATTATCAGCTTAAATATTCAATATATGTGTTGCATGTGTTATTATTATGATGATAATTAACTGCATATCAATGACATGTGACTTAATAAGCATATAAAAATCAGCTCACCGATTATTACATTTAAATAGTAATATGAATTGAACAATTGGTATTTCAATGTAAAGTAATTTAATTAATTGTGTCTATAAGCATGATGTTATATGTTAATAAATAAATGATACCGTATGACATTATGTAATAATAATTATTAACTTAATGCAATTGCTACAGTCTAAGTTGTGTTTATGTGTGGTTTGGTGTAGTATTGTAACAGTGTCATTGGAATACCTAATAAAAATAGTCATGATACACTCACTAAAGATTGCACCGCTATTGAGAACAGACGACGACGTGTTGTGTTTCTCTTTCATAATCACGACCTAGTACGAAATGTCTCGAGCACACTTTTGAGTTGGCCAAAATCTGTTGTGCATTTATACCATAGTTCTCGACAAACAACACCCACTGACGTCTCCGGCGGTCATTGGCTGGAAACCTAATTTAACCATTACATTTTGAGTAGTTTTAATATGAGTCTAGTATGAGTTGTTAAAAAATTTATTGTAACCTGTACAACGAAACTCCATCAACACCGTCGATTCCGCAGATCACACACAATCTAACCATGGTGATGTGCCTTAACTTTGACATTTTAAAGAAAATAATATATTATAATAGCATCATATTGTAAACGTAATGAATAACTTTTTACTTTATATTTTATATTTATTTTAAAAGAATATTTACAATCTTTACAACATACGAGGTATAATGAGTAAGCGAATCGACCCCCTATGCTATATACAATTATTGTACATATTTACGTGAAAATAAATAGAAAAAGTGATACCATTAACCACAGTGTTGCCATTCACTTTTAACGAAACGAGCCAGAAGGCTACTGTTTCAAATTTTAGCTCACTCAAAGGAAAAATTAAAAATACGATTAGCGCTGTCAACGAATTTCAACACTAGGTACCTATATAATTATATATTATAAAAATATTATATTATAATTATACAAAAATTACAAACACAACAACATATTTTAAATAATACAAAAAAATTGCCGTAAAAAGTCAGATAATAACGGGTGTGCAGGGTGAGGCCAGCCGGCGATAGTCTGCGATATGTTTGGCAGCCGGCAGGGATATGAAGACTTAGGCACGACATAATATGATAATGAAATACAACAAAAAAAAAAAACCTAACCCGTCGGGGGACTGCCGGTAGAAGTGAAAACTTCTTAAGCACGTTGGGCACCCCGTAAGAAAGCATTTGCGGGTGAGGAAAAAAGTATGAAATCGCGACACCGCCACCGAGAGTAGGTACATGAATATATATAGGTACCTACTGTGGTATTTACTGTTATACTTAAGTGTGAGCGTGTATGTGTATATATACTAGAACAATTTTCACTTCGTTTTTAAAAATTTTTTAATGCTTAGGAAATAATGTACCACGAATTGTTTTATTTATCAATATAAAATAGGTACTATACATAATTATTTCAGTTATTTTACATAAAAGAAAAAAAAATTACATGTCAAAATTATTACAAATGCTTTACAAAAATTAGTTAAAGTACACTCAGAAAAATCAATTTCCATCCATCATTTCACCAACTCTTGCACCATCATCACTGCCAGCATCATCGCCAATTTCTAAAGCTGATACAATCGGTTTATGGTAGCTAAAGTATGATACAAACAATTTTGATTCGCATTTATTCAAATATCTTGTAAATACCGCATCAATAGTAGTTTTGTATCTTGTTGTGCTAAGATTGCGATCATTTGACATGTTCAAACCAAATTCATTTTTGAAAAATTCCAATAATGGTAGGTACCTAGATTTTTATCGTCTGCAAAGTTTATATAATAATACCATATTGTACATTTTTTACGGCCGCCCGAAACCCGACTTTTTTGCATTTTTTTTTTCACGTTATTTTTCATATAAATTAAATAATAATATTATAATACAGGAATATATCGTACATTATTATTATTTAAAGTCATTGTCATATTATATTATATTATATCACCACCGAGAGTACATGTACTGTTATACTTAAGTGTGAGCGTGTATGTGTATATATACTAGAACAATTCCACTTCGTTTTTAAAAATTTTGTAGTGCTTAGGAAATAATGTACCACGAATTGTTTTATTTATCAATATAAAATACTATACATAATTATTTCAGTTATTTTACATAATACAGGCGGGCGTTGTTGTTTTCCCGTAACTGCCGTCTGCTGCGCGCGCAGCTTTGATACACTACCTAATGTATATAGTATATACCACAGTACATTATATAATATACTCGCGGTGGCGTTGGCCGTTTAGCACTATTGGTTAATTCAATAATAATTTTCTTCACACACCATGTTTACTTAAGTGTAAATTATGTTTTTACAATATTCATGATCAACATCTCAAAAAAGTAATAATATTTTGGTATATATAATAAATAATAATGTATATAACACTTAATATTTTATAAGAATTTTGCGTACCACAGCCGTAATATAAAACAGTATTTATATAAGTTTTAATATTGTATAATATATTAAACAATACATATATACCACAAAACAGTTTACATACATATTAGTCACTAAACATTATAAAAGTAATGAATAAAATTTTAAAAATTTCAGAATCTGTGGAACATCATTAATATAGGCCATTATGGTTTAAATATTAAACTGTGTCATTATTATTATTATTATTATTATTATATTTAAATTTAAACTATTTATTGTAAATCTATATATTAAATATTATAATTATGTATATTTTACACTGTATGTCTGTACCATACACTGTATATTTAAAATAAAAAGTTAAAAATATAAAAGTTCTTTGAACAATTTTGAATTGGAATATTCAAATTGTACCAATTAGTAATTTAGTTATTTGTTGTATTAATCATATTTTAAGTTAAATATAAATTCTTATGTAATTATATTTATTACAATAATTAGATAGAAAATACATTTATTATAAACTACAAAGGTACAAATTAACTTAATTTAAATTTATAGTATTTTTATAAACAATAGTTTGATTCTTACAATATTAACAATAATTTAATGTTTCATTCCTCGCAATCATAATTAATTTCAAAAATGATAAAATTATTATTAAAATTAATCATTATTCAGTTGTGTAATTTCATCTATCTGAAACTGGTAATAACGAAATATATGTATGAACGGAAGAAAACATAATTGAGTAGTCCACGTTATACATTGATATCCTAGTTTATCTGGAACTTGAAAACCCTCTTTTGCTGACTATAAGAAACAAAAAATACATTTAATTGTAATTCTTGTAAACATATATTTTTAAGTAACTGTAACATAGGTATTGCAAATTAAGCGTTATTTATTTATTATGATACCGCTTTGGAGGGTAAACAGTTATTTAACTAACATAGTAAACATATGTGTGTAGTTTGTATAATGTATTATGTGCCAAGTTGAGGTAATTTCTGATCTATAGACTTTAACCATACTGGATGAAACTTTGGGATGTGATTTTTAATAAATTGATGTTATAATAAGTTATTAAATATTTATTAAAATACAACTTGTAAGTTGTAACAGATCAGGGGCGGACCCAGGGGGGGATTGGGAGGTCAGCTGACCCACAGTTGTTTTCCCAGTTAAATGTGGCCCCTCGAAATGGCAAACTATAAAAACATTTTTTTATTTGAAAAAATTATGTACAGTGGTGAATTTAGAGGAGAGGCACGTGCCCCTTGTCAATTTTCTGTCGACAAGTTGTTATGTAACTACGAGTATCATATAAATGAAACATTCAGTTGATAAGGATAATACTACCAACTATTAATTATTACTTATTATAATCATTATTGATAGTATGTATGTATTATTAATTAAAATTAAAATTATACAATTTATATGTGCCCCCCCCCCTTCAAAATATCGAAGATCTGCTATTATGATATAGGGGTATATCGTATAATATACAGCTGTGAAGACTGAGTATTGAAGTAAAATAACGCGTACGAAATCGTGTTTAAGCTTATCAACTTATAATGTACGTACCTAAAATTCGATAAACACAAGTATAAAAATATGTTGGATATAGATATTATATAAGATTTTATGAAGTTGACATAGATGAAATTGATATAGAAGTGGAATACCGTTCATTACATCTAGTTTACCAACAAATGGCAAAACTATTGAAACTGGAGTAACTGGAACTTTAAAATTAAATGATGTATTGAAAATTCATGATATCATGAGACATGGTTTCTTCATATCCAAATTTATATACTTTGTATACAATTTTTTATACACTACCAGTCTGCAGTGCAACTGCAGAAAGAAGTTTTAGCGTTCTAAAACTTCTCAAAACATGCCTTAGCTCAACTATGACTGAAGACCGGCTATCAAATTTGGCCATATTGAGCATAGAAAGCAACATAGCTCAAACCATTGATTTTGTTAACGTAATAAGTACATAATTCGCACTAATGAAAAAGCGCAGAAAATGATTGTCATGTTTTAGTTCTTTACTATTATTTTCATGTAGGTATTATTAAATATAAATTTTATTAATGTATTATTGTTGACTTTTCTATTGTATTAGAATTTAGAACCACCTATTCTATATCTCTTGTGAAAATGAAATCAGTCATTGAAAACTAAAATAAAATAAATATACTGCAAATATACGTATACAAATAAAATAATAAATTTGTATAATTTCTTCTAATGATTTAAATATGTCAGGTAATTTTTTTAATTGAATATAAATTTTAATGCAACAAATAACAATAAAAATAAATTAAATATAGCTATTAATTTTACAATTTACTTAAAAATATGTGATATAGTTGTATTGAACGTTGGTATCAAAATGTGATGTAAATAACTAATAAGGTAAATCGCGAGCCCAGAGTGACTTTGTAATACCTAACTATATAGGTAGTTGGTTGAAGTTTCTACACAGTGGCCTCTCGTAAGTAAGGCAGACCCACAGTTCTAAAATCCTGGGTACGCCATTGTAACAGATGTTGGGTTCTTGGTATTAGGCTTAAATAATAATATCAGTTCAAGTTCAGATATATAATTCAAAGGCAATTTATTGACAAAGATTTTAATTTTTAGGTACAATAAATAATTTATGCATGATGTACTTACAGTATCAGTTAAAGAAGAAATATAAGTATTAAGTAGGTATTTTAGGTATCTATTTTAGATTCTGATTGGAGCGATGATTGTGTTGATTTTACAATGATGAAATATTTTATTTTATTTTTGTGTCATCATATTTTGGTGCAGTGAAAATGCCTAACAGCTTTTCTACTTCAACATTAAAAAGAATCTAGTTAGTACTTTGGAGGGTCAAAAGTAAAAAATTCCCAGAACTTTTCAAAAACATCAAGAAAAATAAACCAACAATTAAGGAAAAACTAAGATTTTTATGCAAAACTGCAAATTTTTAGAAAAAATCAATTTTGTGCTTTGGTGTAACTCTAAAAAATAAACTTAAATACATTAAAATGTTCAAAATATTTTGGAATTTTTTTAATCTATTTAATATTTATAAACATAAGAAAATGTTGTCGTAATATAAAATCAAAACTATGGTAGGTTGTTATGGTACTTACAATCTATGGGTATAGTACCTACAAAGTTATAATTTGTAATCATATTATATCATCATTAATAATGTATCAATAATATTCTATCCTTTGGTAATATTGATATTTATACATTATTATAGGCATGTAAGTATAAACATACTTAGTATATGTAATTCATTGTTTACATAATTAAAAAGTACTATAATTTTTTTATAATGAAAAGCGCAATAATTTATATTTTTTCACTATATTAAATGTATGAGAATTGTTGCTATGTCAAATTATTAAAATATGAACAGATAATTCTTGCTATTTCAAAAATTGCATTAGATGTCTTCATTTTTTAATCCACTTATTTTTAATATATAGTTTTAGATTTTGAGTCCATATGAATGCATATTTCTGAACTTTTAAAGGATTATTTTGCCAGTTTTTAGCGCATAAGTGCATGCTTATTTAATAATTTTTGGGGCTTGAACTTACAAGCCCTGCTTATATGACACAATGTAAATATCAATATTTAATTTAAGTTAGGTACAATTTAAAATTATAATAAAACTTGTGCCCAATAAGCCTATACTACATGCTTAACTATACAGAAATACAATTTGTTTTATTCCTTTTAACACTGTCTTTATTTTTGTAGAATTGTATCATACCATAGAACTTATATATTATACTCAGTACCTATAATACGGTCTAGTAATCAAGTTTGTTACTAATCTTTATAGCATTGTTTCTAATTATTCAAAATATCTTATACCGGAGTTTGAAATTATTCCAAAAAATTGGCTCATAAATGAAAAACAAGCCAAGTACCCGCCAGTCATGAATATTTTAAAGTATGATAAAATGTGCCGAACAATGTATGAACCTTCAAATTCATGGACCATTGTTGATATTATCAGAGTATTAGCTTCATATGGTTTGTATTTTTAGTTACATTACAAATGGATTATTGTTTATCATATAAATAAATTGACGATTAATGATTTGATTTCAGATGATTTTTTGAAAGCTAAGCTTAAATTGAGGGAGGCAGAGTACAAAACAGATTTAGAAAGTGATGATGCAGATAAAGCGAAAAAATTCCGAAAAATAAAAGCTGCTAAAATAAACTCGGATTCTGATGATTCAACTTTTGAAACTCAAAAAATAACAACAAGTCTACAAACTCCATGTGCACCTCCTCAATTAAAACTCTGTAACTTTTTTCTTTGCATGAAATATTATACAATATTTTATTAATCTTCTATAATTTGGTAATATAATATTTTTAGCAAAACATATCAGCAATAACAGTGGGTTTAGATCAAAACAGTTAAAATGCGGTAATTTAGAATTTTAGTATAATTTTAATATAATTCTTATATTATTGTTTAACATATTTAAAAATTTTTAGGAGAAAATAATTTTAGCTACAAAGGTAATTTAGACATACTTCAGAAAAGCCCTGATTTAGTTGAAGAATCCTATGGTAACTATTTTAATATTAAAATACTTGTACTCCAGTATGTACTTAAAAATTTTGATTATAATAACAGATATTACCTTTCTTGAAAATATAAATGGTGAAGTGTTTCTAAGCTCTGCTCGGTCAGAAAGCAATCGAATAGATGGTAAGTAAATCATATTATTATATATTTTTCACATAGTATAAGTAATTGTTTTATGGTTTTAGATAATACACCTGTTGTTTTTTTGTCTCCTGAACAATCACAACAAAATATGGAGCAACGTTTTGAGAATATAGTCAGAAATGGTAAATCAATATTTTGTTTTGTTTGTAATCTATTATAATAAAATATTTGAAAAATATTTTTAGAAAATGGTGACATGAACAATTTATCAAATCTTGTTACGGTTCAACAAAAAGATTTAAAGGTTTTGGTGGAAAATAGCTGCCACATGAAAATTAAGATCAATCAAATGCTTATTGTAATGAAACAAATGCACAACAAACTTAATCGATGTCTTGCTCCTATTACATCCTCATCAGGTGATACAAATATTAATATTAGATCATACTTTCCGTTGAAAGATGAAACACAACTCGATTATGTAGATACAATGATACTAGAAAATGCAGCATTTAAAAACCAGTTGGTTAGTAAAACTTGAATTTGTTCACTAATTTAGTCAAAACACTAATGGTTATCTACTTTAAAATTAATGTTATGTTATAGATGAATGAACTGTCTATAATTGGAGGTGACGATATTCGTTCAAAAACATACAATGCCATGAAATACATATTTTCTAACAAATTGGCCACAGTAATAACATATGCAGGAATGAGCAAAGAGAAAAAGGCATTAAAAAACTATCAAATGCATGATATAATTCTAGGTAAATAATCTTAGAGTATTAGGAAAAATGTAATTAAATACATTTATTTAAAAGTAAATGATTTATATTAAACATGTTCTTCAATATAACTATTATAAATTGTGGACCTTATGTAAACATTGACTCAGGTCATTATAAAAAAATTTCAGATGCAGTAAGAAGCAGTTGTCAACAAGGAACGACAAACAGGGACATAATCAGACATATAATGTCGTGGTTTAAGCATGCCATTGACAGGTATAGAAACGAGTATAAACGCCAGGTCTGAAAATGGCCTTATTAATAAATCTAAAACTATTCTAAATAAACTTATATTCTAAAATGATTAACTAATCTAAAACATTATTGAAAAGACTAATTATTATAAAATAATGTATAACTTAAATAATTATATATATATAATGTGTATTATAGTGACTTATAGTATTATACATACTAGTATTGTGATCGATAAGTATATAAGTATATGCTCTGTGTATATACCGTACACATGTAAATATTCAAATGTAGTACCAAATATATTTATTAATATAACATAGTTATTTATATTGTTATTATTACTATTATACCATTTATAGTTATTTAATATTTATAAAATAATATAATTTTAAAAATTTAAAAATTTTTTGTTATTTATATTTTGAGTTTATTTTATATTCTACTATAACTATTAAATATTTATAATGTCTATTGCTAATTTGAAAGTGTGTTACTATTTAAATATAGTATTTATGTAAATATTTAAATGTATTAACAAAACACAAATGTGTAAATATTACAAGTTAATATAGATCTCACATTAATATGATATTATTTTGTAACTGGAATTATATTTTTTTTTTTAATAACTTACCATTTATTGTAAATTTAATATTTATTATGTATACATATATGTCAATTACAAATTTTAATTTGTATCTCCAATGTTTTTGATTAAATTATATATTATTGTTAAAAAAAATATCATCACATTTTTAATTTCAAATACAATTATAATTAAATATAGTTCTAAAATTATTTTTATTATTATTCATAATATTTGCTTATAATATATAAATTTATTAATTATTTATTTATTTAATTAATTAATTTATAAATTATAATTTCAACTTCATTGGTAATCACTAATCATTATAGATGGTGAACTGGTAGTCTATAAGTATCCGAAAGTTAGTCTATTGGTTACCAAAAGGAGGTCTGTTGGTAATCAAATGGCAGTAAATGAGTAACCTGTTGGCATATGGTTGGACATAAATAAGGAAAAAAAAGGATTTCCCATGTACATCCCTGGAAGGTTAATCCCTGGACGCGGACATTAGGGGATCCATCTGACGTCCCACAGACTACTTTTCTAAATTGCCCTCTACCCTATAACGACATACAGTGGCAGTCTGATGGTTGACTTTGTGCTGTTAGGGCTATTGATAAATCGTATGTTCATTTACAGAAATCTTTGTGATCCGCTATGTACTTATTCTAGTTTTCTATTTCTGTTATAGTACGCATGCCAAATTTAACTACACAGATTGCAGGTCCGCAAGTTTATGGACATTCTAATACATTCTCCCGCCAGTGCCCCTAGACACGGTCTATTATAAAATAGAAACTTCACCTACCAATAATATCACTATACAAAATAATTAAAAGTGATAATTTGAAGACGATTACTTAAAACCCTAAAATATTTTTTTTAATTTAGTGTCTATTCCATATAGTTTAGCGCCCACGCAAATTTTTAAATTTTTTTTTTTTCGGAAACCTATGTGTTGCAACCTGTTATAACATTAATGATGTAAAAATTATTTACTTATAGAATATAAGTTTTAGAACTAATATTTACTTTTGAAATTATATATACCAATAAATTGCGCAGGCCAACATTTTTAGAAAAATTAAATAGTAGGTATGTAGTCACATGTAAGCCATGGTTATGTTCGAATAAATGGAATGGACAGACAAAAAAAATATTATTATGTCGATCTAAGTGTAAACATATTTGCGTATATAATGTATTTAAAATATACATTTTAATAATTGTTTTAAATACCTACAACCTAAGGTGTACCAAGGTGTATAGTGCATTGTATAATAATTATGCAAAAAAGTAGGTACCCATACGTATTATTGTATTAAACTTGGAGCGGTGTACTGTTCGGGCTCACGTATTTTATACATTGCGCGTTAAAAGTGATAATTTGAAAACAATTTCTTAAAACTACTAAAATATTTTTTAAATTATGTGTTATAATTCGTATAGTGTAGCTCCCATGCAAATTTTTCAATTTTTATTTTCGGAAACCTAGTTAAATAAACGTTTTAGAATGATTGAGCAAAAATAATTCTGACACCCACCCATGGTGGTTTTACATAACAAGTCGATGGATGTTTATTGTTTTTGATTATAATTCACTGAGCGATCGCAGCCAGGTACGTCGGGTATATATAAAAATACCCAAAATTTAAAATACCTATAACTTTCAAATAAGTCTGACCACCAAATTCAGACTTCAATGTCATTTTCTATTAAAAACTAATGATTTCCGGCAATTAATTTTTGCAATATCGTTCTTAATTCGTTGTAACTTGTACTATCGCGATGGAGTGTTGTCCGACGATTTAATTTAATGGTTAAAACCGGTTTATTTTTGGGCGTAGATGACGTTATCACTGGAAGTAAAAAGAGTGTTTCAATTTGCCGTTCTTCGTGGTAATTCACTTTGATCGGGAACAAGAAAATAATGTTAAAATTCATAGACGCGACAGCCAAATCTGACCTTGTTAGTATTTAGGTTTTAGAACTAAAATTTACTTTTGAAATTAAATATACTAATAAATAGTGCACGACAACATTTTTAGAAAAATTAAATAGTAAGTATGAAGTCACATGTGAGCCATGGTTATGTTCGAATACGTGGAATGGACTGACAAAGAAATATTATTTTATCGATCTTTAATGACTATGTAATGATTTTACACCTAACATAACAACTTCTTAGCTCCCGTCAACTTAGCCTCACTGCGATAATTGGTCGCTCATCTGTAGTGGATAAGCTGAAATCTACCCCACCTCGCTGTCTGCAGATCAAGACCTATAAATTTGTCAATTCGAAAGAGGTGTTTACTATATATTATTTGCTGTATAAAATAACACGGTCTACATTTTATACTGACAACTATAGATGCCTGTAAACAAAATGAAGACTTTTTTTTAATTTTAAACCAACGACGCCCTAACAGCACATAGACCCTCCCTGGAAGCGTATTTACGGATGCTACTCGAGACTGGCCAATAGATCCCAAATTCAGTTAGGGTTCGTAAAACAAATTTATTTTACGGAGACTACTCGAGTCTGGCCACTATGTAAGATATCGCTATACTAAAATAAAGACTCAAAAAGTTCAATATGAAAGCAGGGCTATCTCCCAATATGCGGTCTACCTCCGTTTTGTGTGCTACGTAACTATAAACATGAGCATAGTATGCGGTCTATCAATGTTATGTGTTCTACCTATATAGCTGGGAACAAAAATGCAATTTTCTCAACCCTGTGACCCACTTGGGGAGGTGTTACACAGCAAGTCGGGGGATATTTTCGATTTGCGGAGCGGAGCGACGGCGCCGAGGAGCGTAGCGACGAGTGCCGCTAGCACTGCATCACTGTACGATGTTTTTTCAATCAATTGCATTTTTGTTGCACCGAGCCACCAATTTGAAAAAAACATCGTACAGTGATGCGGTGCTAGCGGCATTCGTCGCTACGCTCCTCGGCGCCGTCGCTCCGCTCCGCAAATCGAAAATATCCCCCGACTTGCTATGCAACACCTCCCCAAGTGGAACACAGTATAATAAAAAATAAAATAAATTTTTTTTATACTTTAAATTATACTTTATTATACTTTTAATATTATTGTACTTTATTACTTTAATATTATTACGGTAGACCACGTCCATTTTGGTAGACCGCAGTGGCATAGTGGCCAGACTCGAGTAGTATCCGTAAAATAAATTTGTTTTACGAACCCTAACTGAATTTGGGATCTATTGGCCAGTCTCGAGTAGCATCCGTAAATACGCTCCCGGGAAGGTCTTGGGATTGATTTTTCAGACTCTGAGACTCATAATGGGAAGTACCTGTTTATATCACGGACTGGTCTGGGCAGTAGCGTATCCAGAATTTTTTTTCGGGAGGGGTTATAATTTATTTTTGTGGAATTTTATCTTAAAATGATTTATTAATGATAACGTTGTTATAATTTAACAATTTTCGGGGGGGGGGGGGGGTTACAACCCCCAAACCCCCCCCCCCCTGGATACGCCACTGGGTCTGGGTAAGTCTTAGGCAGTCTGTAGGATTCCTAATGTCCTAGTTCAGACTTTCCAAGAGACTGCCCGCCAGGCACTAACTGGGCCAGGTATTACAGATGGACCAATATTGTCTGTGTATTTCCCATTATATTCCTGTGCGCAGTCTATTAGGGTCCTGGAAACTTCCTGAAAAGGTTATAAGTATATCCCAAAAAGGTCTCAATGGTTCCTATGAGTCTTGTTAGAAACTAATTTTAAATTCCAAAAAGGTATTGGAATATCCCTTGCGAGATTATTTATGTCCCATTGAGGAGTCAACCTTACCCAAAAGTTGTAATTTGTAAGAAATTCATTTAAATTTTAAATTATTTATGCCTTATGGTTAGATCAAATATAGCTAGCTACTTGTTAATGGCAATGTATAAACAAGGCCCCATAAACTATTGTTTTTCATTTGTCCTTCCTTTAGTTTTATCAAATAAAATATATACTCAATTTACAGAAAAATCTAATTACAACTCAGCTTTAATGTACATATTTAAATTGAAGTACCTGAAATGTAAATAGTTTCTAATATTTTATAGTTATTACTTATTAACAATATATTATAATAGCTTTAAAAAACTGTATTAAAATAATAAAATATTGTTATAAAATATATCATTTATTTATAATATGTATATATTATATATATACTTTTTATAATTGTAAAATTATATTTTCAACAAAATAAAGTATAAACAAATAAAATATGTAAGAAATAAAAAAATTTTTGAAGAAGTTCTTATTCTTCATTGCAAAATACAAAATAAAAACTAATATTAATTAATGTAAGGTAATGAGTATTATATGTATGTATAGTATGTAATTATGTAGTGACTAATGAGACTATGATAATAATTGTCGTTCATTTCTTTCTTTGGCATGTTTTAACCACCCAGTAACTGCTTTATTTATACCAGGAATTGTTGAAAAGGATCCAGTCGGGGTTTTTGAGGTTCCATTTTGTTGTGGGATGGCTCGTTTGTGGTGAGTTGGAAATGAATTGAATTGAGATAGGAAGGTGGTCACTATTGTATATTTCATTAAGTACTTGCCAGTGGAGTCTTTGAGCTATGGAGGGAGTAGAGAACGTTAATTCGATAGCTGAGAGGGTTCTATTAGAGGGATTTATTCTGGTTTGCTCGTTGTTATTGAGAATTACGATGTTATCTTGTTCTAATAATTTTTCTATGATTTTTCCTCTTGTATTAGTTTTGTATGATCCCCATATATGGCTGTGGCTGTTGAAGTCCCCTACAATGATGAAAGGTCTTGGTAGCTGCTTAATAATTTTTTCTAAATCTGAGAGTGTGAAGTTGAATTGATTTGGGATGTAGATATTACAGAGGGAGATTTTTGTTTCGAGTGTGATTGATATTGCAACTGCTTCTATGTTTGAATTGATAGGGATTTCCTCCCAGGGGAATGAGTTGTTTATAAGTATGCACATACCACCACTTGTCCTCAGGCAGTCTCTGCGATTTTTTTTTGCGTATTGGTAGTTTTTAATTATAAGAGGAGATTCGTCGTGTTTTAGGTTGGTTTCTTGGAGACATATTGCAATTGGTTGATGTAGATTGATTATTAGTTTGATTTCATCGATATTTTTATGTAGTCCATTGAGGTTCCATTGAATAATATTTTTATGTTGTGACTGCATTTAAATACTAAGGTTTGTGTTTGATTTGAGATATTTATTTTTATTAAGATTTGATTGGTTCAGTTGCTAGGGCTTTATCGAGAAGCGTGCTGCAAAGTCTTGTGAGCCTGTTTTTTATGCTTTGATTTTTTAATTAAGGTCGGATGTTTTCGATGACTTCGATTATTTCGAATTCAGTGATGTTGAACTGTTCTAATGTCGGAGTTGGATCGGCACTACTAAGGGTGTTTTCAATAATGTACTTGAACTGATCGTAATTTATTTTCATGCCTGGTGTTTCTGAGAAGAAGGTTTTAACGGGATCAAATGTTTCGTCGAGCTTTAAGATTATTTGTTCTAACTTCTAAGGAATTGGTGCGTTTTATTTTTTTTGGTTTTAGTTGAGGTGTTTTTTTTTGTTTTTTCGTTTGGAGTGATATTGTCGTTTGAGACAATGACTTGTGACGAAGGTTTAGGGGATGGACAGTTAGTGGTTATACTTGATGATGTAGAGGAGAGTGCAGATCTTTTTTTTCGATTCAGTTGTGGGTATTAGTGTACTATATTCTTGTGTTGATTCACTAATTATTGGGTCGTCGAGGAGAGATGCTTGAATTGGGACCATTAATGTTTTCGGAAGGGATATCTATTGACGGTTCGATATGTCCTGATTTCTCTTCTGTGGTGTTTGTGTTGATTGTAGTGTTGTTGAGGTCTGATGATTCATATAACATAGCGTTTGGAGGATCTGGTGTAGACTTTTTACACAGCTTTGAGGTGTGTCCGGTGAGTTTGCATTTATAGCAAGTGAGGATGTCGTCAGTGAGAACAATTCTGTGAAGTTCGTTTTCAGCCTTGACCAGTAAGGATTCTGGTATTTTATGAAAATCATAGTGGAATATATAAACTTGACGTCTAAAGCTTAAGATATGCGCTAGATCTTTTATGTTGAATCCAGCGTTAATGTGTGTTATCGGTGATAGGAGTTGGATATTGCGATTTTGTAGTTCAACTATAATTTTATCGTTAGGAATAGCAGGTGATACATTTGAGATAATAATTCTTTTGGTTGGGTTTACTAATCGTCTGATTTTTATAGATGTGAGATCATTTAGTTTAATAATAGGATGATTTTTGATTAGAAGATCAACAGTGTTTTTGTCATTGAAATAAACACAAAAACGGTTGTTTGACATTCTAGAGACGAATTTAATATTTTTCGGTGGAATTATTTTGCTGATAGCTATGACGTATTCGATTTGTGGTATGTTATCCATAGATTCAAAGATCGACGGTGGAGATGGTAGTAACGGAAATACGAGTTGGATCATTGGGTTTGTGTGTTTGATTTTTTTTTAATTTAAAAGTTTGTCTATAAGGTTTGAGGGGTTATTAGGTGAGTCACCCATTTTGGTGTAAATATTCCTATTAGGCGGGTGAATATAAGAAAGTGTCAGTTTTATGATAATTGTTCATATTACCTAATACCTGATGATCTTACGTAATTATTCTGAATGCATACGAGAGCTAAAAATATGAGAGCGCGGTCGAAGCGATTAACGTGTTGCTCGGTCGAAAGTGCTCACGTAACTGAAGATTTAATTTAATATTAAATATCAGAGAAAATATTATTAATATATACCTTATACTTGGTGAAATTATAAAAATTGGATAAATTAATATTATATTTATGTTATATCAAGCATCTTCTAATTATTAGACGCTGAGTTCCAAAATAAATGTCATTAAATGGTACAATTAAATTACAATTATTTTATGATCTTGTATTTATAACCATACAAAGGATTTAACTTACTTGTATTAACTTTAAAGTTTAAACATATGGTATAATACAATTTGTAGATCATAAGTTTTGACCAAAAGTTCAATCCTTCAACTCATGGTAAATTATATTAGTAAAATTCGATTTAGTTTTGTTAAGAATGATTTTGATTAATTAATTTATAGTTTAGGGTAAAACATTGTTGTGTATAGGATTATGTAAAGCCACACATCGAAATAAAATACAAACATTAAATATAAAAAATCTTGATTTAAAAATAATAAACCTATGTAATAATAAATTTGCATTCGATAATAATATTCAATGTGATAATTTTCCTTTGCTAGATAGACCCCATAAGATGGTATTAATTTCAATATTAGTTAAAAAATATCTAAGTATTTGACTCCATTCTTTTGGCAAAATGTTTTCAACAGAAATTTTAAATTCTGTTAGAATTATGAACCAGTTGTAGGTATAAAAAATTATAGGTATTATAGACTATAGGTACCAGTTTTATTTTAAATATTTGTATTATTATTAAATTAATACACTAGTTTTGTTTTATTTACTTGAAATATTTTATATTTTTTACTTTACTA
Source organism: Macrosiphum euphorbiae (assembly GCA_949089665.1). Classification (NCBI taxonomy): domain Eukaryota; kingdom Metazoa; phylum Arthropoda; class Insecta; order Hemiptera; family Aphididae; genus Macrosiphum; species Macrosiphum euphorbiae. The sequence continues at coordinate 790,371 of CARXXK010000117.1, read as the reverse complement.
TGTAGTACTAGTATAGATACCAGTTTGGTTTTATTGATTTTAAATATAGCATTTCAAAAATAATTAATGGATGTAAAATGTTTAATTAATTAATTCAGATTGTTATTAAAAATATTTTACAATAGCACAAATTTTTATAAAATAATGTAATATTCACATGCACCATTACGTAATTTACATAACTGTTGAATAAGCTAAAAGTTGATAATATGTATTTAAGACTTATGTAAGTAAGTTAAGTTATTAACATATTAACATCATGTACTACCTATACAACTTTAAAGTTTGAACTTATAATTTATAATATTAATCATATTATGACAAATTGATAACAATAATATCTTTATCAGTGTTATGAAAATGTAACATTCACCTCTTAGAAAGGAGAATTTCGGCCATTTCGTTGGCTTCAAAAACATTTCCAAGTAGTCTATCTAGTATTTTTATATATCTGTGGTATAACGTTATTTGTAGGCGATTCTTCAATCACAAACCGGACAATATATATATATATATATCGTACTGTCAGTACAAGAGGGCCGTATATCTAAAAAGGTAAATTGTTCAGGAGAGCGTTTTTAAGATTCAATAGCTTATAAAAATTAGTGAGTTATCTTCAGCCAGATATAAGTATAACAAATTGTATTCAATATTTTCTTCTGAGTTTGATGATGTCCTTTTTAAGAACTTAAACTTAACAGAAATAGTATTTACTTGTATTAAAAATAAATGTTTTGAGATATATGGCCTTATTGCATTCATAATTTTATTAAATAACCATTATTTTATATTAATATTATTAATAAATAATAATTATTTATTAACAATTATTGTTATTATTGTATTCCTTAAAATAATAATATCAAGTTAAGAATTTCTATTATTGAATAATTTCATAATAAATAAAAATGTCTTATTTATTTAAAAGGTATTAACTCAGTTTTTAATACCTAAAACAAATTTAACTTTTTGAAAATATTTAAAAATAAATAATACTTTGACAGTCAAGTTACATGATTCAATTGGACTTTTATTACACTAAAATTAATTAAAAATTAAAATTAACATTTTAATAAAAGTTATTATAATAACATAAAAACATAACAACTATAAAAATAAAATCAAACATCATAATAATTTTAAATGCTAAATCAATTATAAGTCTTATTCATCGTCTTCCTCAATAGTTTGGCAATTGTTAGTATTTAAATTATTGTAAAATGGTTTATAGTAGTTTGGGATACAATTTGCATCGCATAAGCTAATTAAATCTTTTTTTTTTAGTGAAGTTATTCCAGGTGGCTTAGAATAGGCTAGTTGTAGATTAAGGTCATCACCAAGAGCTCTGGGTCTTCGTCCTCGAGTTGCAACTTTTCTTACTGCAATTGTTTTGAATTCCTTTTCAGAAAATTCATTTTTATAAAACAGTTTATATGGAGAATCCTTTCGAGCTTCTAACACTTTTATTTTACCCCACATAACTTTTTCATTTTCACTATTCACTGTAAAATTATTTCCAATGTCAGAACATAATTTTTTGAAGTCAAGCATGTCTTCAGTACCCATCTGATTAACCTTATATGGCTCTCCTTTTCGTGCTAAACTTATTATAGGGATCCATTGTTCAGGCACATAAATTGGTCCACTTTTTAGACATCTTTTCTTTTCTTTTTCGATACAAGCATGCATTGCATCTCCTTCGTTTTGGGAATGACCACATAATAAAAATTTGTGTGTAATTGATGGAATATTTAACTTCATTGTAGCATACATGTAAAGCGTAGCTATAAATTTGTTTTTATTTTGACCTGCACAGTTGTCTGAATAAAATATTATTGGAATGTCTACTGAGTTCACTTCATTCAAGTATTTCCACAAACAAGAGGCCATTTCAATGGCACCTCTATTAGCTTGTTCCTCATTCCAAACAAAACAATAACCATCCCTTGAAGAGATCTCATAAATAGTAAAATTGTATACACCTAATTTTCTTTTATAGTAAAACATGTTAACGTCCCCACATGGAGTTTGTAATACCGCTTGTAGATCATAACAACAGACTTTAATGATTCCTTCTCTACCTTTAGCTGAATCTTTTGATTTTTCTTCTCTACATTGTTCTTTAGCCAAGATGTGTGCATCATATTCTTCACGACTAGCCTCTTTGTCTTCTGTGGTCTTATTTATCCAACCCACACATATTGTACATTGATCTTTTTTTGGTTGAAAAAATCCAATGTTGCGCTGATGGTTAAATAAATCATAGTAAACATGTTGGAGTACACATTCTTTACCATTTTGGTTTTGATTTATGACATACAATTTGTACATAGTACTCACTGATAAACTACCATCAATGTACTCTCTTTCAGTTTGTGCTCTTAAGTAGTGTGAAGGGATTCTTGGAAAAGAATCAATGTGTTTTAATACATCAAGCTTTAATTCATCTGAAATTTTTTTTTGATTATTATGTTTTCCTTGGCTTAAAGTTTTAAGTACCCCTTCACTGGTTAAACTACCAATACTGTTTCTGATAATTTTATCACTAATAACAAGTGTAGCCTCAAACATTTTTTTACATACTCTTTCTTGTATAGTACTATTATTAATATTTAAAGAGTAGGCCAAATTGTTTTTTATCCTTTTGGAATTAGGTGTCTTCATTGAATATAACGGAGTAACTACTTTAGTATGCCTGACTATAAATTCTCTTTGCCTATTCTTATCACCCATTGCCCAAAACTCTTTTTTAATATTTTCTCTTTGCTCTAAATTTAATTTTGAATTGCAATCAAAACGACAATTTGTACATGGAGGTTTTAATACTTTTGGACTTACAATGATCCCAGATGCATTAATATATTGTTCACCTTTATTTTTTGCCGCTGCTTTCAAGTTTCGTTTCCACAAATGTGAATTTCTAGTGCGCTTTCTTGTTGATTTTTTTGTTTCCTCAATATCCATTGGTTGGCAGTCACTTATTGTTTGCTCTGTTTCATATTGACCTCCAGATTCTTCCACATTATTTGAAATGGAAATAGTATTAATTGATTCAGCCTCAACACAAACAAATTCTTCCTCATAGTTTAGAACAGAAGTAATTGCCTCATTTTCTACATATTGTCCAGTTTCTACATTGCCTGCTTTAAATAAATAAAAAACAATCTTAGCCAATTATATTTTATTAAATTTAGGTATATTACTTTTTTTTATTAATAATATTGCATATTATGCATTAATTCTAACTCATCTGAATATTCAATATGTTGTGCTTAGATATAATAATATATAATATTAATTTACTCACTAAAAGGTATTTTGTATTTATTGATTATTTTAATAAAAAAATTCAGTATTAAGGATTTCCATTAGTAATCTATAATGTTATTTTTAATTCATAAATAATATAATAGATTTTAAAACTAGGTGATACCTAATACAAATAATATAAATAATAAAAAATCATGATAATCATAATAAAAGTATAACAATATTAATATTAATTTTACCATTGGTGTAGGAATAATTCTCCATTACAATATTATTTTCTATATCCAGTGTATCAATCTGGATAAATCCTGAGTTTTCAATTTGCATATTCACAATTTCATCCATTATTGTTGAATAATTATTATCATTTTTCTCAAGAAAATCAAGATCATAATTTACATCCTACATAATAATAATAATATTATTTTAAACAGTTTAAACACAAATTAATAATAATTGTAAATGTTAATCATTTTTAAATTTGTTTATAGTACACATACTTTAATATCTAATAACACTTGTTCAAGATTTTCAGCAGTTGGATTTTCAAATTGAGAAAAAGAGCTGTTCTGGGGGGTTTCAGCAGTCTTTTTAAATAAAAGTAAATCAATTAAAAATTAAATTATTGTTATTATAATATCATTATAATTATTACTTACTGTATTGATTTGATTGTTTTGTTTAGAACTTGTCGTTTTTACATTAACGACTTGTTGGAGTATCTTCCGTGCTCTTAAGTGAGATGACATAATTTCAATTATAATAATTAATAATAATTATTATTATTAAGAACGTTAGTCAAGTCTCTTCTATACGATGACGATGAAAGAATGAGGATCGACGATCAAAATAATATAACAAACCACACAATTATGATAATCGAAATAATAATATTAATATCATTGGAGAATATTTTGGTCATATTTTTCTATAAATATATTTATATTTTATATTTATTTAAACCATAATTTTAATGCAAGAACGCCGTATTTCGATATACGGCTTTTATCGATATCTGTATCAAAAAATATTTTAGTGCAATAAGGCCGTATTTCATTATGCGGCGGTATTGTTCTAAATAGTTATATTTAGAAGGCCACATTTCGTTTTACGGCTTTATTGTTATCAACTACCTATAAAACTGGTTCAGTGCAATAAGTTTATTTCATTAATAGTAAATTTAATAATATAGTAACATAGATCGCGCCACTCTATAAAAATAGAGAAAAAAAATACGAATTCAGAGATACCAAAACCTTAAAATTAAAAAATTTCGATATACGGCCCTCTTGTACTGACAGTGCGATATGTCTTAGAAAATAATATTGGACATTTTAGATTCTGAGCGGAGGGATGATTGTACTAATTTTACAATGATATTGCGTGTGATATTTTTATTCATTTATTTGTCAACACATTTCGGATGGAACAGTAAAAATGCTTCGATTTTCAACTCCGAGAGTGGTTTCTGCTGTAGAAAATTCCATCTTAATTCTGTCATAGTAATATTTTTATATTTTATAAAAAAATGTTGGTGACAATTTTTATCTTGTATTGTTTTTAAATGTAATATTCCCGGAAGCAGTAAACTATTCTAAAAACGTTTCTGTATAAATATTGAAAAATAGATATTATTTCAGTAAATAAAATGAATTATCGAAACACGGCGTCTTGTGTAGGCTATTTAGCTACACCACTGTCGTGGGTCATTTTTGTAGTAGGTAATGGAATATTTAAAATTTTGTAATAATAATTAAATAATATCCTATAGCAATATAATTAAATATTAAAATATGACTCTATATTCCACTGTACCGTAAATTTACTTTTGGTAATTGAAGAATAAGACAGTAATAACTGTAAATAGGTAACATTAAAGTGTATACAGACGGCAGGATGTCAATGGTGTTTGGTGTTGTCGCTTACGCCTTACGTGTATAATATATTTCTATGTATTATACCTAGGTAATATAATACAGAGGGAATTACATATTCAATAACAAAGAATAACGATTTTAGTTAATTTGTTGTAATTTTATAATATTAATTCAACTTACCGATTACCGTCTTAATAATAAGTAATAACAATATAAAAATATATAATAATATAAAATATCCACACCACGGTTATAGTAGATAACCGTGATCTACACTGACAAACCGTCACAGCTCAGAATCATTTTCACATACAATGATATTATATCACAGAATTCAATTTTAATACCGTCTATTATACAGTGACCCACATGAAACCTACTGTACAGCAGAGCGACATCCACTTACCCACCTTTTTTGTTACGTATTTCTTATATTATATTATATTATATGATAATGCATCTAACATTAGGTAGTAAGTACCTTTAGTACCTATATTTATGTTTACACTATACCTACTGGATAGCCATATATTTATATTGAATATTATGTATGTGTAAAAAAAAAGAACTTATACTGAAGTATAAATTTGAAACTATGAAGTATTATAGTGTGCGTGTGTGTGTGTACTTATGGTTTTATTTGAAAAGTTCAAAACTGTAAAAAAAAAATCACGATGATTATATATTTAACAAATCATATTATTAATTTGGTAAATAAATATCACATTTCTATTTTTTATAACCATTAAAATAGCATGTTAAATTTTTATATCATAATAATTGTTCGGAACAAAATGTTGGTTACCCGTTCCTGTATACTCGAACGACAAGATGTTGGTAGACGACCATAACCAATATGGTACAGCTATATTGCCTGTGCTTCAAATAAGCCTATAATTGTACCCATGTCAGTTTCTGTTACGTGAAACAGTCGTCATAACACTAATAAACAAGGCTGGGATTTTGATGCAAAGGCATCTTTTTTTCTGATGTTTTGAAACGTTGATCCGTAAGTATAAAATGTGTTTTGGGTGATACTGGTTATTTTAAAATATTTTTTATTATACATTTTTTGACAAAATTAACCTTAAAATGCATATTTAGGACATTTTTTTATGTTTTTAGTGCATTTTCTTGGTTTTTAGAGCATTTTTCACAATTTATTCATAAAATGAACGAAAATTGTTGTGATTCACAAAAAACTTTCGGCAAACTGCTGATGGTAAGAATGATAAATTATATATAGTATCATATATTCATATATTTCATCATAGCTAGGCTTTTCCCCGAAAATTATCAGTTATCACCGTTATATTACACCTATTATATGAATTATTATTTTTATTACACCATACATACATACATACATACATACATACATACATAACAATTTTATCATAGCTAGGCTTAGATAACTATTACTGAATTAGTAACCAATTAGTACGTCTGTCGTCGTAGTCTCGATAGCTCTAATATAAGACAACATAATATCATTATACAGTGCAATAGCCATTTTGTTTAGGTTAGTATTAATAACAACTAGCAAAAACAAGTTAAATTATTAAATTTTTTTTAAAATTATTGTTTTAGAATGAATGATTAAGAAAACAGAAGCATAAAAAAGCTAAAGAAGTAACAACGTACAATAAACAAAAAGGAAATACATTACTGTAGTATAATTAAAATTTTTTTTTCCTAATTTTTAACCTATAATAAATATAATTTAAATGCATTTTTTGAGTTTTTTTTAAGTCATTTTTGCATTTTTTTAAGGAAATTTTTTGAAATTTTTTAGTGCATTAAAATCCCAACCCTAATTATAATACAAAAAATATTGTTGGAGAAAAAATGTAATGTTAATATATTTTATATTTTTATAAGAATTCTTTCAAATATTTTCTAGTTATGTTTACATAATTAGTTCAAGTATAATATTGATATATTTTGTACTTAGGTACTACTAAACTATGTGTATACTGTATACTACAGACTGTAGGTATTCTATACATATATTTTTTAATTGTGTTGCTGGACATGAAACTATCTACCTCTAATAAAATTTTAAAATATGTGAAGGGTACCTAGTACTGAGCAATTTAGGTACCTAGGTAAGTGAATTATAGAGTGTATCCAGTTTTCACGGACATACGATATATTGCTATTTTATGACATGGCTTCGTTGACCGGGACGAATCGCCAGTCGCCACGATAAATTATATTTTATTATTTATTATATTATGTGGACGGCTAAATATATAATATTGTAATTTGAAAGTTATAACTGTTACAATCAAACTGTGCGGGCCGGGAGCATAAAATATTAATACGCGCGCCCGGACACCAATAACTCACCTTACACCACTAACACCTAATTCCTGGAATTATGGAGAACAAGCTGGATGTGTAATGGTGTAATAGCTCGAACAGTAGTGGTCGGGATCGCCTAGCAATTACTGTCGGCTATGTAGTGCGTGTTGTGTAATTATGTGTAATTGTGTATAAATATGTGTATGTGTGTAGGTGTGTATACAATTAAACAAATAGGTAATAAACAATGGTAACACGGTTTCTGATAGCTGAGTTGCTGTATAATACACAATAATAATAATAATAATACAAATATATAAAAAATCACAGCAACACAGTAGGTATAAAAAATATGATAGTAAATAAATATATAATAATTAGTGCACGGCTATTATAGCCAGCAGCATAAACAATATAATAATATATTAGGTAATACACGCTCTTAGCCAAGCGGCATACAAATATAATAAATAATAAAATAATAATGCACGACCCTTATGGCCGAACAGAATAAATATAAATTGACCAGCTATTTAAACTGTTAGCTTGTATGCAGGTATATAATATAAAAATGATATGCGGCCCTTCTGGCACGGTAGTATTATAATTATAAAATATCTAAGGCCCTTTTGGCATAACAACTAAATGTGTAATATTGTAAAATAATATAATAATAATAAAAACTCACAGTTTGTGGAGCGCAGTCTAGCTAGCTGGTCCCGTGCTAAATAAAAATACAATATGCCGTGGTACTCGGCGTAAAACAAATATAATAATGATAATGCCCTTATGGCTCACAAATTCACAATAATAACACGATATAATTTATTAAATATAAAAGGGTGGCGAATTGCGCCTATGACTCGATATTAGAACAAAAAAAGACAACAACTATAATATTATTTTACAATTCGGTGTTTGTGGAACGACGAACGAAACAGGACAGATTCACGCCCGCCGTGCTAAATAAATATTCGCATAGACGGCGCGGCGGCGTGCGATAACGTTTAATCTACATATTATATAATTCACAAGACACATTCAACGATAATAATAATAAAACAATACAAATAGTGATATGTGAGTGTGTGTGTGTGTGTGTGTGTGTGTGTGTGTGTGTGTCCAGCTGTTCCCCGGTGACCGATGTCCTATATTCTTATTTTTTTTAATTGGGTAGGTACTATGTTGCGTAATGCTTTTATGTTGCGGCGGCAACATTCTCCCCCCGTTGAAAGTCTTGGGTTTCAACCGGTACGATTTCCTTATCAGTCGGTAGCCTACATAGTTTGATAACTGGACGACGCATATGGGTCCCATTTGCTGTTCTTAGTGTGGCAACGCGTGCTACACCATCAGAACCAGGATGTAATTCAGTGACCAGGCCCAACTTCCACCTGGCTGGAGGCATACAATCATCCTTTATGATCACAACATCGCCCTTTGCTAGTGGTGCGCTCTTACTCGTCCACTTGCCACGAATTTGGATCTGTGGTAGATACTCTTTCGACCAACGCTTCCAAAAAGTTTGCATCAAATTCTGCACAAGTTGCCATCTACGAAGGCCCTTGGGCTCTTCCTTGGATATGTCTGGCTCATCCGGTAACAGCATAGCCCCTCCAATTAAGAAGTGAGATGGGGTTAACACAGCCAAGTCGGAAGGGTCACTATTTAGAGGAGTCATCGGTCTCGAATTGAGACAAGCCTCGATTTGGCACAGCAGAGTTCGCATTTCTGTGTTCGTGAGTTTGTGATCAGATATCACTCTCTTCAGGTGGTATTTCATACTCTTCACGGCACTCTCCCATACACCGCCAAAATGCGGAGCAGAGGGTGGGTTGAAGTGCCACTCAATGCCTTCCTTTTCTAAGTCACCACTGGCTTTCTTCATCATTGCGACTAACTCCTTTTGAGTTCCAACAAAGTTTGTGCCGTTGTCACTGTATAGCTTTGCACATTTTCCTCTTCTCGCCATAAAACAACGCAATGTCGCCATAAACGACATACCTGAGAGATCGTCAGCCAATTCCAAATGGATGGCCTTTGTGGAAAAGCAAACAAATATTGCAATCCAAGCCTTCTTAGCAGCCACACGTCTCAAACCGCTCCGAATATATATAGGCCCCGCAAAATCTACGCCTGTTACAGTGAAAGGTCTGGTACACTGCACTCTATCTCTTGGGAGCGCTGCCATGATTGGTTGGTTGAAACGTGGCTGTGCCTTCGTGCATTTAACACAGCGCCATACCACTGACCTTGCGGTTACTCGGCCTAGCAGCGGCCAATATAGACGCCTGACTTCCGACAACAAGAGCTGAGGTCCTCCATGAAGAAGCTCCACATGGTATTTTTCAAATATCATCCTGGTTACTTTATGAGCAGCAGGCAATACCACAGGATGTTTGTGTTCATCAGCCATATCTGAATTCTCGAGCCTTCCACCTACAAGTATTAAACCATCACGCAGGAAAGGGTTCAAGCTCCGCAGCTTGCTATTCCTTGGTACTTCGTGCCCCTTTTCTAGCGACAAGATCTCTTTGCCGAAGCACTCGGCTTGAACCATTCTTAGAATCGTTTTCCTCGCTTCGTTCAAGTCTGGTATTCTTAGGGATTGAGGGCCTTTAATCATCTTACGCAGGTACCTCGAATATATCGTTAACCAAGCTACTCCTCGTAGCATATGATTCCAATCTGAGTAGTGTTTTAATATACTGTTCACTGGGTTGGTCACTGCAAGTACTAGTTTGACTTCACGCACTTCAGGCAGCTCTTCATCCACATGGTTTATCGGATTTCGGATCCAATCCTTTTCGTCCCTTTCTAACCCTTTCAGTCCCCAACGCCATTAGAATGGCATAATGATATAAAAGTCGTTATAAAATTGAATTTAAATTATTTCGTTGTGTAATACATGAATATATATGTAAAAACATGTGTAGAATACATTAAAAATGATAACAATACAATTCGGACCTTATATAAAACGATAATGACAATTTATTGATAACAAAAATGTTTACTGTAATATTTGATTAATTTTTTCACATTTCATTGTATTATCAAAAGAAAAACAAGTTCTAAAAATCCCATATTTTTTTTCTTGTGTACACACTGATATTGTAATCATATTATGAAGTGATATAGTTATTAACTTTAATCGTTATCATTTTATCGTACCTTAAATATTGTGCCATTATAATGGCAATTGGGCGTAATGTCGAAATTCTTATCAATTAATATTTACATTTTACACCACTGATAAACGGTTAAAACGATTATAGTTTTATTTTCTGTCAGTGCGACGTTTGTCTACGGTCGTTACCGTGTTATTTTAATTCCATTTTGTCTAAAGTAAGATTTATAAAAAAATAAAGAATTGAACAGACTTTATTTATAATGTTTAGTATTTCATTAATTAACGCCCAATTGCCATCCTGATAGCATAACCTATTATGACCGTTAATGCCCAATTGCAATTACAATGGCATTATTCAATAACTCATGACTTGGTGATCAAAAAATTTTGAAATCAAAAATATTTCTTAGTTAGGCATAATATAAAACTAATTAGAAAGCAAACATTTTTTTTTTTTATCAGAACTTAATTTGGGACTGAAAGGGAACCAGGCAGGTCCATTCCACCACAACCTTGTCGCTAATAGCTCCCGTGGCCTTAAACCTCTTGAAGGGATATCCGCTGGGTTTTCCTGCGTGCCTATATGATTCCACTGCTTGACTTTTGTGACATCCAAGATTTGCGCTACTCGATTGGCAACATACGTTTTTAGCCGGCTGCTTTGGCTGTTCAACCATCCTAGGACTATGGTTGAATCCGTCCATAATTTGAACTCATGAATGTTGATTTGCCATGACTCAGCAACTCGTTGAGCCAGCTCAGCTAATAATAATGCACCGTTCAACTCAAGCCGTGGAATTGTGCTTCCCTTTAACGGAGCCACTCGTGTTTTTGCACATAGGAGCCTAGAATGCCACTTTCCGTCGCTGCTCTGGGAACGAATATAGATACAGGCCCCATACGCTTCCTCGGAGGCGTCACAAAACCCATGTACATCTATGATGTCGGTACGTCCGGGCATAGCCTTTCTGGGAATGGATATTTCTCGTAGTCGCTCAAGCTCATCATAGAATTGACTCCATCGTTGCTGAATGTCTATTGGAAGCCGTGCATCCCAGTCTATCTTCATGGACCACAGCTGTTGTAGGAATATTTTTCCCTTGACTAAAACCGGTGACAGAAACCCGAGTGGGTCGAATATTCTGTTCAAGTCAGAGAGTATACCTCTTTTCGACAGTGCACCTGCGGTGGATCTTGCTGTGATGTCATATTGAAAATGGTCTGCGACTGGTTTCCACTGCAGCCCCAGTGACTTGACTGTGTCGTCATCTCCTATATTTAATACAAACAAGGGATCGTCAACAGGCTTGGACATGCTTCGCAGAACCAACTCGGAATTGGAACACCATTTCCTTAACGGCAACTTTGCTGAATCTAGCACTAAGCTAACATCTCTTTGTAATTGACAGCAATCATCTTCCGTATCAGCCCCCGTCATTAGATCGTCCATGTAGAAATCCTTGGAGATCACTTTTGCAGCTTTCGGGTATTCCTTCTGAACACTTTCTGCGAGTGCTATAAGACAATAGGTGGACAAGAATGAGGCAGGGATCGTACCATACGTGACTGTTGTAAGCTGATATGAACGGAGTGATTCTTCGGGGCTGGATCTCCAGACAATTCTTTGTAGGTCCCAGTCTTCTCTTCCCACCTTAATTTGCCGAAACATTTTTTCTATATCCGAAGTTAAGACAAATTGATGCTTGCGGAAGCGAACGAGTATTGAAAATAAATCTTGCTGAACAGTTGGACCACATCTCAATACATCATTAAGTGATACACCAGATGCGCTCTTGGCCGAGGCATCGAAAACTACTCGGACCTTTGTTGTCAAACTTGACGCCTTTGTTACCGAATGGTGTGGTAGATAAAAGTGATTCTGAGTCTGAATCGAATCTTCCAACACTTCAACCATATGTCCCAATTCAATATATTCGTTCATAAAACGTATGTACTCATCCTTTAGTAGCTTATCATTCTGCAATCTTTTCTCTACATTTAAGAACCGAGCGGTCGCCATAGGTAATGTTGCGCCTATTTCACTGATTGCCCGCTTGATGGGAAGTCGGACGACGAAACGTCCCTCTTCATCACGAGTCGTGTATTGCTTAAAATGTTGGACTGTTTCCTGCTCTTCTTGACTTCTGTTGTTCGCCTTCGATGTCCTTCCGTAGCTTGCATCCTCAATGCTACTGAGAACCTTCCAATCTTCCTCTATCGTTTGGCCCATTGAAATTGGTGTTGGTGAATGATGGTTAGAAAGTTCTCCTGTCACAAGCCATCCGAAGTTGCTCTCATATAGGGTTACTGAGCCTATGTTAAGTGGTATTTTTCTTGTTCCCAAAACATCGAAGAACGAACCACCTCCAATAAGCAGATCAATACCTTGAGGGTGGTGGAAGTCCGGGTCAGCTAGACATGTAGACACAAACTCTGGTATACCCCATCCATCTGCCGGCTCTGGGCAAGACGCTAACTCCCCTACGATATTAGGCAGTACATAGCAAGAAATCGTAATACTGAATTCACTCGTTCTTGATTCAATTTTCAATTCACTACACGACCTTACTCTTAAGCGATTATCTCCAATACCACTTATTGGCAATGAAGACTTCTTGCATGATATCTGTAGTAGGTTTGCGTATCTTTTTGAAACAAAGTTGACCTGGGAGCCGCTATCCAAAATGGCCCTGCACTGGCGATGTCCACCATATTTATCTTGCACCGTGACTAAAGCTGTTGCGAGAAACACATGTGCATTTCCTATGGTAATTTCTGCTGGTACTGGCGCTGATACTAGGATTCCGGAAATAGCCGGTGTTTGACCCTTATCCGGTTGTCCCCCTTGTTGCAGCTCTTTCTCTTCTGTTTTTTCCTTCCTTTCAAAGTGCAATAATGAATGATGGTTGCGGTTACACGTTCGACACCTGTAAGTGGATCTACAGGTATTTGCCATATGCCCCGGAGACAAACAATTGAAACATATTCCCTTCCCCTGTACAAATGCTAGGCGTGCATTTAGCGGGACTGCCTTGAACTCCTCACAGCTATATAGTTTATGCGGGTTAGTACAGTATTGACAGGAGGCTGTATCAGCAGATGCTGCTAAAGCTCGCTTCGCTTCGGTTGAGGAGTGTTTGACACTGGTTCTCTTTGCTGGTTCCCCTCCCACATTAGTTTTTATATCTCTTTTTAGTCCAGAAGCTGCTTGTGAAGACTCAAAGGCTATTCTTTTGGTATATCGAGGGTAACTATCCCTAGAACTGGTTTGATTTCGGAGGATGTTAAAATGTTCGTTTTGAATGACGTATTGATTGTTGTATCCTTGACACTTGTATGTGCTTCGTTGTTTGCGACAACCAGTTACTTAGGGAGAAAAAGAATTTATTTTATCGAGAAACTATCTCAATCGAGTACCAATGCTTTTTCAAGAATCTTGAACATTGTATTTTTGTAAAGATACCTGTACAATTTAGTTCATTTTAAATATTTAAAAAAAATTTGGTGATTTCTGGATCTGGACTCATTGCTTCATCAATATTTTCTGTTATTTCAAGCTGGGCTCTATGATACTAAAGTTTCAATTTGTGATAATTTGGTGAAGAGAAACGGTATCCAGTAGTATCCGAGAGCGCCAGGTAGTGTCATAATATGGTTAAATTCTTTTGGTATATCAAAGGAAACTAGCCCTAAGACTCTTTTGGTTTCGGAGGTTTTTAAAATTTTCGTTTTGAATGACTTGTAGATTGTTGTATTTGTATACACTTGTATGCTTGCTTCGATGTTTGCGACGAGTTTGATAGGGTGAGAAAAGTAATTTATTTTATCCAGAAACTATCTGGGCCGGGTATCAATGTTTTTTTCGAGAATTTTGAACATTGTTTCTATTATAAAGATACTGGCCTGTACAGTTTAGTTAAGTTAAAAAAAATGTTGGTGTTGTCTAGATCTGGACTTAGACACTCAGCGCTTCATTAAGATATTTTGCGATTTCAAGCTGGGCTCTAATGATACATAAGTTTCATTTTGTGATATTTTGGCTCAGAGAATCGATATCCAGTAGTATCAGAGGACTCCAGGTAGTGTCATAATTATATTCTTAAATGCTTTTGGCGGAGCTTTTGGTATATCGGGGGATACTATCCCTAGAACTGGTTTGGTTTCAAAGGTTTTTAAAATTTTCGTTTTTAACGACGTGTAGATTTTTGTATACTTGTATGTGCTTCGATATTGCGACAACCAGTTTGTTAGGGATAAAAATAGTTTATTTGGTCGACAAACTATCTCATCTGGGTATCAATGATTTTTTTCATAAATTTTGCACATTGTATTTAGAAAAGATTTGGCCTTCTGTGCTTCATTTTTCTTTTTCGGGTTTTGGAATATTTATAAAAATATAGAGTGTTTCCAAATTATTGGAATTTGATCAGAAATAGATTAATTTATAGACTAATTATTTGAAACAAGTTTAAAATATAATATATAAATAAGATAATAAATATGAAATAATAAATTACCTATACGTTTTTCTAATACTATGCTAGCTAAACCTAAAAAAATGCAAAAAAATTAAAAATATAAAAAAACTAAGATAATATATACTATATAGTTATAAGCATAAACATTAAAATTAAGAAAAAGTTAAATAAAACATGAATAATAGCAGGTTAGAAAAATTACTTATAGATACGTTTTAAAATATAATAATAATAATAATATATAACTAAATACCTAGTATGCTACGAGTAGGTATATATATACGACAGTATAATAATATAATGCAGATCGACATATAAATCCTCGTTAAAATAATGTAATACAATTATTATAGTATACCTCTGCGTAAGTATACAGTTAGAGTTGGTACCTATACCAATAATAGTCGCAATAATGGCATTTGGAAAAATTAACGGGCCCGAAATCCAGCTGATGCCGGTTGATTAATATAATAATGGGGCTGGCTACTAATAAAAGATGTTTGTTTTAAATCATCGTCGACGGCCCAGGAAGAAATACGGAAATCGGCACATTTGCAACTCATCTGAGTATCTGACACCTTACGCGGACAAAAAAAAACCTGAACAAAAAAATGGCTGCATCGCATAACGAAGAAAAGGCAATGGAAACAACCATAAAGCAAATCCTGGGAAAGATAATAAGCAACGTCGAGTACGAAATTATGGAGGAAGAACTTGGCCGAATCGACGACAAACCTACCATCGGTGACCTGGAAGGACTTTTGTCGTATGCGACGCGCTTCGCGGGGGACGACTACGTCCCGTTCAACGTCTTTCAACCGGTCGAGAAATCTGGCAAAACGGCAGAACCGGTTAAACCGATCGTAGACCAGCCAGAGGACTTGAAGTCAGAAACAGTGTTGAGATCTTGATTGGTTGGCTGGACCCGGGGGTCAAGATAGAAACACGCGAAGCTCCGCGCAGTGGAACGGCGAGAGTGGTGTCCTCTGCGTGGAGAGGCATAACGAGAGCCGTACGCGTGTTGCGCTGTTGTTGTCCCCCGAAGTGAGACCGTCCAAAAGTTTCCCCCCTGGCTGAGGGCAGCGGACAAGGTGAGGCGACGTGTGGGGTTTCGAAGTAATAGGTACGGGGCGGTGCACATTCAGGTGATCGGCGGTAAGTCGCCGATACACGTTCTCCGGCCATCCTGCGGTAGCGCGACGGGATCGAGGACGTTGCGCGCTCGAGGTCGCCGAGACATGCGAGACTCTCTGGCGGCGCGGCAGGCGCCCGGCTGCTTCGGTCCGGGAGCGACGACGACACGACGACGGAGGTTAGCGGTACCGGCGCTCACAAAGACGCCGTCCCCGACTGTACCTGCTCAGTGACGAACGCAGTGCTGCGCGACTCGCGTGACGGCGGCGACGGAGACCCAGAGCTCAAGGTGGGTGAGTGACGGATGACTATGATTACAGGGTAGCTAGGAACGCCACGGACGTCAGCAGCGCCGGGCTCGAGGAAACGAAACGTTTCGTCGGGTTCGGCGGTGCGCGGCTCCGTGGCCATCGGCTGCGGCAGACGGAGACGCCAGGGCGAAAATCACGGAGACTATAGGAGATGTCGTCGCTATGCTGTCCGCAGATTCTCTCCCCTTTTCACCCAGTGGTCCGATCCCGAGTCGCAACGCCGCCGATTCCGCAGCTGCACCGAGATTATAGTCGACAGCTCGCTCCGAGCTTTGCAGGTCACCGTCGTTGCCGGCACAAGCAGTCGTCTTCAGCACCCGCAGTACCGTCAAGCAGCGCACGACATCGCGCACTAGCCTCTCGTTGCCAACCGTCGTCGCTCTCGCAGCCGTCGTGGCCGGGCTTCGTCCGCTGCCATAGTCGTATTAGCGGTCTCGAGCAAACTCGCCCGCGACTCTCGTCCGCCCCGCAGGACAGCCCTTGAGAACGTTGTAGAGGTGACCAATGGCCATATACCAGTTACCAACATCATCAGCACCACCAACTCGCCATCATGTACCCCCCCCCCCGCATCGCCTCTTCTTGTCCGATGCCTTTTTTTTTTGTATTTAAATTATTATTTCTTATTTTTTGCTACTTTTTTTGTAACACATAATATTTTCATTTTTCGGCATTCAAAATTGTAAAACACTATATATTATGCATTCGTTTTCATGAGATTATATAATAAAATTATTTCTTCGTTACACGGTAAAATGTTGTTCCTTATTTTTCGTATTAAAGAGTACGATTTTATTTATTTCAACAGAATAATGGCCCCATTGAACATGATCGTGTTCACGTGGAACGCACACAGAATATTAAACAAGAATTTTTTTATTACGTACCAAATATCAATGAAATACATTGAAGGTATTGGCCACGTGAGAGTATAAGTTTACTGTATGTGGTGACATTTTTTGTGCCCCAAAATGTGATAAAAGAAGAAAAATGAATTTAAGAAAACACGCACACATTATTATAAAATCAATCCATTCATCGCTCGGCTCAGAATTTAAAATAATAATAATAATAACTATAGTTTTTGTTATTGTTGTTGTATGAACACCACATTGTTTTTTCGTAATACTATATAGGTAGGTACTTCAACGACCCGTCGAAATGGTTTTCGAATGATATATGTACACCTAAGTGACGTTTTAAGAGCTTGCATTATTTTTCTTATATAAATTATAATGACAGCAATCACTGGAGCAGAAAAATCATTTTCCTAACTAAAACTAATAAAAAATTACTTAAGAAACGCATGTGGACGAGTGCGTTCATCTAGTATAGCAATTTCAAATATAAAAAAAGAACGAACTAAAAATCTAAATATTGAGAAAATTATTGACAATTTTGCTTTATAAATTATATTTCTTATAATAGAATATCTTAGATATTTATGTAATAATGATGTTAAATAAATTATTAATTAAAAATGCAATAATGATCCCTTAAATACTACATTCTAAAATCATAATATCAATGTTTTATGTTTCTATAAAATTGTGCTTAGTTAATAACTCAATTTTAGAAATATTTTGAGAAGACCAGCTGTTATAAGAATTAGAAGTATTACGAATTATTAAGGGCCTATTAATGTATATTTATTATGTATTTAATATTATTCTAAGATTTTTATTTTTGAATCTAAGTGTTTAAAACTCTGATGTGTACACGGCTCATAGCATCATATAAGTTATTGCAGCACAGCTATTCTATGAATATTATTTCTAAGGCAGTCACTATAATGTAGGCTCCACAGTTCTACAGTTCTATAATCTATTGATGAAAATATTGTTATTTGTACGTCGTATGTTGTGGTCTCCTTACAATCCTTATAATTATTATTAGCTCCTAGAATCACTATTTAATAATATGAATATTTTTATTTTTATTTAATTTCTGTGTTAAAGAGAGCTGTCTCTTAGGGCCTACAAGTTTCTAGCTATGCCACTCCTTCTTAGTTAAATTTTATTTACAAACCAGCCATAGGTACCATTATACTTCAATTTTTTCTCCAAGAAATTCCACATCTTATATTTACTAATAAATTACTCATTATTATGTACAATACATTATTAATTGTTATAAATTACCAAATAAGTACATAATTTTTATCCACATTGTGTCATTGTTCAAATGGTATTGAAATATTTTGAATACAATTTAACTTTTGGGGAATTCAAGAAGGCATCATTACCAAAATGTATTTCCTATAATAAGTCACAATAGAAATGTATTTATTTAATTGGTATTTTATTAGGGAACTACTTTAACTTATGACTTATATTACCTTGATTTTAGAATGAAAAGTTCTAACAAATTGCACTGGCTATAGAATACTATAAAACTGTCATTACAAAGCCATTTTTGATTATATCCCACCAACATATTTTGACAACTTTTGTTTAAAACATTATTCTTTGTAAAGTAACCTCATTAGGGTTATTGAAAAACTGTGTTTTTTGATATTATGTCATCATTAGACCAGCGATGTTTTGAATAATATGAACGTGTTCAATATTAGATTGTAAATTAGTATATCTAAAAATATTAAAGTGAAACATTTAGTTTAAACATGCGTAGTAAATTTTTTTTTCAATTTTACCTATGCAAGATGTGTATATTGATTCTAAATTCTAAATTTTATCGTATAACGTATTAGGCATGGCTAAATAGTCTATTTAGCCATTGCATTAGGTAGTTTTAAGTTGAAAGTTTTAGATGACTTAAAACGAAAATTCAGGAACCTGTGGGCCGTCGTCATGGCGTTGTGCTTTGACGGCTGACAGTTGTCTTCGCAGTGGCTACATACCTATGCACCGAATTTGAGCGAGTTAAGATTGACTTGTAATGAGTAGATATCATTGAAAACAATTAATAGTCGGCGGGTTAGTGTCTTCAACTTTCAAAGATTATATATTATCTTACTATGCATTATTTTATTGATAATTTATTGTAAAATACTAAATAGTACACCGAAATTGATTGAATTCCATTTGTTTACATCACGTGACGCGTAAACCGACAGTTGTTGTGTTCTACTATTTTATGTTCCTTGACGTACACTCTTCGACGTCGACTCTTATGGGAGCTCGGTAATTTCAGCCATACCACATAGAGTCACAGAGTAATAGGTATTTCTCCATATGAGTAAAAGTCTAATGTCGTCAACACAAACTGTAATACCTAGCTCGTATTTTATTATTGTACCTAATAATTAAACGATAACGACAAGTCGAACGCCAAAAGTATTAGCATAAAACTGGCCTACTACGTCTTGACAAGAACACTAATCTATAATACTATCTGGGTCCGTTGAGTTCAATCTATTTTGGCCCAAATGTGCTGACGAGGTGATCGCAGTCGACTTCCGAACACGTATTATGAATTATGATAATATGTAAATAGTGATCAATTAATTTTTCTGTTGGCGATTATAATTATTATTCTCACGTCATACAAGTCTATTTGTACGGGCCGGGTACGAACAATAATAGTGCGTGTCGCCCGGTCACCTAAATACTTCGCGCGCTTTACTCACGCACCGACCGACCTGTGTAATGTGTAAAGATGTGTATGTGTGTGTAGCGACTCAAAGGAAGTGGACGGGGTCGCCGAGCAAGACCAGAGAGTGCTAGTGTGTGGTGAATGTGTAAGTGTGTGTATATGTGAGAGTGTGTAAGCTTAAAACTATGGGACAAGAAGGTGACTCTAAAATGGTAACACGGTTGCTGGTAAAAATGGTTGCTGTATTGTACACAAAATAAATAGTTTTTTATCAACACAAGGAATATAAAAAATCACAGCAACATAAAGGTATAAAAATATGATATCAATAATATTATGGCCCTTCTGGCCCAACAAAATATAATAAATAATAACGTGAAAGCTATTTGAGCTATGGCTGGTATATAAATATAATAAATAATAAATAATAAAACTCACAATTTAGACGGTGCACGGCTGGCCAGCTGCTACCTATCCTGTATAATAATAAGTATAATAAACGCTCGCGGTGGTCAGCGCGAACTGACAATAATACAATTACAATCCGTAGCGATTAGCGCACACGTAACAATAATAATAGTATAATACCGGCAATATAAAAAATATAATTTTTAGCGATTTGCGCTCACAAAAACAATAATATACGACGGTTAGCGCCTTTGATTACACTATAAATAAGCGCACGATTAGCGCACACCAAAAAATGAATATAAATTTTATACGACTATTAAAATGTGACGATAAAACACAATAAATAAAATAAAAAACAATCTTGGCAATTTGTGCCTAAGCAATATATAATAAAAAGAACGGCTATTTGAGCACGTAAAAAACAACGATATTAATTAAACGGCGATTCGCGACAAACCGAATTAATGCGGGTTCCTGCATAGACATAACTTTGCGGACTGAGGACGGGGCGCCGTGTTAAATCCGCATTACTGGTGGACCGACGGCGATTGTGTAATAATAAAAGTCGCGATAGTACACATATTACGTACATAATAACTCACAATCACATAATTAATACAAAAATAAGACAATTATGTGTGACTGTGTGTGTTTGTCGGTCGGTGGCGGAGTGGTGGTACGAGGTAATATAATAATTATGATATCCTACCCGTTGGCTTGGACACTATTGCTGGATACAATTATCAACTTGTAGTGTAAAGTTGTCTGTATTGTATCGGTTACCGGTTATCCGTACCACCTATATATTATTATCGCACATTCAATCGCCAATATCGTATTTTTGGTTTGCAAGTACGCGAGGATCCCGTCAATCGTCATCGAAACAAGTAGTTAAACACATTCAATTATACATGATTATAATATTAATAATAATAATATGGAATTTATTCAGTGTAGAATTCAGCTAGGGGTCTCGGGCCTTTTTTGTACGGTGGCCCAAAACTGCAGTGATAGGTAAGCTTCGGCATCACGGCCACAATTTTTTAGATAGGAATAATATAGAGGTACAATATTAAATTGAATATATTGTATAAGAATTATTTTTAGTGATTAATGCTACATTATAAACAATGAAATATAATTTCTAAACATCAATGAGCATGATGGGCCGCGGGGTACAGTCAATATTGGTAGTTTGGTAAATTGGTCGTTTTCAACATAATATATTTATTACGTACATTACCCTGGCCCCCCTCATTGAACTTTTTACAAAAAAACTAAGTCTCGAATTAGCACGCCATTAGCATGCATTTTCACGACTATTTTTAGAATTTGCACGACATTTTTTTTACAAGTTATTCATAAAAAAACTATGGGGGGGGGCTGGCGTAACGTTACCTCAGCCCCCCACAAGTTTAATAATCACTTTTTTTCAAATTTTTTTTTATCAAACATTAGCACGTCATTAGCATGCATTTTCACGACTGTCGCTGAACCCGAAACTTTACTATTTTAAACTTTCACGCTTTACCCCTGCTACTTTAGCTTTCCCCCCTCGCATATGAAATAAACCTTTTTCACCGTTTTTTTTTTTTTTTTACTACATAAGGTTTTTGTTATAGTACTATTTCTAATTTTGTCTCATCAAAAACTCTTAAGTAAAATGGACGCATAGGAATCTTGTAAAGTACTTGAGTTAACTGTAAAAGTATTCAACTACCTACTTTTTAAGTAACCAACTTTTGAAAAAAGTACTTGAAAAAATTATGTACTGTTGTATAATTTAACTACGAATTGGTGTTAGACATAGACATTCATTGTCATTTTAAATTTTAAATGAGTGATTTTTAGTTTTCACCAATACCATTTTTCGAGGTAAGTATTTTTTACACATAATATATTAATATCATAATCAATACTTACATTTGATTTAATTTACATTAACATTGAACACGATTAGCATGCATATTTTAAATTGTACATTACACTCAAATTCTAACATTTAATATTGAACTAATTGGTATTATAATTATACTAGTTATTTTAGTTATACAATATCATAAGTATTATGAGTTATGAACAAAAATAAAAAATATAATCAATGTTAATTAGTAAATTTTTCTTTATTAATATAAAACAATGAAATTCTTTTTTAATTTTAATGCTTTTTTCTGAAACGACCACAGCATCGACCGGACGTTCGAACAAACCGTCGAAGAGAAACGCTGGTGTGAAATGTCCATTGCCGCGGATTTTACTGACATACTGCATACCAAAGACGACGAGAGGATCTTCTGAGGTGACGGGCTGTCGGACCAGGACGGCGCAGTGCACTACAACTATACATCCGGCCGACTGCGGTTCAGTGCTCTGGACGGAGCAAGCGAGGATGTGCGGGAGCTCGACGGCGAAGAATACGGCATGCAGCGACGATGGCAGCAACCGAAAGGATCAGGGAGCAGCAGGTGGACGAGTTTGGAAATCAGCCTTTGCCTGCAAATGACCACGATCACGGAAACGCTGCCCGTGTCCGTGCAACCGGCTCGTGTTCGTTCTGCAGCGGCAAGGCGTTCGGCCGGGCGGTTCGGACTGTAGAAAGCTATTGCAGGCTGCTGATCGAGGTGCTCGTCGGACCCGGAGATGGCGACAGGAGGAATTTTCTAAGTGACGGTGAAACTGCAGATCGGTGGGTAAGGAGCGTGACGGTGTTGGCAGTCCAGAGAAGCGCGACATAAGAGAAGGCTTCAAGAGTTCCGGCGAGCATAGTTAGTGGAAACTCGCCGGTTAATCAATCGTATAAGCTGGAATATTATAATTTTACTGAAAATTAACAAATTGGTCTATAATAAGTTGTAACGCTATAGTTTACTTATAACTTACGTATGTTATGTGTTGTGATTTTGTTTGGTACTATTCAATTCGGGGTTACTGCGGTGAGGCTGATTTGCCGTGGCCGGCTTTTGGCCGGCCTGGTTCCGGCGAGCATATTAATTAGTGGAAACTCGCCGGTTAACCCGTATATTATGCTGAAATTATAATTTTACACAAATTTAAACAAATTTTTCACGATTTTTCGACATTATCATAATATTATGGTCTATAATAAGTTGTAACACTATATTAGTTCAAAAATACTGTATACTTATATACTTATATAACTTATGTTATGTGGTCGTTATATTTGGTAATGTTTAAGGTAAAGGTTCATCTGTCACGGCCGGCTTTTGGCCGGCCTGGTTGTAATGTAAGTAATTTGTCATGCAGTCGAATCGTTTTAATATTTCTTAAAAATATTTCTTCTCGCGCTTCTCGTGGAACTGCCACGTCACTCCTTACCCCCTCAGTTTCACCGTCACCTCAGTTCCTCCTTCGACCATCTCCGGTTCCGACCACAACTCTGGTATATATATGCACCTCGATCTCCGCAGCCTGCCTTTCTCGTCCGGTTCGCCCTGCCGATTTCCCATAACGCCGCTGCAGAACGAATCCCGTCGCCGGGCGGGCCGGTTTCCCGGACGCGGGCAGCATTTCCGTTACATATGCTTTCGGTGGTCCTTCGGCGGCTGCTAATTTCCAAACGTGCCCTGCTCCTCCCTATCCTTTTTCCTCGTTTGCGGCTGCTGCGTGTGTCGCCGCTGCATGCCATATCTTATATTTTTCTCCGCCATCGAGCCATCCTCTTGCTCCGCCGTCTGATTCGCTTTCGGCCGCATATGTTGTAGTGCCCCAAGCCGTCGTCCAGACGCAACGAGAACGTGACCGGGTCACCGCAAAAGCCGACCACGTCCTCCGGCATCCCGGTCCGACAGCTCGCCGATGGTCCTCTCGTCATCCTCAGTTCTGCAGTATGTCTCGTTATAGGCGCCACTTCAGTTGGGCGCCTCTCCATAGTTCCGCGGAATGGACATTATAACCAGCGTGTAAATAAGTGATTTTAAAAACTATTGTTTAAATAAATAAATCTCGTTACTACGGTCCAAGATAATATTATTTATAATACTATGCCATTGTTTAATATAATATTATTTCGTATTTAGTAGTTATTAATTCAATTATAGCCAGATGCATATTATATTAGCTGTGTATTTATACGATATTAATGTTATAAGTACCTACCTTATAAGTTATAATTAACAATGGATATATAACGAACAATGGATATATATTTTATGGACATAAGGTCAACTAAGAAGGCTAGAGTAGTGAAGTGGCTATGCCCCCCCCCCCCCGAAAATTACACTAAGCCTCCCTCCAAAATAAAGGAGACTACAAAACTATTTCAATTTCCAAGTTAACCTGCAGGCGTTTGAGTAACGAAGCGTTCCCGGAAATTACCCGCATTTGCAGTTTATTTGAAATTAATAATACCCACCTATAATATTCTCCAAGCATAAAGTTGTGGCGAACGTTTGTTCGAATTGCATTTTTACCCGTTGCAATGGAAGACCATTTAGTTTAGGACTGCCGAACGAATATAGTCCACACCCGAAGTCGCGATCGGAACGGTTTTCTACAGAAGAAAACTATATATGTACCCACATTACGTAAGGGACCGCGATTTCGGTAAAAATAAAACCAGCCGCTCGCTTTTCGTTTAGTCCTATGATAGTCCTGTGATTAGGTACACACAAAGAGGGGCCGAGTCGCTCGTGATATCAGATTATCAATTTAATAGAATAAGAAATATCTGTATAGGTAATTAGCTGCGAACTGAGCATAAACTATGAGCCCACCCCTAAAACTGACGTACTTCCTACCCATTTGGAATTTTTGAAAATTTTTTTTACCAATATTTAGTAAGTAATTTGGGAGATTTGTATGACAAATTTCAAAATTTGTACGGTCTTGGTTTTCCCGTTATCAAACAAAAATAATGGGTGGGGCTGAGGTGATGTGATTTCGGCCCCACCCAAGGTTAAAAATTATTAATCATAGTCGTAACTACACCATAATTTAGTACGTATTTTGTATGAATTTGTACGACTCTTTTCAAACTTTGAAGTTTGTCATACAATTGTATACAAATTACGTACTAAATATTGGTAAAGAAAATTTACAAATGGGCTATATACTGTCTAAAATTGTCTCTTCGGGTCTCAGCTTGTGGTGGCGTCCTCGAGGGTGTACGGCTAGGTCAAGTGACAGTGTTATAATATTATAAACTACTGACGGGTCCTATGCCTTCCCACGAAAATCGCCAAATATAGTGGCGATAACAACGATAATATTATAATATTATTACTATCATTATTATTACGATCTGCTGTACGGTCCTCGCCGAGTGTTTTCGTGTCGGGCAAATGACTGTGAATTGCATCTGACAGCTCTCCCAAAGTCCCAAAACTCATCACAATCTCATTAGGACCGGCACACATTATTATATACGTCTGCGGCACGTCGATTTGTGCATCGCGCGTGTGTGTTTTTTCTTTTGTCGTCGTCATTGAAAATTACACGGGTACGATTAATAATTGCCTGAATACTTGTAATTTCACGTTTTCCGGCCGTTTTGTCGGCGACAAAACTACGACGACGACGACGACGACCCACGGGGCCTCTTATGTGTAACTCGATACTATTAGTGAACGTACGGAATTATATATTATTATTATTATTATTATTATTATTATTGTACACACAAAAACCCCCGTCGGATTCCTCGCGGTCGAGTTTGTACGCCGCCGCAGTGGGAACAAAACGCTGTAATATTGTAATCAACGTCGGTTTTTTTTATATTTTTTTATTCCGTTCGCGTGGTGTGTTTTCGTCTCCCACCCAAGTCTTTTTGTTTTTTTTTTCCTACGCGTTTATACTTGTTCAAGAGTTTTTTTTTTGTTATTTATTTGTATTCTCTTCGTGCGTATCTCTTACGACGATCGTTACGCGTAATTGACAAGACAGTTATACGTTTTTCGAAAATGACACCGCGCGTTGTGCAGTTTGCACTTAAGTAATATTTTAGATTCTGAGTGAAACGATGAATGTATTGATTTTACAATGATGTGTGTTTTTTTATTTTTTTATTTTTTTTGTATCTGTGTACACGATAAGTAGTCGAAATAATGCTTCGATTTTCGACTTCAGTATCTTGTTCGATTGGAAAGTGAATATCATTGGTGCATTGGGAGGTCAAAATTTAAATTTCCCAGTAGTTTTCAAGAGCGCCGGGAAAAACAACATAAAAATTAAGGAAAAACGGGAATTTTTACGCAAAATCGGTTTTCCAAAAAATCGATTCTGGTTTTTGGTGTAACTTTAAAACAAATGACCGTAGATACATGAAATTTTCACTGGTTGTTTATATTTGCATCTTCTATACACGATAACATTTTCAAAATATTTTGATTTATTTTGAACAGTTTAGGGACATTTTCATTTTTCGTTTTTTTTTAGTTTTTTTTCTAGAAATATCAATAAAATTTTATTTGTTGGTTGCGAAAGCTTGAAAATTTAATAGAAGGCTCCTAATATATTGTTTCAAAGGCAGATGAAAAATATTAAAAATCCTTAGTCACAATTTTTTTTTATAAGCATTTAAAGTTCAAAAATTGACATAATATGGAAAAATCACGAAAATTAGCAAATTATTTTGAGTTAAGAATTCGTAAAAATTTTTCCTTTTAAATCTAAGATTTGAAAATGTAATACAAGATTACTCATAAGTTTGTCTACCTGTATCAATAAAAAATCTCTACCGGACAGTTAAATTAAATTTTTATGAGCTTTTGAAATTCAAATTTTTACAACATTGGATATTCAATCGATTTCTCATGTGGCAATTTCCTTTTTTGTTGTAATTAAAAAACGAATTACTGTAGATACATGAAAATTTCACTGAATGTTTATATTAGCATTTCCTATACACCATACAATTTTGAAAATATTTTGACCCTTTTTGAGCCGTTTACGGACATTTTCAGTTTTCAATGTTTTTAGTTTTTTTTTTCTATCAATATCAATTAAGTTTTATCTGTTGGGCCAAAAAGTGTAAAAATTTAATACAAGGCTCCTGATATATTGTTACAATATCAGTTGAAAAATATTAAAAATACATAGGCACAATTTTTTTTTATAAGCATTTTAACATCGAATTTTGACAGAATTTTTCAAAATCTCGAAAATTATTAATCATCGTAATTAATAAATTATAAAATGTTCAGTTTTTATAGCTAAGGATTGAAAATTTAAAACAAGATTCTACGTAAGTAGTTAATTCTCTTACCGAAAAATCTAAAAAATATACAATCACAGTTTATTTTTATAGTCATTTTATGTTCAAATTTGGACGAAATTTCATATTAAAAAACCTAGTTATTTTGTTGTGATTATATAATATTATTCGTGGGTACGGGGTACCTACTTGAAACTTCTAAAGTGTATTATTATATATCGATGATAGTATCAGGGTTTGTTATTGATGTTGATGTATAACGTGTTATAAGTGCCTAATGGATATTGTGATAATGTGATATGATTAATTTGGAATTTATTATAGGTCAATTTTTTTTTAATACCATAGATTTGTATATAATTTATCTTAAACCTAGACTGACATACCGTCTTCGCTCAGAATCGTTTTTCTTATACAATGATATTATATCATTGAATTCAAATTTAATAGCATCCATTATACAGTGACCCACTACTGTACAGCAGAGCGACATCCACTTACCCACCTTTTTTTATATTATTTTACGTCGAACGCTGCGGGCCGAGTCCACGCAATACGGTCCTCAGTTGACTTAACTACGACTGAGATCGACGCCGTTTTTAATAAAAAAAAAATTCGTGAATTTTTCGGTGCAAGTCACACTGCGGAAGACCTGTGGTCGGTCGTGTCGAACACATTTCGTAAGCCCAAGGGACTTCCGCGAAGAGGGAAAAATGTCGATTTCAATGTAAATCGCTATAATTCATAAAACGTATTTAGAGTCGATTCCGTTTTAATTTCGGTTGTATACCATCAAAAAATATAATTTGATACCTAAATATATTACCAGTAATTACACGCGGTATAACTCATATATGTATATACACGTGCGTATCTAATATATAGGTAGCTGGTATGGGTGTCTGGTATACATGTATAATATAGTGTCTTACATCATATAGATATAACGACACCGCAGACTGCCCTTCGATCGCCATTCATCGGATATTGTATATAATTTTCCATAGGCGAAAACAATTAATATAAATTGTGCGCGTTAATCAATATTATGAGTTTAAGTCGTATCGTAGCGTGTCAAGCCAAGTTCTAGCTAACAGAACTGGCGAGCAGCACCGTGTGTAATATTACACGAACCATTTGGAGCCACTTTTGACCCCCTCATAACTCAAAAACTATTCCACATAAACATGCCAAATTCGGCTCATATATTGAGACTAACGAGATACATATGTGCTCTAAATTTCATAAACACACTTCAAACCGTTATTTAGATATTAACGTCCGAAAATCGTCATTTTTATCACTGACTTACCTATAGATCAAAATTCTAACCCAGTTCCAGATGACCTAGAAAGTTCAAATTTGGCATACAGATAGGTAGTTAGGTTAATACAAAGTGTACGGGCCGGGTACGAACAATAATAGTGCGTGTCGCCTGGTCACCTAAATACTTCGCGCGCTGTACTCACACACCGACCGACCTGTGTAAAGATGTGTATGTGTGTGTAGCGACTCAAAGGAAGTGGACGGGGTCGCCGAGCAAGACCAGAGAGTGCTAGTGTGTGGTGCGTGTGTAAGTGTGTGTATATGTGAGAGTGTGTAAGCTTAAAAATAATAGTAACTAATAAAAAAGATGGTAACACGGTTTTAGGTAAAAATGGTTGCTGTATTGTACACAGAATAAATAGTTTTTTTTTATCGACACAAGAAATATAAAAATCACAGCATCATAAAGGTATAAAAATATGAGTAATAATATTATGGCCCTCCTGGCCCAACAAAATATAATAATAATAATATATGCCAGCTATTTGAGCTATGGCTCGTATATAAATAATAAGACGTGTAATATAATGTGTATAACCCTATGTGCGGTCCTTATGACCAAACAAATAAAAGAATAAAAATAATGTACGGCCCTTTTGGCCTAACCAATTAATTGTGTGTAACAAAAATATAATAATAATATAAAACTCACAGATTAGACGGTGCACGGCTGGCCAGCTGCTACCTATCCTGTATAATAATATAATTACACACACAAAATTGACATATACAAACACACAACAGTGGCGATTAGCGCGCACTAAAATTTAATATAATAAAAAATGCACGAATTGTGCTTAAAAAAAATACAATAATAAATCTGCGGCGATTAGCGCCTTTGATACAAAATAATAATATGTCCACGGCGATTTTTGCGCACACAACAATATTTAACGACGGCGATTTTCGCCACGGGCAGAATAATTTTCGGTCTGCTGACACCGGTGCGCGAAACTGGACGACCTTTTTGCGACTGATTAATGTGACGATAAAACACAATAAATAAAATAAAAAAAAACAACCTTGGCAATTTGTGCCTAAGCAATATAATATAATAAAAGAAGGGCTATTTGAGCACGTAAAAAACAACGATATTAATTAAACGGCGATTTGCGCACGTAAGATATTTCCGCGTTGGCGTAACGGGATGGACTGAGGACGGGGCGCCGTGTTGAACGCGTAATAATGATGCGTACGGCGGCCGTTTAATAATAATATCGCGATAGTACACATATTACATAATAATTTATAATCACATAATTTATACAAAAATATACAATATAAAACAAAGACAATAAAATTATATGTGACTGTGTGTGTGTGTGTGTCGGTGTGTGATTGCGCTTCGGCCTCAACATGCTCCCCCCGTTGAAGCCTGCTGGTCTTCAACTAATTGCTCTTCTTGCACTGGCAATAGGCATAGCTTAACTACCGGCCGACGCATCTCAGAGCCAGCTGCTGTACGAATAGTTACGACTCGAATTGTGCCATCGTTACCCGGGTGTGTGTTGATAACTACTCCTAACTTCCATTTTGTCGGGTGAGAGTTATCTTCCTTTATTATAACTACATCGTTCTTTTTTAAAGTTCGATTCACCGATGTCCACTTTCCACGGATCTGACATTGGGGCAAATATTCCCTATGCCATCTTTTCCAGAAGGTCTGAGTGAGAAATTGAACATATTTCCAGCGGCGCAGGCTGCTGGGGTTCTCTTGTGATATGTCTGGTTCCGGCGGTAAGGTCACGGGACCACCAATTAAGAAATGGGCAGGTGTCAATGCCTGGAGATCTGAAGGATCGCTGCTCAGTGGCGATATAGGGCGAGAATTCATACAAGCTTCTATTTGACAGAGTAGTGTGATTAACTCTCCTAGTGTTAACTTCGTTTCTCCCACCATCTTTGTTAGATAAGTTTTGGCACTTTTAACTGCACTTTCCCACAAACCCCCGAAATGCGGAGCAGAGGGTGGGTTGAAGTGCCATTCTATACCGTCTCGTGCTAACTCTGGGATGGATTTGTTAATCGCAGCACTGAGTTCCTTCTGGGCTCCTACAAAATTGGTCCCGTTATCACTATACATTTTTGAGCATCGTCCCCGGCGTGACATAAACCTACGGAGAGCAGCTACAAAGGCGTTGCTTGTCAGATCTTCGACCACTTCTAGATGCACTGCTCGAGTGGAAAAGCATATGAATATTGAAATCCAAACCTTTGATCCTGAAACTCTGCGCAGTCCACTTTTAATCATTAGTGGACCCGCGAAATCCACTCCCGTCACAGTGAATGGGCGTGAGCATTGAACTCTCGCTTTAGGAAGCGGCGCCATCAGTGGGTGCGGAAATCTAGGGTTTGCCTTTACGCAGCGAACGCATTTCTGTGTGACTGATCTGGCTATTAGTCTCCCCTTTAGTGGCCAAAATCTCCGTCTTACTTCCGCAAGTAGCTCCTGAGGCCCACAGTGCAGAAGCTCACGATGCCGATCTTGGAATATTAATCTTGTCACGTGATGATCCGCAGGTAATACAATTATGTGTTTTTGCTGTATGGGAATGACAGCATTTTCTAGCCTGCCTCCGACTAACAACATTCCGTTCTCTAGGAAGGGGCATAAGCTCTTTATTTTGCTGCTTCGGAGTACTTCGTTTTGTCTTTCCAATGTTTTGATCTCTCTGCCGAAACACTCAGCTTGTACCTGTCTTAACACTATCATCTCAGCGTTTTTTAGTTCGGGCACTGTCAGAAATTTAGGCTCGCATACCTTCTTCTTTGCCTTAAGATACCTGACGAACCGTGCGATCCATGCTACTGCGCTCACCAATCGTCTCCAGCATGAGTATGCCTTGAATAAGTTATCCAACTGGTTGACTGTTACTAATGCCAATTTGATTGGACGTTTCTCTGGTATCTGATCCTCCGCTATCAACGGTACTACATGCTGAACCCATTGGTTCTCTTCTTCTGCAAGCCAATGAGGTCCATTCCACCAAAGAACCTTATCTTGAAGCTCGCTTGGGGTCACTCCTCGAGATAGTATGTCAGCTGGATTTTCATCGGTTCGTACGTGCCTCCATTGCTCGGCTCCTGTTATTTCCAAAATTTGGTTTACCCGATTTGCTACATAAGTTTTAAGTCGTGATGTTTGGCTCTTAAGCCAACCTAGAACCACCATAGAGTCAGTCCATAGATGTATATCATTGATTCTTAGTCCCCACGCTTCTGCCGTTTTCCTTGCCAATTGAGCTAGAATTAACGCACCGTTCAACTCTAATCTAGGTATTGTTGACCCCTTTAGTGGCGCTACACGCGTCCTGGAACAAAGTAACCGCGAATGCCAGATTCCCATTTCATCCTTACTTCGGACGAACATAGCGGAACCATAAGCCTCTTCTGATGCATCGCAGAATCCATGAATTTCCACCTGGTGACTCATGTGTGGAATGCATTTCCTTGGGATCGCCATTGAGCTTAACTCCTTGAGCTCCTGGTAAAATCTTTCCCATCTCCTCGCTAGGTCAGCTGGAAGAGGACTGTCCCACTCTATCTTTAGCTGCCACAGCTGCTGTAGAAATATTTTTCCTTTAATCAGTACTGGTGACAAGAAACCTAAAGGATCGAAGATTCTGTTTAAATCTGACAAAAGCAATCTTTTGGTACTCCTTGTTCTTGCAGGATCATGCTGTACAAAAAATCGGAATTCGTCTGCTTCCGGTTTCCAACTGAGACCGAGTGACTTCAAAATGTCGTCTGTGCCGATTTGTAAGGTAAATAGGGTGTCACTGCTGGAATTCCCTACTCGTTTTAGCAGCTCAGCCGAATTCGAGCACCATTTACGTAGCGGTAGGCTTGCTGAAGCGAGAATCGCACTTATCCGCTGCTGAAGCCGAAAGCATTTATCAATGGTGTCAGCTCCGGTCATCAGGTCATCCATGTAGAAATCACGCTGTATAATTTCAGACTCTTCTGGGTCACTATGTCTTGAACTTTTTGCCAACGATACGAGACAGTTTGTGGCCATGAAAGAGGCGGGTGTAGTGCCGTAAGTCACGGTCGTGAGCCGATAAGTTTCCAACGTGACATCTGGTTCTGGTCTCCAAAGTATTCTCTGGAAGTCCTGGTCCTTTGGATCTATCTTTATTTGCCGAAACATTTTCTCAACGTCAGCTGTTATCACGAAATGATGCTTGCGGAAACGCATCAGAATTGCAGCTAGGTCATCCTGTACCGTTGGGCCACACATGAGCACATCGTTTAGAGACCGGTTTGATGTACTTTTAGCCGAGGCATCAAAAACGACGCGTAACTTCGTCGTAAGGCTTGAAAGCTTTAGAACTGGGTGATGCGGAAGGTAGAATACCTCTCTGGACACGTTTGATTCTTCACGGAGTCTCTCCATATGCCCCATGTCTAGATATTCCTTCATAAACCGTACATATTGCAGCTTCAACTCCTCGTCTCTCTGTAGTCTTCGCTCGACACCTAAGAATCTAGCCCTGGCCATTTCTAATGTGCCTCCGAGCTCATGCACCTCTGACTTAAATGGAAGACGCAATATAAATCTACCAGTCTCATCACGCTTGGCTGTTTCTTCGAAGTGTTGCAATGCCTTAGTCTCCTCTAAGCTTCTCTTATTAGCTTTAGACTCGAGTCCGTAACCTGTTGCCTGACAGCTGCACAATGACCTGAATTCATCATCACAAATTTCGCCAGCAGTTCTTGCTGACAGCAAGCAAGTGGTGTTGACTTCACCTGTCACCACCCAACCAAATCTTGTATCCTGGAGATAAGCTGTCCCTACCCGTAGCTGCACTCTACTTGGTTCCAGTAACTCGAAGAAGATGCCACCTCCAACTAAAATCTCGACTGATCCAGTGCGGTCGAAAAAGGGATCCGCCAATTGCGGAACTAATTCCTCTGGAATGTTCCATCCCGTTGGTGGTCTTGGACAACAGGGAAGATCATCTATAATTGTTGGCAACACGTGGCAGACTAACTCAGCTTCAAATGGCTTCACACGGGACCTTACCTTGAGCACGATGCTGGAGACTGACTGAATCTGGCGTGCTCCGATACCACTCACAGGCAATAATGTTTTCCGACGGGGCAGCTGCAACTGATTTGCAAATTTTGAAGACACAAAGTTAATTTGCGACCCACTGTCCAGCAAAACTCGACATTTTCTAAGCTCACCATGGCTATCAGCAGCAAGAACAGATGCTGTGGCTAGAAAAACATGTCCGCTTTTACCCTGGGCCGATAACACCTTCGGGCGTTGCTGGCTCGACTCAGATACGACGCTATCATTGTCACCTTCGATAGTCTTCTCCGTGGGTGCTCCTTGCTAACCTTCGAAGTGCAACAACGTATTGTGCTTTTTGTTGCATCTCTTACACGAATAGATGGATTTACAGCTGTCAGCATTGTGAAACGGAGCAAGGCAGTTGAAGCATAATCTTTCTGATCTTACAAGATCTAGTCGTGCAGATAATTTGAGAGACTTGAAGGTTTCACAAGCAAACAATCTGTGATCCTCCGTACAACAAGGACAGGATTGCGGATTTTTTTTGGCGGTCAGCAACGTTTTCCTTACCATACTTGATTGCCCAATTCCCCTGGTGTTTGATTCTCTGTTTTTGGAGCTATGTGTTGGCTTGTCCGTGCTTTGCGTATGCGCTTCTGAACTCTCCAAGGCGATGCATCGACCTGCTAAAAACTCATCTAACTGTTCATATTTTGGTAACTCAGTGTTTCTTTGGTGTAGCTGCCACCCATGAGCAGTGTTCTTGTCGAGTTTGCTTATGATAATGGTAACTAGCCACGCGTCCCAGTGTTCTACTGGCTGCCCTATTGATCGCAATGCTGCTACGTGTGAGCATACATGAGAATATAGACCTTGTAGTGAAGCAGCCGATGCCTCTTCTGCTCTTGGGGATTCCAAAATTGACTTGATGTGCGATTGTATAATCAGACTTTTATTATCATAACGCTGCTTCAATCTTTGGATTACGGCTTCATAGTTGCCATCACTAATCGGTATTGATTTGACTAAATCCAACGCTTGGTTAGTTAGACTCGACCTTAAATAATAAAACTTTTGCGACGGAGATAGCGACTCATCGTGGTGAACCATTGCCTTAAAGATGTCGTAGAATGATGGCCAATCTTGGATATTACCATTAAACTTTGGCAAAGGTATAGGAGCCAGCTGTATGCGTTGCCTTATAGAGGTGTTTCCAAATGAGTTATCTTGACCAGTTGTATTGTGCAGCTTGTCTGCGTTGATCAATTCTTGTATTTTGGATCTTAGATCAAAATAATTATTTTCAAATCTTTCTCTCTCTTCTTCTGCAACATCCGTTTCATCGGTAGCTAGCAATTCGATTTCGCTTTGAATAGTGTCAAATTTACGATTTATAAGTGGAAGTTCCTCTTGTCTGAAATCCAACAATGAAATTGGTTGCTCTGATGGATCAAAATTGTTCACAAATGTGGCAATGCGTGTTAATGCTGCCTTTACTACACCGCGCTTTTTTTTGAGATCCGCAAGAACCTTTAAGCTTGAGTCGTCTAAAACCATATTGATGACGTTAAGGTTCTTTCAGAGAGCAGAAATTCAAAACTGATATAAGGTATTGGTACTAACTAAATAATTAAAATATCAATAGATTCTAGTCGAAATTTGTTTACTACCTACCTTAATAGTATTGTCATAAAAATGATACGAGACAAATACAATACCAATTCAAATAATGATGATATAGCTTACTGATTATAACTATAATCACTTATTTCAATTCAATTAATAAAATGTATAGAATAGATTTCGCGCGAATCTGAATAATTAATAATAATATTTACTCAAATATCACGTCGAGGTCACCATATGTACGGGCCGGGAACGAACAATGATAGTCCGCGATGCCCGGTCACCAGATACTCCGCAAAATTATATGTGACTGTGTGTGTGTGTGTGTCGGTGTGTGATTGCGCTTCGGCCTCAACAATCATATTCAATCTGTTTTAAGTAGAGCATTGTATGAAAGTCACAATCGTATTGATGCACAAATTATCCAAGGTTCTAATATACAAGTTTCTGAAAATAGGGAAATACTTAGGGTTATTATTGATTCTTTAATATTTATGGCTCGACAGAATATTGCACTGCGAGGTCATGATGAATCGACATTTTCAACCAATCAAGGAAACTTTTTAGAATTAATTAAAATGTTTGCCAAGTATCATCCAACGTTACAACACCATTTAAATACAATTGAACAGCACAAACGAAATCGACTTACATTCTTATCACACGATAGTACGATACCCAAAACAAACTATTAATTAAATATTGTTCGTTCAAAAATTTTGAGTGAAGTTAAAAAAGCTGGTATATTTTCAGTAATAATTGATACCACTACTGACGTATCAAAATTAGAGCAATTTTGCTTAGTTGTCAGATATGTTTTTGATGGAGAAACTTATGAACGTCTTCTAGCTCTAACAACCACCCAAGATGCACCTGGATTTGGCATGTTTCAGGTTTTTTGTAATATAACTGAAAATAATAATTTGAACTGGAAAGAACATCTTTGTGCTCAAGGATATGATGGCGCAGCATCAATGCAAGGAGTTTATTCCGGTTTGAGAACACATATACAAAACCATAACCCACGAGCAATTTATATATGGTGCTTTGCACATGTACTTAATTTAATCATTGTAGACACTTGTGACATATGTTTAGAAACTAGGAACTTTTTCGGCGATGTACAGGCATTAAATGAATACATGAAAGCTCGCAAAAGAACGGCAAAATTTGTAGAATTACAAAACAAGAACTATCCAAATAAACCTATACGCCGTCTTAAACATTTTTCGACAACTAGGTAGACTTCTCATGATAGAGCATTAACTGTAATATTTAAAAAAATATGAACCATTAGTACAAACATTAAAATTTTTGAAAAATTCTGATGATTCTGACCGTGACTCTTTATCAAAAGCAACAGGTTTAGAAACAGCTGTAAACTCTTATATGTTTGTTATTACAATGATTTTTATACAAAAAAATATTTTCAATTACTTCTCCACTGTCTAAATATCTTCAGTCTAAGAACTTGGATTTTATACAAGCATTAACACTAGTCGACGATTCCAGAAAAAGGTTGCAAAGTCTTAGAACAGACGAAGAATATTTGAAATTAGTTGACGAAACTAAATTGTTTGTAAATAAAAATAACGTACGTGAGACAGAATTTAAAGTTCTCCGCCCAAGACGGCGGAAAGTTATGCCAGGAGAACTTGCTGTGGATGAAGTAAGTTTATCACCTAATGACCGTTATAAAACTGAAGTATACTTTATTGTCCTTGACGCTATTGTAATGTCCATTTCTATGAGATTCGACCAGTCAAGAGAAATATTAAAAGATTTATATCTATTATCTCCTCAACGAATTTTGAAGTACAGTGATGGTATAAGCAAGACATTACCAGAGGATGCATTTAATGAAATTGAAGATTGGTTACCTGGGATTAATATAAACTATTTAAAAAATGAATATTTAACTTTGAGCTCATCATTAAAGGGTTTACTTGATAGCTGTCCAACACTGCCCAAGCAACTGCATAAGAACATTTCTAAGGAACAAAATTAATGCTCTGAAAGTTCGACCGATAGTGACGGTGAAGAAAATACATCAATTACATCACAACAAATTATTAAAGTTTTATCTAACTACAATTTGAGTCAAACTTTCCCCAATTTATACTTGGCTTACAAAGGTTTACTGACGATACCTGCCTCATCTGCATCTGCAGAGAGAGCATTTTCAAAGGTAATATTATGTTACTAACATAATTATTAATTTTATTTAATGTGCTATCAAAAATAGTTTGAACTTTGAAGTTATAGTCTTTCATGTTCATTTTATTATACAGGTTAAATTAATCAAGACTAGACTACGCTCAACAATTGGACAAGACCGATTGGAAAGTTTGATGATTCTTAGCTGTGAAAGAGATATAAGTATCAATTATGAAGAAGCAATTAACGCATATGCTATGTCATCTGATTTATTAAGAGATAAGCTGATATTTAAATAAATGTGATTATGCCACTTTTGCAGTTATAAATGTATACATGTATCTATAAAATTAAGTTATACATTAATATGTACCTAGACTAAAGAAAAATGTATATTTATATAATATTATAATATGTAATTATAATGTATTATTAAATATAATAATAATTATAATAATAATTATAATATATTATATAATATAATGTATTATTATTTTTATTATAATAATGTGTGAAATTATTGAGGTTTTATAGTTGCCTATTATCTATATGATATTCAGAAATTTTTTAATTGGTGGCGGGGGGTGAAGTGCCGAAGTCCCTTGATACTTATTTTGGTCCAATGAGGGGGTGGTGGTCAAAATTTTTAAAATATATAATATGCTTCAAAGACTAAAAAAGTTCGCGCCGCCACTTTATTATGCGACATATTTATCGAATGCGATAAAATGATAAAATTATCGAATGCGATTAATTTATATCGAGCGTTTAAATTGTAGTCTATTTTTGAACAAGTATCGATAAAATTTTATCATATATTGAATGGGATAACATTTGTCGCACGAACCACTGCGCTAACGAATTTGCATACATTATTATAACCTCAAAATGAAATAAATATGATAAAATACGTAGCAAATTAGCAATCACGATTATAGATAAGATAAGATAACATTTGAATTTTGTATTAAGTAAGTATTAAGTATAAACATTAAACAGCAAACACAGATTTAAGATAATATTCCAGTTTTGATTTTAAAAGTGTTCAAGTGTTCATTTGTTAATATTTTTGTCATTATGAGTGCTCAAATAAAATGTAGACCTACTAAACAGCAAATGAAGTTGTTGGTTGACCTTTTGGCAGAAGACCCTCAACTTGTGGCTGGTAAATTTTCAAGCACGTTTACACAAAAAATAGCGAGTGCAAGATGGGAAGCTATAGCTTCCCAGCTTAATGCGATGCCGGGCGCTGAAAAAACATGGTGCAAATGGAAAAAGGTGATTACTATTTAGTTATTAACTTATCGAAATTTAAAAAATCATGCCCCTAATTCTTAATATTTCTGATTTAATAATTATTCTTAGGCGTGGCAAGATACCAAGTCTATAGCAAAAAACAAGGCTTCAGCAATTAAACGTCATAGTAATGGTACAGGAGGTGGGCCTCCCTTTAACATAACCATGTCGGAAGTCCAGCTTACTGCCATTGCACACATAAGAGATGTTGCAGTAACTGGCCATACAGACAGTTTTGAATCTGCTGTAGAGATCATTTATGATCATGATACTTTTCAATTAGGTATAATCAGTGCCGTGCCTAGCAAAATCAGCGCCCGGTGCGAAGTATCATTTCTAGCGCCCCCACGGCCCACCCCCTCTACCAAATATTTTTATAGTTATAAAAAGACTAGGTACATAACATTAGAGGAGAGCCGGATCAGATTCGTCAGAGTTACCTTATTTTTCACATTAAACATTTTTGTTGACATGTACTATGTACAAACACTTCTAAAGATGATATATAAACAGGGAGAGAGCCTTTTTTGAATACCTATATTTTGTGTATAATATTGACAAATGCGGTAGTATTAATAATTATTATACATTTTACTTGAACTCAGAAATCTGTATATATAATATAATAGTTATAACTTATAATTAGTATTAATAAAAGTGTAAGCATGTTTTTAAAATAAGTGATAATGTTTGGTTCAAACAGTATTTAAGTTAATGTGTTAATCAAAATAAAAATTCGCATCATTGAGTTAATTATTCTTATTTAGGTTACAAGTATTACAAATGTAAATTATCTTAATTCTTAATATTATATATATTACTAAACTTTTGAATGGATTTATAGTAAATAGTCTTAAAAAAATACTATAATAATTTAGTTTATAAAATATAATAAGTTCTTGACTTGCTTTTCATAAACTTATTTTTCGAGATTTGATCGATGCGAAGTTTTCAATAACATCATCAATATTGATATTTTGTGTCATTTTATTTTCTATTGACATTATAGCAATATGCCAATATTCGATAATCTTTTTTGAGTCATGGTTGAACGGAGATATGTTTTGATTCGTTTAAGTTTACTGAATGATCTTTCCCCAGATGCAACTGCAGGAAATGTAAATTAATAGTCGGTAAGTGATAACTAAATTTGGATACACTTAGTTCATATGTTTTATGCCATTTAATATGTCTAAATAAGTTTTTATAGTTATTATTAATTTTTAAATTAGTTATATTGCTTCTTCTTGATACTTAAAAATTCAATTTCATTCAGTAATTCACTATTCAGGTCTGAACTATATTTTAAAACTAGATCAGCAGCGTGTTTTTTAAGATATTCAATTGACCACGAATTAAGATTATAATAGATAGTATAGATTATACGAATTAACACAGGAAGAAATTCAAAATCGTTAGGAATGTTCTACAATGTTTCAAAATGCCAAAATATTTTTGAAATTAAGTATCTATCTATATAGTTATTGGTTGTACTCCAATTTAAGTTTCAACTTTTCTGATCCTTTATTTCGCATTTCTCCCAAAGGATTTTTTAAGCATGAGAAATAGAAATATTTGATTTTTGCAATGTAATATTAACTCTATAAACTTAAAGTGACGTCGTTATTTCGGAGAAAAAATAAATACCAACACTAAAAATATACAAAAATAAAAATACTATATTTTTCGACCGGAAGGTGATCAAGGCATTGTTAATTATGTCGAGTGGTGTTCGATGTGAAAAAAATATGAATTAATATGGAGAATTTTCAGTAATATTACTTAGATTATAATTTATAACAATGTTTTGGCGTCCCGGTGGTCAATGGCGCCCGGTGCCCACGCACCTCTCGCACCCCCCTAGGCACGGCCCCTGGGTATAATATATTTATAATAAATCAATTTTTATTAATGATAAATATATATTACTTAAAATGTAATACCAATGATATGGTTTATTTGTATAGATACTTCTCAAAATATCGATCAAGAGATTATTGAAATTAATCTAGAAAATGAATGTGAGTATGATTACATTATTAATGTTTATTTTGTACCCAACTAACTAAACATGACTTATAAATCCCTTTAATAAAACACTAAACACTCTAATGCTTTAAAATTTGTTTAAGTTGTACTGTGTATTCTGTGACTTTAAATGTGTATTAAATAATTATCAAACAATTAATTCTATTGGGAATTAAATAAAAGTGATAAAGTTACTATATTTCTTAAAGAAACTATTAAATTAATAAATATTATAAAAAATGTGATATTAAATTGCAATTTTATTATTTAAATATTTTAACAATTATTTTTTGATAACTTGTAGGTTTACTTAAGTCTCTAAATAATAATAATTGTTTATTTTTGGATGGGTTAGAAATGCATTTAAATAGTATACTCGAGTAATACTGTAAAGTAACA
The DNA here is from genome assembly GCA_949089665.1 of Macrosiphum euphorbiae. NCBI lineage: Eukaryota > Metazoa > Arthropoda > Insecta > Hemiptera > Aphididae > Macrosiphum > Macrosiphum euphorbiae. The sequence goes on along the minus strand of CARXXK010000117.1, from coordinate 748,872 downwards.
GCAAATTTTTTCAATTCATTTGAAAATGCAAGTTTTTTCCCATTCAATTTTCTTTCAACAATTTCACAAAGACTTTCAGAACCCATAGACTAAAAACATCAGTACAATATATTTGTATTAAGTTATAACTTTATAAGTATAATGAAAAGGTTATATAAATTAACATATCATTTTATACCATACACATTAAACTAAGACACTAAGTAGTAAAAGTAGTACTATATTTTACTAGTATTAGTATAACATTTTGTTATTAGACATAAGTTTATTATACAGATAGTAAAAAAGTTGGTATTATATATTAGACTTAATTTTATACTTCTACTAATAAATCAAATACAAATATAATTGTATTAATAGTTATAAGTATAATAAAAACACATACATAAATTAACATATCATATTATAACATACACATTAAACTAAGACAATAATGCCGGGTTGCATGAACAATCATAAAATATTTATTGAATCAATAGTGAGCTATTGGTCCCTTAAACATGATTTAGTGGCCCATAATATTTTATTGAACCATTAAATTTATTAATTGTTCATGCAACTCGGCATAAGTAGTATAAGTAGTACTATATTTTACTAGTATCAGTATAACATATTTTTATTAGACATAAGTTTATTATTATACAGATAGTAAAAAAGTTTAAAAGTTATTTATCTATTAAAAATATACATTAATATTTACCTCATAAAAAGAAGCTGTTAAAATTTCTGGAATGCAATTCCTGAAGGATATTTGATACTTTACTATTATTCCAGATGTGTGGTCATGTGTACTACCCGGAAATAATGCATTAACATTAAAATTTTTTAGATTTGAGTCACATATCTAAATTTAAAATATGTAATCGTATGTATTAAGTTAAATAAGAAAACATAATATAAGATGTTATTCATTCTTACTAGCTGAACGTTAATCGAATGATAATGTTTACGGTTCACATACATGTATTCCGGATACCTATTTTCATTTAGATTGAGATTTTTTGAAGGAGGCACTATAGCTACATGTGTACAGTCTAAACATCCAATCACCCCTGGAAATCCAGTTTTACGATAAAACCTAAGAAGGGGGAAAAGTGAGCAATCAATAAATTGTTCCATACAAGTTATTTCAGTTTAGAATAATACTAAATAATAAATGTCTTACTCCTGACGAACTGCAGTGAGCTCACGGATACTGTTTGGGAATTTACCCCAAGAATTAAATATAGTAGGATTATTAAGTGCTGTTACAACTTCTTTAATGCAACAAGAAACGGACGCTTGTGACAATAAAGTGTATCGACTGTTGCCAACCGGTGTTTGATAGTGTCCTGTACCAAAAAAGTTTAAAGCAACTAGCACCTACAATATATAATTTGCATGAGACAAAGATCTTTATAGATCATTAAATTACAAATTTGAAATTTTATTTTAAATGTTCATAAGTACCTTAGTGTCTATATCGATGGATGATTAACGGCTTGGAGATTTTAAAAATGGTCTTAATATATCAATAAGACAATGCGCAACGTGTTTCGTTAAACGAACATTTTTTATAAACATTTGTTCGGACTGTGTAAATGGGTCGAACAAGGGTTTGTGAAAATCATTTCTTACGCAATTATTTTTGTTTACACATACAGCATTTTCTATAAAATTGTTGACGACAAAATTCGTCATTATATCAAAATCTGACATTTTATATGAAAAAAAGACTTAAAACATTTAATTTTGTAATAAGAACATTTTTAATTTATACATTTAAAATTAATAAAATTATAATGGCCATTAATTGATGAGGATTGATATTTTGTTTACTATTTTATCAAGTGATTATACATTTTCATGCGATAAACATTTTGTCACCACCATTACACCAGTAGACAAATAGTCGAATGGTTTTTATCCATAGACCTTATACTAATAGACTGGCCTTGCCTATAGAGTAGCCGTGGTAGTAGCCGGTCAGACATACAGCAGTGATGTACAGTATAATCACATCAGTGCTGTCATTTTCCGTCGAGCACAATGTACAATAATATTGTACAACGATACCGTACTATTATCATTTATCTTTTTTTATTATGGGAAATGGGAATTGGGAATTGGGATGGGCTTTCGTGGCACTGTAACTACTAACTGCTAACTATTTTTTTTAAAAAATAACTAATTATATATTTATATAATAAACTCAAGTACCCAAAATTAGCTATAAATCGCTTTTGTTTATATTAAATTAACAGACATGAATAATAATAATTACAATTAAATCATTATAATAAATTTGAACTTATAATGTAATATAATATTCAAAATAATAAAAATAAAAATTACCTTATCCAGAAAACAATACCTGTTAGGTACTTTTAACATATAAATAGAAATTAATAAACATAATACTTATATATTTATTGTAATTATTAAACTTATAAATATAATATGACCTAGCCATACAATTTGCAAACCTAAGTATAAAAGTATTATTCATTATTGAATAAAATTAATTTGGTAAGTTTTTTTCCTAGTACCTAAATGCATTTTTTCTTGTTGTTTTCCAATGCTTTTTAATTTAAGGTGTACATAAGAACTTATAATTAATGTTAAAAGTTGATCCCTATGATTAGTTTACAATGACTGGCCACTAACATGATTATCCATCCCACTAAATACAGACCCATACACCTCTCTTTTTGTTTCTAAATAAATCTTATTCATCAAATTTTTAGTTATGTATTTCAAATCTTTGCGTTTTATTTTATTTTCGATAACTTTACATATATATGATACATCTTTGCTTGGTTTCACTAATGCATTATTTCTATATTTAATTTAATTAAAAGGCTATTATTAGAATTATCTATTAAATATGTTTTACATATATCACAGTTAATTTTTTTGGCGACCTTTCTTGCAATAAAACCCGAAATATAGTCTGTCACACCAGCAATAAATGGAGATAATTTTAAATAAGTTTCAATATAATTGTGATCATGATCATCACTTTGTGTAAATTCTAAATTATCATTACATTCATCATCATCTAAAAGTATAGAATCAGATTCTGATATAGTTTTTTTTTTCAACATAGATTCTGGAAGGCAGTTGCCATATTGTGAACCACTCACATGATGATGAACCAATAGTTTTTTATAAGAAATTTTGAACTCTTTACAGGAATGATTGTTATTATATCCTCCTCTTGACCTTATTGAACTTAAAAATATATTCAATATCATACTTTTTATTTTTTAAAAATGTGTAGTAGTTAATAAGATTTTTCAAACGCCAGACAATACCTACAAATCCAGTTTTCCTAAGTGATTCAACAACTTTTTAACCGCTAGACAGTATTAGGCTATGGACATATTTTTAAAACTTGTTTGTGAAATCTAAGTATTTATCAAAAATTGATGGACTTAGTGCTAAATTGAAAGGAGATTTAGAATATTTGGTGCGACAGTTTAAAATATCAAATGCATTGTTCATAATCATACAGAATTCTGCTGTTGATTTTACATTAGTGAATTCTGAGTCTAAGGTCTCACAAAATGTTAATGAACAGCTTACACTACTACTAAGAACTTGTGAAGAAAGCTTTACGTTCATTTTTTCATTATAATAGTAAATATGTTTTCTGGTTAATTTTGTTGCTGCTTTTAATCCCTCTTTTTTTTCTTTATTATAAAGATTTTTAATATGATCCCATTTAATTTCCTTATTATTTTCCCCAATTAATACTTTTTTGTCACCTAATGTATTACGAATAATTTTAATCATAAATTTAATCATAAGTTTAATCATATGACACGGATCATAAAATAAGAACACAGGTTCTTTAGATACAGGATGTGGAAAGAAAAATCGAGGGTTATTTATATTTAAGTTAGCTCCCAATTTAGTGCACATACTTAAATTAGTATGTGCTCCATCAAAAGTCATGGAATTTACTATTACACCAGTATCATGTAGTAATTCTAAACATTTTTTAACTAAATTTGCAAGTTCACTTGAATTTAAGCCCTTTACTAAAAAATACCCTAGTGGCAGTTTCCAATTACCATTTACTGCTACGATTAAAAATACAAGAGCACTTGTGGCATGATTAACATTATCTTCATTTAAGTCAGCCCCGGATCCTACATCAACCAGTCCATGGAATGTTTTACCATCAAATTCAACTTTATCTTTTATAGACATTTCATCTAATACCAAATTTCCAATGACAGTTTTATTTTCTGCTACTTAAAGTTTTAAAGTATTAAATGTTTCTTTTGTGAATCCAGGTTCCCCAATTATTATATGATACCACTTATTTAATGTTCTGGGATGCGGAAGAACGTTTAAAAATTGTTTACGTACAAAATTGTAGGCTTTACTCGAGTAATACTGTAAAGTAACAGCAAATTTTTTCAATTCATTTGAAAATGCAAGTTTTTTCCCATTCAATTTTCTTTCAACAATTTCACAAAGACTTTCAGAACCCATGGACTAAAAACATCAGTACAATATATTTGTATTAAGTTATAACTTTATAAGTATAATGAAAAGGTTATATAAATTAACATATCATTTTATACCATACACATTAAACTAAGACACTAAGTAGTAAAAGTAGTACTATATTTTACTAGTATTAGTATAACATTTTGTTATTAGACATAAGTTTATTATACAGATAGTAAAAAAGTTGGTATTATATATTAGACTTAATTTTATACTTCTACTAATAAATCAAATACAAATATAATTGTATTAATAGTTATAAGTATAATAAAAACACATACATAAATTAACATATCATATTATAACATACACATTAAACTAAGACACTAATGCCGGGTTGCATGAACAATCATAAAATATTTATTGAATCAATAGTGAGCTATTGGTCCCTTAAACATGATTTAGTGGCCCATAATATTTTATTGAACCATTAAATTTATTAATTGTTCATGCAACTCGGCATAAGTAGGTAGTATAAGTAGTACTATATTTTACTAGTATTATGCCGGGTTGCATGAACGTTCATTAAATATTTAATGAACCAATAGTACGCTATTGAATGAATAAAAAGTTATTCATCCACTAAATGTTAAATAAACGTTCAATAACGTTATTGAGTCATGAAACTATTGGTTACCGGTCAATTAAACTAATGATCCGATTTCGGTTGAATAAAAATTTATTCGTTCATTAAATAGTAGTATACAGTACCTACGTCCGTTACTACCTATGCGTCTTGTCAATGCGTTACACCACTTACACACTCTTACATGTTACATTCTTGAATTTTTCTTGCTTACCACGTATATAATTAATTATTAATATTTAATACATCGCAAAGTAATTAAATACACTTTGAAAAATGACTGATTCCGACTCATCTAATTCTGATGATGAAATGGTGTTGGATGTATTATTTTATTTACCCAGACCAAGATTCTTTCGGGATAGGTCAAACCCATTGGAGGATTTCGACGATTTTGATTTTAAAAGTAGGTTTAGGTAAGTAACTAATAGCTATAATAACCAATAAGTTAAATAAAATGTAAATCGTACCTAATTTGATACACAATAAATGCATTTTTTTACAATAGACTATCAAAGGAAACTTTTGTATTTTTATTACATTTAATTGGAAACGATTTGCGACGTTCTACAAATAGAAGCTTCGCCATTTCTCCAGAAATACAAATTTTGGTGACTTTAAGATACTATGCTACAGGTACCTTTCAAGTATGTATAGTGTAACCTACATCAAAATGTATAGTACCTACCTATATTTTTATTTGTTTTTCTAAATGTAACGTTATATATTATGGTAAAGTTACTGTTGAACTGAACACATGTGTTGATGCATTAAGATTTAAGACCTCCGCTCTGGTCTATAATAGTGGAAATTTGCAAATTTTTCGCTGCCATCCAAGGCATGTATTAGTCATAAATGATTATATAAGTCTGTGCCTGGTTTTAAAACCAATTTAAAAAAAAATTTCCGAAATCAGTTAACTACGTGGCATTGGCGTGCTAGGCGAGTTTTTGATCGAAAAAATCGGTTACGGGCAGCCCTTAGGGGGACGTCGCACACTCGCACCCTCAAATTATGTTGTCTTGTTGTCTCCGTCTTACACAGTGGCGTAGCCAGGAATTTTGTATAGGGGAGGGGGCTAAGTATACAAATACAATATGTCTTTTATTTACACTTTTTATAGCCCCTTAGCCACCCCCTGGTCTTACATACGTACGCATTGCACATTTTACGCTCAGCAAATCACGTTTAGCTCCGTTATTTTAAAAATAAAAGTGAATATAAAATTATAAAAATAATCTTATAAAATTCAAAGGTAAGATCTAGATATTATCTATAGTGAATAATCACGTAGGCTTTTTTATTATATTTTAATTTTAAATCGAGTTATAAGTATTTTAAAATTGTAAATTGTTTGTAGGTACATCTTAAAATTAAAAATACTTATAACTCGCTTTAAAATTAAAATATAATAAATAGCCTATGAGATTTCCTAGATAATAATCTTACATTTTAATTTTATAAGAAGTCAATTCACTCTTATTTTTTAACTAACGGATCTGAACGTGATCTGCTGAGTGTAAAATTATTATTTTTAAAATTAAGTTCTAAAATAATATCCTTTAAAGGATTTGATTGTTATAACCGTTCCTCTTTAACTGTTAAAAATTGAACAAGTACTTTTCTATTGTACATAGTCACATACCTAGGTAACTGTCTACTATAATCCTTTCTTTCCCTATATTCCTTAATAAAGGCCGTTATTGGAGATCACGTACACGTCCATAAGTCAACAATATGCCGAACCATAAAACGTGTGTCACTCGCGATTGGTCGTCTTCGTCCGCATTTTATCAACATGCCTAGGGATGCTGAAGAAATTCAGAAAGTTCAAACAGGGTTTTTCAGATTGAAAGGATTTCCAAGAGTGGTTGGGGCAGTAGACTGTACCCACATACGTATACAGTCACCAAACAGCAATATTGGAGAAAGATTTCGAAATCGGAAAGGGTATTTCTCCTTCAACGTACAGGCTATATGTGATAGCAACTTAAAAATCATGAATATTGTTGCACGGTAAACATAACTATTTAAAAAATACATTTTAATAATTACAATTTACATACGTACTTAAATGAACCTATTGGTGGAGCATAAAAGTGATTTTTAAAAACATCCCCTGAAACTTTTTGTGCCTACCTACTTCATAAATTTAAAATGTTACCTTAAAAACAACCTTATTACCATTAATTATAAATAGTATTATTTATAGTGAAATTAATTGGTATAATTTTTACTGTATGTATGTAAGTTCTTGTATTATGATACTATGATAGTATAATAGAACAAACTAATACACAAAGGTATTGTTCATCTAAAATGTTGTTGTAGGTGGCCAGGTTCTGTTCATGACAGTACAATTTTTGATAATAGTATGTGTAGGGCTTAGTTTGAAAATGGAGAATATGGAAATAGTTTTTTACTCGGAGACGGAGGCTATCCATGTCGTGATTACATGATGACTCCTCTTCTTCGTCCCGTTACTGAAGCTGAGAAGAGATATCAGGTATTAGTATATTATTTATTGTTAGGAAACATTTAATACTACCATTCATAGAAATTAAATTTCTCTCTTTTCACTCTTAATTTTCCACAATCTGGTTCAAATATAATTTTAAGTTATAAGGAATTAAAATTAAATTAATCTAATACATATTTTTTTTATGATTTGTGCTTCATTAAAATATCTCCGACCACCTTCATTAAGATAACTTCCAGATAAATTTAATTTAGTTTAACAATTATGCATTTAAAAATATCATTTTTTATCATAGAAAGCTCATATTGGTACAAGAAACGTTGTAGAAAGACTATTTGGTGTGTGGAAAAGGAGATTTCCGGTGATAGCTGTAGGAATACGCACACAGCTTAACACGACTATGACGACCATTGTTGCCACAGCTGTTTTATACAACATTTTAAAAGAACAAGGTGATGAAATGCCAGCCGACGAATATGCCGTAGATAATGACTTACTTCTGGAAATTGATATGAACCCTGTAAGGCAAACAGGCAATTTAGTCAGAGGACAGTTAATTGACCTGGTATTTACATAAAAACCATTTTATAGCGGTATCAGTTAGTTGTAGTATGTATATTATTTGTAAATTTTTTGTATTATTCATTAGATTTGTTTATGTATACTAAATTTAAAATTGTATATTTATTTTTCAAGTATAATAAATAAATTATTATTATACAGTTTTGAAAATGAAAATAAATATTTTTATACAGTTATAAACTTATAAAAATGAAAATAAATATTACTTATGTAAAAAAAATCAACTAATTTTATTATATAATTTTAATATTATACGAAATACTTAAATTATGAACAGTAAGTTTTAAAAATTGCTATAGTTTAATTATTTATACTTGCAAATATATATTTACTCAAGTCCAAACATTTTTTTTTTGTGCTTGAGTTCTAATAATAATATCTCTTCTTTAAATTTGTTTTGACGAGATTCACTTTCCAATCTTTCAACTTCAAATTTTACTTTTTGTGTCATAAGTGTTTTTTCTAGTTCACTTACTTCAAGGTCAACTTTTGCTTTTTTTAACCTAATACTGTGTAGTTCATCTTCAAATTTTGTGGTATTTTCTGTTTTTGCTAATCGCTTGTTATTCAAAATAGATAAACCTTCGTACACTTTCTTGGAACTTATCTGTTTAGATTCATTAACATTAATAATATTTTTTGATTTAGAGGAGATTAAATTTTCAGACAAATTGGATTTAGGAGTACAGGATGTTGAAGGAACGGATTCATTTAATGATCTGGATTGTGGTTCAAGGGTATCACATGTCACTTCATAATTTTGTAAAACATATGCTAAAGCAAAAAAATCAAAAAATTAAAAGCAAGCAACAAGTCAATCATATTGTTAAATAATCATCAGTAATTAATAAAAAAAATTATATACAAACCATTAGTGTTGGGAAGTAACTTAAGCTATAAGTAGCTGTAGCACAATTACTTTTTATGCAATTTGATTACATTTGATTGTTAGTAATTTATATGTAATTAAAGTTACTTTTTGTACTTACATAATTACATTAATAAATAACTCGTTACTTTTTTTTCCGCAACACCAACATTTGTTATTTGGGCGTAATATAGCAACTAAGATATTCCATACTTCCGCGATTACTAGGTACTCTCTGACTCTCTAGTTCGGTTTAGAGCAAAAGGATCTATTATAAGTTGTATACAGAAAGAAAAATATTCAGTCAATGAACTTAATATTCTTCTTTAGAAAACATATAATAGTTCCTTTACCCTGTACTGAATCAGAGAGTCACCATTGTGAAAGTAAGGAATACGTTTGTTGCTAAAGTACATGCAAATAACAAATTTTGATGTTGCAGATCCTCATTCACATGGGCGCAACTAGAGCAAAATTAATGACGTGCTAAAACCTAAAGTACAACATGAAAACCCTCCTTTCTTATTTAAGATAAGCAAAATAATTATACACTAAAATAGTAAAATGTAATGTTTTTATTTAAGAAGGTGTCAGCGGCCACTAAGCACACTATTTGTTTTCTCTCTCTTTCCCACGCGCGACACAGACACAACTCATTTACGCAGAATAATTTTTTATATCTAGTGTTATGGATTTTACACACAACACAAAATAAACGTACTAAAATATGTACTAATCAGGGGTTCTTAACACCCCCCAGACTAAATGAGACACGGGGGTCCAATGACCACAGTGTTTCACTTAAATATTTAAGTTTCTGCAAGATTTCGAATTTTCTGTTATTTGGGGGTCAGTTCAGTTTGACAATAAAATAATAAAATATTAAAGAAAAATAATAAAAGAAAAATAAATTACACTGTGTCTTCCTAAATACCATTAGATTTTTCATGCTTCTGGTATTTCAGGGTTGTATATTTTTGTAACATTTTTTCTTAAACTAAAACTTAATATACTAAATGTTAGTATTGTTAGTATTACAATAATATAAATGACAATAACGTGAATGTTAATATTGAAAATTAACGAAGGTTCAGCTAGGGTATGTGAAAGTTCATTTAACTCAACTGCTTTATTAGTCAGTTGGTTCAAATTTTGAATTAAGATTTTATTAGTGAGGTTTTGAGGAATAATTGTTTTGACTATATCTGTCAATGTGTGTAACGGATCCTTCTTAGAATTTTCTGGTATAATATCTGAATGAATATCCCTACTAGCTTTGTTATTAGAAAATAATATAGAGTTTCTGAGATTAATTTTACAAAATGGGGGTATAGTTATTCTGCCTACGCCCTCAATTTCTATCTTGGAATTTTCTGTTGGATTTGTGCAAGTGATGGTACCTACTTCCCGTTGGGTATAATAGATCCATGAATTAGTTTGCACTAACTGATGCCATATAGGGGCTTTTAATGAAACGAATTTGAATTTGCAATGGTCTGGATTAAATTGATTATTCACTAGTAATGAAACTACACATACATCTGATTCTGCACGATGCTGTACATGTTGATTACCTCTACAAACTTTATAGGGCTTTAATGTTATACATTCTTCCCATTTTACGTTATCTAAAGCAATAAAATTTTCGTTGTCTCTGCTTACACCTAAATAATCTATTTCAGGGTCGACTAAGAAAATGGTTTGTTCACTGTGGGGTATGGGTAAAGGTATAGGGTGGTATATACTATATTCCTCACTGGTAATTAGTGGGATTTCTATGACATAGATAAGATAGTTGTCTTTAAAGAATATGTTTTTTTCAGAGATTCGGAAGATTTCATTAAGAGATTCTATATTAACTTCCAATGGAAAAGTATTTCCAATCGGCAAGTCCACCTTAATTTCAAGAAGTTCTTTAATAATGTGCTGTGGAGTAAAGACACTAGTGTGAATTTTTCCATCTAATGCTGTATTTATTATGGAGATAAGGTTCTGGGTTTCATAAGCGTACTTATTTAATACTAGTTCAAATAGTAATGATTGTTCTAATACTTTGGTTCGGAACGCCAATTTATTAAGGTTCTGGATAGTAAGATTTGTTTGTGCTTGTAGGTACTGGAGGTTTTGTTCTACTTTTTGTTGTTGGAGTTCTAATTGTTGTGTAGAGTGATTTACTTCTGCTTGTAGGAATCTGATCTTTTCCGGAATATTGTTTTTACTAGGTACTTTGCTTCGATTTAGTTCTGTTATTTGATTTATAATGAATTCAACATCAATCTTTGAGCATACACCATACAGAACGTTGGCCATACGCCTGAATGTTTGCCCCAATCCCCGTCGAACTCTATTATCATCATTATTAATGGCTAACATAAGACTTCTGTGATTAGCTTCGATCTCGTTTAAATAGGGCAAAGTTGCTCTAGAAAATTGTTGTATAAACAGAGAGCAAATCTCCTCAATTTCCACATTGCCAAATCTGTTTTTCATATTTTCGCAAATGGTCGTGGTGGCTTGATAGTGAGCCATGATGACATGGTATTTTGAAATTAGTAATTGTACATCCAAGGAGATTACCAATTCCCAACTCACATGTGACAATCTGGCTACTCCATGTGACTCATAATAGATCCCTTGTTGGTTCTTGAATGACGTTAGATTAAATACTTGGCGGTGATTTCTTTGGTCCGAATCATTGATGGAAGGTTCCGTGACGCTTATTGAAATTATGCTAAATCTGAAACATAGTTATGTTCTTTCATGAAATTGTTTTAGAAGGTTCCGGTGTACCTTTACAGGCTTGTTTTTCTTAAGTATCGTGACATTTGGTGAATCTGGTTGTATTTCTACGATGGGGTAAGGACCTAACCATTTTGGGGCTAGTTTTCCCTTACGGGCCTTGTCTTGTATTAGGACTCTATCTCCTTCGGCAAGGTTTAGAGGTGCTATTGATTTGTCATAACGCTCTTTAGATTTGTGTTTGCTTTCTAATAGCTCTGCTCTCGCTAATTTATGAGCTTCCTGCATTTGTTTCTTCATCTCAAAGTGATAGTCCTCATAGTTGTATTGAGGTTCAGGATCTCGAGTGAATGAATGCGGAACGGTTATCTCATTACCATAAACTAGTTGATATGGTTGAAATTTGGTTGCAGTATGTACTGTTGAATTATGACAAAACATCGCGAATGGAACATAAGTGTCCCAGTTTTGAGGATCTTTGTCAACGAAACTGCGTAAGTAGTCTCCTAATGTTCTGTGGCTACGCTCTAAAGATCCATTACTTTGTGGATGGTATGGTGTGGTCGAAGTTTGTTTGATCTTAAGAAGTTGACATACTTCTTTGAATACATGACTAAGGAATTCCGTACCACAGTCTGTGACAAGACTCTTCGGAAGTCCATGTAAGCACACAAATTGGGTTACAAAATGGTATGCTACAGTGTTTGCTTCATGGTTTATCATAGGTACTGCCCATGCGAATTTAGAAAGGTCATCTTGAAGAGTTAAGATGAATATATTCCCTTTATGAGACTTAGGAAATGGTCCTACAATATCCATGAAGATTTTCTCAAAGGGTCTGGAAGAGGTTGTGGTTATAACCATCGGTTCTTTTCCTGATCGATTTGGTATTTTCTGACGTTGGCAAGTTTCACAGGAAAGGATATATGCTTTGATCATCTGTCTCATTCCCTTCCAATGATGTTGCTGCAATATTCTTTGATATGTCCGATTTATTCCTTGATGTCCCCCCAAAGGAGTCTCGTGGAATTCTCTAATGATTCGTAACTGGTCTTCCTTCGATAACTGTTCTTGTGTTACGATTTGTATTTCTATTTCCGAATTTCGGAACGTGTAGTAGAGCATGCTCCGGACGGTTTCCCATTTGATACCGTCTCGATCTATCGCTAAACGCGGACAAGCGAGTCGAGTTACTTTCCGCTCTTGGCAAATTTTCTTGAGATTCTGTAGGCTCTGAAAAATATCTTCGCAGGTCGGTTTTTGCCAGAACTTTTCTTTAGTAATGAGGTAGAATATGTTTCTGTCTGTTATCTCTAGTGATGCTACCTCGGTAACCTTTTTCTGTAGTCTACGTAACTGTGTCAGGTTGCCAAATTTTCTTCTCATTTGTACAGCTACTCCGTGTGTCATCTCGAAATCCGCCGAAACGCAACATGCCAGGGAAATGCTAGGATCCATTTCAAATATATTTCCTGATACTTCGCTAATTTTCTTAGTTGGTTTCTTAAGACTTGAATCGGCTTGCAGAAATTCCTGATAACTTTCGGTGATTTGTATGTTTGTAGAAGAGATAGCTTGATGAGAGCTGTGATCGTCCTGAGGTTCTGAAGTTGATGGTTCTGCGTTGTCTGGATATTTTGAGTTCTCTGCGGCCTTTGATGATCTGGTGACGACTTGATTTATCCGACTTAAAGCATCTGCATTTGTGTTATTAACGCCAGGTTTGTAATGGATGGTGTATTGGTGTTCTTCCAATTTTAAACGCCACCTCGTTAGCCGTGAACCGGGGTCCTTTAGGTTAAACAGCCACACCAATGCTCGATGGTCCGTTATAATATTAAACTGTTGACCAAAAAGGTATGGGCGAAAAGTTTTAACTCCCCATACTATGCTGGCTAATTCCTTTTCAGTAGTATTATAGTTTATTTCAGCTTTATTTAATGTTCTGGATGCATAAGCAATGGGTAGGTCCTTCCCAATTGGACCTTGAGAAAGTACACAACCAATTGCGTAGTTGCTAGCATCACAAGTGAGATTGAAGGGTCTGGTGAAGTCTGGATACTGAAGGATTGGATAATTTATTAGAAGGTTTTTCAGTTTTTCGAATGACTGTTGGCATAGATCACTCCACATGAATGGCACATCCTTCTTTAGTAACGAAGTTAGTGGTTTAGCGATCTGTCCATAATTTTGTATGAAACGCCTGTAATACCCAGAGAATCCCAAGAACGATTTAATATCTTTTACGTTTTGGGGTATTGGAAAATTATGAACACATTCAATTAATTTCGGGTCAGGCTTAACGCCTTCGTCAGTAATTTGGTGTCCTAAATACGTGACCTCTTTCCTCAAAAATTCACATTTCAAGGGCTGTAGTTTTAGATTGAATTTTCTGAGCCTTTCCAAAATTTCTGTGAGTTTTTGTGAATGATCTGGGAGGTCCTTGGCATAAATAATGATGTCATCAAGGTATACGAACGCTTTTAACCCATTCAGGCCTGAAAGTACCTTGTTCATCATTCTTTGAAATGTTCCGGGAGCACCCTTTAGACCAAACGGCATCCGCAAAAATTCGAAATGGCCTTTATCCGTAGAGAAGGCTGTCTTCTCGCGATCTGCCGGGTTCATTGGCACCTGATGATATCCTTGGGCCAAATCAAGTGTACTGTAGTATTTGGACTTACCTAACTGATCTAAGATGTCCGTGATATTGGGAAGTGGAAAAGCATCTCCCACTGTAACTTGATTGAGTCGTCGAAAGTCAACGCATACTCGATACTTTACTACTCCGTTAACATCCGGTTTCTTCGGAACCACCAAAAGAGGAGCATTCCATGGCGAGTCACTAGGAGCAATTACCCCTTCTCGCTCTAGAATCTCCATTTGTTCTGTTATTTCTTGCCGATGTCGCTGGGGTAGTCGGTATGGCTTTTCATGAATTGGGTGAACGGCTTCAGAAGTCTTGATTTCGTGAGTAATGGCGGTTGTTGCTGTGATTTTATCCCCTTCCAATTGAAACACATCAGAGTATTCCTCACAAATAGTAAGCAATGAGGATTTTTCTTCTGAGTTTAAATGGCAGGTTCGCAGGGCTGAATGTAAGCGAGATATTCTGTTCCCATCAACACTAGGTTCTGTATTTTCCAAAATTTGTGATAAGTGCACATTAGCTTCGTTGAAATCTTCGTGTTCGAGATGCTCTAGTTGAGGGATTTGTAATTGAACTTGATCGACTGTTGGATTAATAAAAGGAACGTATATAAGATGATTTCTCACTGTGGTAACACAATTTCCACAGGTGAGGGCCTTGGTAATGCTTTGGCTTGAAATTAAAATGTTTGAACCCTCTGTTTTATTGGGAGCTGGAATGGCAACGAGAATTTCTGTTCTTGGTAGTATGGTTAAATTCACAAGAGGAGGGAGGATTAATTCCTTTGACTGGTAGTCGATTATAGTTCCATGTCCGATAATGAATGGTTTACCTAAGATTCCTTCATTTGGTACTGGGAAATCGGATTGAACAACTTGGAATTCAACGCGTCTTTTTTCACCTCCAATTTGAAGTTCGATAGTGACGGATCCTAAAGTCGTCACAAAATTATCTGTTATTCCTTTGAGTTCGTACACGGTATGGTCGTAAACTATTACTTCATCTCGCAATGATGAGAGTTTGATTAAATTTAAGTCACTGCCAGAGTCGATTAAAAATTTGCTGTCTGTTGGAATGGTCTGAGGGCTTTGACACTGTACATGATCCTGTTCAATTTTCTGGCGAGCCGTATTATTTAAGATATTCCTGCGAATGAGATTGCGGCTGTTTTCAGGCTTCCTGCCGGGCGCCCGCCGTCGGCACTCGACTGCGTAGAGTTTTTTGAATTTTGTGAGGTAGTAGCTGGAGATTCTGCGGATCGCTTTGAATTTACGTATTTTAGTTTTCTGCATTCCTCCTTGGTGTGACCTGGTTTCTTGCAGTAACGACAAGTAATTGTATTAACGATCGCCTTGTGGGCGTTTTGAGGTGTTTGACCATTATTCGGCTTCACTTGGAGACACCTGCAGTCTCTGGCCCAATGTCCCATTTTTCCGCAATGGAAACAAGGGGTACTCGGTTTCTTTGTAAGTGTTTTTCCATTGTTTTGTTTAGCAGACGGTTCATAGAAACGCTTTGACTCGTCGTGCGATTTTCTCACCCTTTCTTCTTCTCTTGCAGCTTGAATCGCTTTGTCAAGAGTTGGTGGATTTCGAGCCTTTATGAAGTCTTTCAGTTTTCCCAATCCTTCGATAAAGACTTGAATGGTCTGTGCTTTCAAACTGTCCTCCAATGCTGTGGCGACTTCTGCGGATTTTCCGTTTGTTTCCTGTTCTAATATGAGTGTCTGTAAGGCCTCAATACGCGATGAATATGTCATTACGTCCTCATCTCCTTTCTGTTTGATAGAATACAGTTCCAAATATAAATGTGGCGTAGTTCGCTGGGGTTCTAGTGACGTTTTTAAGGTATCCTTGAGTTCAGTCCAGGATTGAATCGAACGAAATTTTACTGCGGCCCGGGCCTTTCCCGTAAGCCGAATAATAATGCCTTGGAGCAGTCGCTGCTTAGCTTTCTCATTGGCACACATAATCGCGAACTCACATGTTTCTAGGAACAGCTCGAGATCTTCTTGATTTTCTCCACTGAATGTCGATGGTAATAACTTCAAGGCTGCTTCTAATCCGATGGTGTCTACGGATTTCCCAGATTGTGATAGGAGTTCTTGTGGGTTGTTCTGTGTTGAGGTGTTGATCACTGGATTTTCGTTCTGTCGGGAATTTCCTGTTTCGATGTTGTTTGGTTGTAGAAGGGACCCGTCATCGGCCATCGTGATGGTCTGATCTAAAATATTTGTATGCAAGGTATGGTTCGTATGAACAAGCACGTTATCTACGGAAGCTAAGGTTTGGTTAACGTTTTGCAACAACGTCTCGTTAAATTCTATGATTTCATTGGTCTGGTTGATAAAAAGATTATCCCCCGAAATTTCCGCAACAGGTCGTTCGGATTCTGGAACTTGTGGATTTGCAAACCTAACAGGAAGACTGAGACGTGGAGCAGGGAGAGGGTTCTCGGAGGTTTCCTCTCTATCTTCCAATTCAGGGGTAGGGGTCCTACTATTAGTATCTCCCGTATCACTCATCAACTAAGTGTTAAACAATAACGATTTATGCAAACTACTACTACTGTTGCTAACAGTTAAAATAAATTATTAAATGCTATCACTACTAGGTTTGATGACAGTAATAATAATAATAATAAAAAAAAATAATAAAAAAAATGTTCAATAACTAATTTAAATTGTTAGTATGTTAGTAAATGTTCTGTTACTCACAACACCGCAAACTGTATTGATGCCGCCATGAGTGTTGTCATTGGAAATGTGCGTTGTTGAAAGGGTCTGGATGAATCGGGTTGGCTCTGAGTGTTGCCAGTGAAAAGAATTATAAACGACGTAAATCCTCTTCGACAGCTCTTGTTGAATGGACGTTCGCTTGCCCCGAAACTGCTGGCGCGGGGACCACTACAGGTAGTGGGTTTCAATTCGGCTCCGTTATTGTTGATTGTTGTTGTAAACAATGTTATCAATAGTCTTATCAATTTTGATAACTCTTATCAATATTGATAACAATATCGATTGTGACTATCGATTTCGATTTTGACTATCGATTTCGATTTTGACTATCGATTTCGATTTTGACTATCGATTTCGATTTTGACTATCGATTTCGATTTTGACTATCGATTTCGATTTTGACTATCGATTTCGATTTTGACTATCGATTTCGATTTTGACTATCGATTTCGATTTTGACTCGATTTCGATTTTGATGTCTTACCGTTGCTCGAACTGGTTCGACCGATGTCGGCTTCGGGCGGCGCACCAATGCCACGCCCAAGAATTTGTTGACGCCGATGGTAATAATAGTAATAATATTATTTACGTGATTTTCAGGAATGTTCTGTAGAATGTCTGAATGTTAAAGGTCTGAAATGTCTGAGTTGATCTGGAGTGTTTGAATTTTCTGCTGCTCGTATTTGAGTACGTAGACGCAGTGCGCGATTTACTTAGCTATTTAAACACTTAAAACAAATTTTTACTTTAAGCGTAACACCGGAATCTACGGATCCCACCGCTGCCACCAAAAATGTTATGGATTTTACACACAACACAAAATAAACGTACGCACCAATTGAAAATTAAAATAATTAATGTATTTTTTATTAAAACTGGTAGTAAAAATTAAGTGTAGCTACAATCTGTTATTCGAACACTGGTAATTCTACGACTGACTGACTCCCTGTGTGTTGTCGTGACGGTGCCCCGTCTCACATCAAAAACCCTTATTCAGCGGTTCCCACGGTGGCAGCGTCTTACGACACACACTCTGCATTATGATTGTCTATATATGTTGTTAACATATATAGATATATAAAAAATAAAATATGTACTAATCAGGGGTTCTTAACACTAGGAAAAATTACACCTACTGATTCTACTTATTTGTGTACACAGTACAATTAATACAATGATAAACCAAATGTAATAAACGTATTTGATGTTTCCATTGACCATAACAAATTAAAATAACTTAGAAAAACAATATATTTTGATAATTTATCATAAATTATTATTTATAAAATCAGAAGTTTTACTATTACCAATATTGTAAGAAACCGGCACAGAAAATTTGGGAGTGCTAGGCACTCCCAAGCATCCCCCCCACTAGTTAGTAGTTGCGCCCATGCTCATTCATTATTTATTCTTACCTGATTCACGATTATACAAATTGTTTGATGTTCCATCATCTACAGTATCTTCCACATCTATACTTTGATGCCCTAATAAAATGATAATATTTATATATTTAATTTTGTTGCAAATTAATTTATGTATTATAAATTGACATTAATAACATATTTGTATAACATACCAATTGACATTATGGACCATGATATACCAATGTAATAAAAATATTTACCTACCTGTATTGTAGTCACCATCACAATCTATTACATTAATCAATGGATCCAATTGTTCTCCCAGTAAACCAAAAATTTTTTCCGTAGATTTTGAAATACTTGGAATGTGTGTACCTCCGCCTGTTATATACCTTTGTACCTATATAGAATATAAAAAAAATTAATATTTTTTTCAATCAGTTCTCAATAAAGAGATAAGTTGAATTATAATCATAAACAGTAAATACAGTTTATAATTATTATATAAAACAAAATTTGAAATTTGAATATTATACAACATTTAATTTCAATACAAAATAACCAATAAAGTAAAAATTGCATGTTATTTTAGCAATATTAAATTATAATACATCAAAATAATAAATTTACCTTATCATGACTTTTTTCTTTCCTAGCATCTCTTTTCAGTCCATCGTACAAATGTTTTAATTGTACATCAATTCTGATGCCTGATTTTTGTTGCATATTGTACAAACAAGTAATCTCAGACCAGGCCTCAGTTTTCTTTTGGTTCCAAACCGCATCAGTCTGAATAAAATATTTTAAAAACAATTAAACTTAAAAATAAAAAGATATTTAATAATTATTATTTAGATGCCTAAATTAGTTTTATATATTTTATTATTAGGACTGAGGACTACTATACTCTTATTACTACCACAGACCTTTAGTCTTTTTCATAACATTTTAGTAAGGTAGCAGAACTATAACATGATAATAATCAGGGGCGGACTGGGCTAAATATATGATATCATGCATATTTTGAAAGTAAAAAAGTCCTCAGTCCCAACAATTATTATGTATTATAATGTATATTGTCTATGTATTATAGGTACATACAATAAAAATATTCTTAAAATCGATTTCAGTTGTCTGAATAATGTATACAAATCAACAAATTGACAAATTACATTTTTAAACCGTCATCAACTGACAACTATACTCATAAACATGGTATAATATATTGGTACCAATATTTTTCAATTTTATCGAATTGATGTATGTATAGTTTGACTTAAAAATACATATCGATATATACGTACACAAAAATAACACAAATTAGATACTTTAATAGGTACTTACTTTCATGTTTTCAATTATTGACTTGAAAGGTAATATCAAGTCAATTAGCATATCTTTCTCCCATTCTGTAAAGTTTTTTCCCCGTTGCCGTTTTAATTTAAAATCACTTACATTTACTTCTGACATTATTATACTGTACTTATTACGGACGTAGGACGTAGGTAAACATAAAAACACTTTAAATAGTTAGGTACTAGGTAGTATAATATTATACAATATAAATGCACCGAACTACCGATTAAATTTTCAAACTAAAACAACAGCTGATTAGTTGTTATCAATTTTCTGTGATAAGCTTCAGACTTCAACATAAACCTTGGTATCATGTTTGAAACCAATACATTTTTATTCAACTGTTTGTGCAACCCAAATTGCTTAATAAAATTATTTAATGATTCAATAAAACTATTCATTAAATAAATTTAAGGAACGGTTTCATGCAACCCGGCATTAGTATAACATATTTTTATTAGACATAGGTTTATTATTATACAGATAGTAAAAAAGTAGGTATATTAGACTTAATTTTATACTTCTACTAATAAATCAAATACAAATATTAATAAGAAATACATATTTGTTATAGCCCCAGTGGGTGCAAGAGGAAATTATATTATGACAATAGTTTATGATTTATTAGTAGACGTATAAAATTAAGTCTAAAATACTTACTTATTTTACTATATTTTTTTTGGACATTAGTTTATTATTCATTAATATAATTTACTTGTAACAATGTAGAAGCATTTTCTGATATAAGATTTTTATTTTCTAAAACATTCATTAAATCTTTTAATGTTTTCACTTTTGTTGTAAGTCGTTTGTTTTTCTTTTGTAAATTATGAATTTTTTTAAGTTTTTCATTGTATCGTTTTTTAACAAATGATAAATTTCTTTCTGTTCTTCTAGGTGTTTTAAAATATTCATTAAAATAAATCATTAATATATCTGGGAAACAATTTGATTTTTTTAGAAGTTAGTGTAGGTGATGCACTGAAAATATAGGTATACATTTACAATATATGTGTTTAGTAAATAAAATAACATCTATATTCTTACATCATATTTATATTTTGAATTTTTACCTCTGGTACAACATGGCTAGATATATTTACAGGTAATTCAGTATTTAATTTATTATCTTCTGAATGATCCTCTGTAATATTATCAAAAGATAGTTTCCTCTTGCACCCACTCGGGCTATGACAAATATGTATCTAAATTAAATAAACAATAAAACAATAAAACAGCTACACAAATTACTTACGCGACAAATGGTACAGCTTTTTTTGATAAATATCCGCTTTCATTGAAACTTTCTTTGGTAAAATGTTTATTACAAATTCTATGCGATGGCAAAATTGTATTAATGCAACATGCATCTAACCAAAGTCTTTTCAATATTTCATCTTTAAGAATTCTGTTATAAATATGGTGATTGGTGGGTAGATTAATAATTGTTATGAAACATTTAAAATTCTTAATTATAAAATAACTAGCTGATCCCGTGCACTTCATTGCCCTTAAAAATTTGTGATTGTTTAAATCTTTTTGGATGTAACTCGCAACAGTAAGTGCAATTCAGCCACCCCGAACAATGATACATTAAATAATACATTTGTCGTAAAACGTAACTTTTAATGCCCTAGACATATTATTTATGTTACGGGCAAAGTATACAATTTGGTCATTTTACATAATGCCCGGACATTATGTAAAATGACCTTCATATATTGGGTAATATAGATAATACTATGTAATTTTAAAGTATAAAGCATTTTATTCATTATATTTTAACTTTATAAACATGATAAATATTAACTAGGAGGTACCTATACTAATGAGTAATATTATATTTTATTACTATTTAATTGTAAAGTATAGTCAAAATACCAATGTTGGATTATTATCTGTAGATTTGGTATTTTGGTTTGTTCTTGTCGACTTATCGGGCAGTCACATATTATTTGATTGTAGTGTTTATCATAGAATGCCATAATAGATAGATATGACATTTTACCTATATCGGTTAATTCTCGTAAAATTAACTATTTAGTAACCGCGAATCGCTTGTATAGTGCAGTTATATTTTGAATATGGAAAAGTTTAATGTAGATTTAAATGATTTGTTAGAAAAAAAAGGTTCAAATACTTCATTTTTGAAAAAGCTTAAAAGCTTAAATATGATCAACTAATTTCGCATATAATTCAACTAAAGAATAATTAAAAAAAAAGGAACCGAATGATTATAACCTTTTAAAAAAATACGACGTGTTAAACGTTGCTAATGTTAACAAGTTAATTGTATCTGTATCTGAATAAAAAATAAAAATATTATTGGAGTTATTCTTTCGAGTACCTATTAAGAGGATGTCAGCGTAAAATAAAACGTATGCAACGCCCAAGAGATGGCGTTGAATTCCATATCGTCGCCGCCGCAGCAGACGGTGACCACGCCCATTGTCTACGTGACGGGGTTCGCGAGTCATAATTGCGGGAGAGGCACATTATTATTGTATTGACAGTCGTAATGTGTTCTTCCATAAGGCCCAAAGGACGTCATACCCGCATGTATATCTTCGTCTTACACACGTACGACATGCCAAATTTTTTGTTCACCAGTGCTGTGAATTAGTTTTGATATTAGAGTGAATTGACCTATTATCAAACATTTAGGTAAGAATATTATTTGTGTACTATAGTTGGTTTTTTTACGATATTTTAATTTTTAAGTGAAATGAGTATGTGAAATATTAAGTATTTTAAAATGCTCCTAATTCACTTAAAAATTAAAATATCGTAATAAATCAACGAGAATCTCGTTGACACAGATATTGTTCTTACCTAAAAGTAAGTCTGTAAGTTCAATTAATTAGTAATCTTTATTAAAACTTAGAGTTGTTTGACCCTCCTATTCCCCAAAGAATGAACTATTTTTTAGATCCCATTGATAGTAGGTATAATACGCGCATTATTTTGAGGTAATAATAAATGATGTCATGAGTTATACTGCTAATATTATAAAACAACCAATACAAAAATTACTTATTTTGTAGTAGGTATATATTATTTATATATAGGTATAAGGTATAGCTTGTATTTAAATACTAAATTATGATTATACAACATTACAATATTAAATTGAATATCAACAACTTAAAATCAATTAATAAAAACATAAAATGGTATACTTTCTCAGCACCACACTGCAAGAATCTAGTTCAGCTATTTTCTGTACTATGAGAGGTAGAGTTACCTAAAAAAATTATAAAAATTTTTGAATTATTATTTTGATTGATAATATGCTAAGTAATGAAATATGTTTCATATTATATTGTATTTCTTATTTGTTGCAATAAGCTGTATTATTATTATACCTTCCTACATATTATACCTACCTTTTATTTTTTTTCTCGTTTCCTGTTCTCTCAAAATTCTAACTGGTTCTCTTATATCGCTTACTAGAAGACGTTTTCCAAATAGTGGACTAATCAATTCGGGTAATAAACATTCGTTATAAAATCTAATGTACAAATGTATTGCAGTGAATTAGTGTATTAATTAATTTACAAATATTTATAGTTTTTATTACTTACAAATCTAACTGCAACTTTATTTTAGTGTTCCAAAAGTTGACATCATAAAAAATAAATATATTATAAGACCAATTATCCGTAAAAATAAAAAAGTAACATTTTGTTCTGTTTGTAACATGCAACTGAGTTTGAATTTGATAATAATAGTCGTGGTTGGTTTTTAATGTTACACACTTTTTGTCGTCAATTTGGCAAAATGATATCTATAAAAGTTTAAAATAATTTTTACTCATTTGTACTTACCGAGTAATGTCTTATATTCATATTAATTTGAAACTACTGAAAATAAATAATTATTTCATTTACATACTTTTCCATTTTTAATAGCTTCAAATATATTGAATTCAGTTTTAGCAGAAAAGGGACATTTAATTTCAATAATTGATTCGTCTCCAATAAGACCGTCTATATATAAGTAACAATTAATGTATATTAAGTAGGTATTGACATATAGTAATTATTAAAATTCACCTGGACTTGCTGCTATATAAGGAACATTTTCATCCACACACAAACCTACAGGTTTAATAGTGAGATTAAAAATTTCTTCAAACTTTTGTTTGGCCACAGTTTCCATCACACGTCCATACTCAATAGATTTTATTTTATAATTTAATTCTCCATATAATAGTTCGTGAACTGTTTTTTTGCAAGATGTATATGGTCGCATTTTTGAAATTTTTCCTACTCTAGAAGCAGTTATTCTTTTTCTCCTTTCCGAAAACCATAATGGAGATTTCGCTTGTTCTCGTGTATCTTTTTCTAAATTATCTATATTAAATTATGATAATGTTTAAATAAATTATATTTTATTGTATAGGAATTTCATTGTGTCTATTACCTATATCAATTTCTCTTAATTTGTTTATAAAATCGACTTTTTGTTTTTCTAATTCTTCGGGACATATATCTTCAGGCAATTCTTCCGCCAAACCATAATTTTCATCGGGACCCGATTTTTTATTTCTATTTTTTGAGGTTGTTGGAAATAATTCTCGCCTCTTTGTATTGTTTTTATTATTATTTTTTTCAAATTAAGTATATTACAAATATTTTTATTAAATAAAAAAAGCTTAAAAATGTCATTTAAAGATCCTCCAAAGTCATAAGTTATATAGTTAAAATATATAATTAAAAATATAGAAAGTACGTAGTCACAATTTTTTTTCATAGACATTTTAAGCTTGTTTTTTAACGAAATTGTATATTTGAATGAAATATAACGACTTTAATTATATTTATGTAATTCAAATATATTATTCTATTCGTGGGTATTAGATACTTAAACTTTATTATTATAACCTACAACTGCAGTAATATAAATAACAATAGTAAAGTAAATTACTATACTAGCAGTATAAATTATATATGGGTAATCAAATATATTTGGTAATATGTAGGCTGACAGCCTTTGCTCAACATCGTTTTTCGTATGCAATGATTTACCATTGAATTCAAATTTAACAAATCCACTATATACATATATTATATACTATTATAGTCTATAATATACAATGACAAGGTACACAGACACGGAGACACCTGTCTACTTTACAGTAGAGTGGATACCTACTTTCCCCCCTTTTTTTTAAATGTTATGATTATTTTGACAATAATAGATATTGTGAAATAAGAATTTATCTATAATATGTATATTAGTATATTTATAGATTACATAATATACTTCCAGTATATTATTATTATTTTATTCTTACGCAGTATTTTGTATACTGTCTTGAGATTGAGATACAATGTGTTCAGGTACTTCAACTACCTGCAGGGTACTTGAAGTTGACTTGTACCTAGAACATATTTTATTTTATAGCAAAACAATGTCGACAAAAAGTTAAATTGTAATCAAGGATGTTTAGAATTTTTCTTAAGGGAGGGCTTTCAAAAATTTTTTAAAATGTTTTCGGAAATTATTATTGAAAAGTTATAGCTAGGGCCCGAATTTCAATGCCAAAAGCCTCTTTTTTGGGTGATCTTAGACAATGCTTTTCAAGTACATAATTTGTTTCATATAACAGAGACTTTTAGCATTTTCTTTGTTTTAATTCATAATAATATGTACAATATACGAGTATATTATAAAAATTGTTTAGACTTACATATACGATACGATACCACACAAAAGTGTTAAAAATTTTTAATTTTAATAATTTTTTTTTTAATAAAAAAAATTATAAATTACCGAAAATAATAAATTATTAATAATTATAATTTAATGGTATTTTTGGCAGTTTTTTAGAGGATTTTTTGATGACTTTTAGTGCTTATAAATCCGGGACCTAGTCATAACACACCCTTGATTCTTGAACAATACAAGTATAAAATTCAATATTTTCTAATTACCTTTTATTATATTGAAAAAGACAACTTCCTCTTGTTTTTTTGGCATTAGATTTTCTTTTAGAAGGAAATCCTTTTTTATTCGCCATAATAATTTATTACAGTAATAATAATAACACTTAGAATAAAGTAATAAACACGTTTAAATTAAACAAACTGTACAGTGCACTGTGTAGAACAGCAACAATTGCCAACTAATCAAAATCAAATTATTGTTGTCTAATATTGTATCATATTATAATATAATATTTTATTTTTCGTCCCGCATTCATAATAATATTATCATAGTAATAATTATTAATATTTAGCTTATAAATAAACATCGATATGCGTGTCACAAACCAATATAGACGCATGCCGTAAATAGTTCAGTTGCTTGTGCTGGAGTGGTGGTAAAAACACAAACGCTGCCGCTATTGCAACGGAAGCAGCACAGGTCGATTACGGAATTATATTTTTCACCATCAACCAAATTAATATATTACTTCGGCATTTCTCTATTTTCTCGAGTTGAGAAAGTCGTAAAGCGGTGAAATAAAAAACAAATTGTTAATGACAAAATTATCTAGCGCCCTACGGTGCCATTTTGGAATATCTACATTTAAATACGTTTTGTAGATGGTTAAAATATCAATTTTTTTTAGTTTTTTTATTCATTATAACTAATAAAAAAATTTAGATATAAAAAATCGGCACCGTAGGGTGCTAGATAATATTGTTGTTATTCAATAGGTGTTTGTTTCGTATTTCTAAGATATATGGGAGCTGAGAAAATTAAGAAATGCTAAAGTATGTTTTTCATCATAAAATAGTTGCGCTGACATCCTCTTAATACTATACTTTTATTATTAATATTCCAGATAAACTAATACAATTTGTTTTACAGTTAACAATGACATGTACGAAATCGGGACTAAGGAAGGTCGCCTTTCAACTTGGTATAGTAGAAACCAATTTGTAATTTGCAAGGAAAGATTTCTGAAAGTCGATGAAGTGCCACAAACCAAGATTTCACTCCGAGAGACAGCACGGACATTTTCTAATTTGGGTGGTCAGGGCTACGACCGATGTACGTGTGTACAAAAATGTAAAACACGGAAGTGCAAGTGCAAAGCTGCGGAGAGACTATTCACATCAAAATGCCACGGGAGTAGTGCATGCGATAATAAGTAATACATTGATAATATTGAGTATAAATATTATCATTACTCAATGGTAATAAATAATTACTACTAATAAGTAATGAAATATAATTAAATAGTAATAAAATATAATATTAGTATAGGTACCTCCTAGTTAATATTTATCATGTTTATAAAGTTAAAATATAATGAATAAAATGCTTTATACTTTACAATTACATAGTATTATCTATATTGCCCAATATATGAAGGTCATTTTACATAATGGCCGGGCATTATATAATATGCCCGGCCATTTTATAAAATGACCAAATTGTATACTTTGCCCGTTACATATATATGTACGCACGGCGTTGACCATGAAAAGAATTGCAAGTCAAATACCCTTTATATTTTTATTATCGTTGTAAAACATAATAACATGTATCGAATGAAAAAATTATATTATAGAAAAATATTTATTAATCATGTATTGAAAATAAAATTATATTACTAACTATTTCTCCTATGATCAATAGGCAATAGCCACCATTTTCAATAAACAACAACCAATAATTATTATTTATTATTATAATAGCTTTAAAAATCATGGCAACTATTTTTAAACACAAATTTCTATCGTAAATCTCAAAATTCCAGTTTGAGCACCTATCCTGGGTGATCAATTCACTTTTTAAATTAGCCTATATTCATCAATGATAATGTCGGCTTCTAATCGTAAAACAATTTTTAAAATCTGTCCAGTAGTTTCGGAGCCTATTCAATACAAACAATCAAATCTTTCCTCTTTATAATATTAGTATAGATAATATTAATATGTGGACTTGTATAGTATAATATATATAAATAGCTGATCCCGTGCACTTCGTTTCCCGTTAAATGTACCAACTCTATATGATTCAAACATTGTTCAATGCGTTATTTAATATTCGGTGTATGATGTTCTAGATTTATCTTAACTTTTCTGTTGCCTGGAATAAAAATTCTGAATTGCAGCAGTAGATTATCAGATAGGTAATTTACATGCGGTAGATCGAGGACCCCGTGCTGTTTGTACGTAAGTGTACGATTTAACTCAAAAAGTACCAAAGTTATACCAAGTTTGAAGTTTTTACTTAATTCCACCTACCTATAAATCCTAACCTAACCTAACCGTACTGAAATCCGATGAATAAAAAAAACCAAATTTAACTCTTTTTAAATTAGCGTATCTTCTTTCCATAAGTCATTCATTTATATATAAGATATATTTACAAAAAATAATAATACAAATCAACAAACATGCCCGATTAACCAATAGCAACCAATATAATATAATATACCATAGAGTAAATAAAGACAACGGTATCGAGTTCAAATACCAGACATCAATAAATATTTTTTGCAGTTTTTCTAATTATTCGGTTGATTTTTTAAAAATTTTCTTTCGTAAAAACCTTCACCTGGCAATTACGAACATCTTAAAAAAAATTTGAGCAAAATCGGCCCAGCCGTTCTCAACTGATGCAATTTCGAATTTTTTGTCTCCATTTTTATATATATAGATTACTTGTGTAAAGAGACATCTGAATCTGCCGTGTAACCAATTTTACAAATACAGCATTTATAGCCCATTTTGACAAATAAGAAATAACGTAATATAGAACTATAGAAGAAACTGTATTAGGTATAGTTCGTGAAAAGTAAAAACAAATAACAATTAAACAATCTTAAAATTGTTACATTAAAACATGTACCGGGCATGTATCCGCATTGATATTATACACTACATTACTACAATAATAATTATTATCGTGCAGTCACAACTCACACAAGAAGAGCGCCCTCTATCGATGACCGCTGTACGTGTATGAATGGCCAGTCTATTATTATAAGGTCTATGTTTTTATGTGACAAAATTATATCATAATTCAAAAATAGCTAATTTTTATTTTCATGCGACTAACGTGTTTATCGCATGCGACTAAACAGTCGAACATTTCAAAAATTGGGTCCCTGCACGCCGATACGCCGTTAGCACCGCGACACGCAGGTTTGCCGACCCCGTTTGTGACGGTGCGCCGTTCCTTGCCACTTTCGACGTCCGTTGTTGATAGTTGGTACCAGTTCCAGTCGCCGCCGTGTCCAGGAGTCAGTTGCGACTGTCGTCAGCCGATGCCCTTATCACCACCGCCAACCAGATAAGATTGTTCTTTGTTCTTTTTGTTTACATTGTGTAGGTAATATAAATTGTATACCTCCATTACCGAACTTAGGTGAAGTATGATCATACACCCCCGTTCATAAATATTGTAAATATTATTCGTACAATAATATAAATAACTTTATTATGATTATTAATTTTCCGTACAACATGGCCCGAAGTTTTAAAACCGCTGACTAGCCTGTCGCCTACCCAGTCCGCCCCTGTATCGATTAAATTGTTTTAATTAAATGTATATATTATATCTCGTGTGTAAAGTAAAAAATATTTTATTTGAAATATCCCTCCTCAGTATTTATACCATATATCGGAAATAGAGGTATAATATTGTTAACTTAATATATTTTGTTTGGGCAACAACGCCGTTGCTCCGCTGTGCCTCGCGTCGGGTGCCGAACATTCGCGAAGTTGAACATCGCCCCCCCTCCACCATCCGTGATCGAGTTTGTGCCCCGGGCTAGTGGCTACCGCCGTCAACCAGTTCTGTCCGTGCTTGGCGGGTCAATGTGTTTTTTTGTACCCGCGCCACCTGGTTGTTGCTCATAGTGTCCGGACCCGTCCGTGGACTCCATTTGTTGTATTTTGTACGCTTTTCTTAGCCATTACGCGCGTATCGTCGTCCAGAGTGGTATATCGATCGGCCATTATCGACCCTCCGTGTGTGCTAACGCGCCAGACCGTTACCGTCGACGTCGTGGTGTCATTCGCCGCTTTGCGTGTGCGGTTCCTTCCGACCGACTGTGTGCCTCCGGCGTCCTTCATTACCATACTTGTGAATCGTCACCGATCGTACTCGTCGGCTATACCCTTCCGGTTCGGCGCTTAGTTGAGGGCCTCTCCGGTCTACCGTGCTTTGCGAGCATTTGGTTTTGGGGAATCCACGTGGTTTACGACCGTGGCACTGCTGCACGCCGATACGCCGTGAGCACCGCGACACGCAGGTGTGCCCACCCCGTTTTTGACGGTGCGCCGTTCCTTGCCACTTTCGCCGTCCGTTGCTGATAGTTGGTACCAGTTCCAGTCGCCGCTGTGTCCAGGAGTCAGTTGCGACTGTCGTCAGCCGATGCCCTTATCACCACCGCCAACCAGATAAGATTGTTGTTTGTTCTTTTTGTTTACATTGTGTTATATAAATTGTATAACTCCATTCCCGAACTTAGGTGAAGTATGATCATACACCCCCGTTCATAAATATTGTAAATATTATTCGTACAATGATAGATTTCGTTCGTGCTTTGTGCGCACACTTATAATTGCGTGTTTCATATTGTTACCTAGTTTGTTAAGTACCCACTCATTGCCTACACACAGGTCACTTCAACGTCGCGAGTGCTGTGCGGCCAGCTAGAGACAGCTTCTTCGATAGCTCCGACACAGTGCATACATTTTTGGTAGCAGAGCGTGGTTGGTTACCTTATGGGGGGGTCCCAGCCAAGCGGCTTACTGAACTGTTATTTTTTTTTTTTTTAATTGGTGCAGTGTGAGTACTGTAACATACCCGTAGCTGTAATTACGTAAGATGGTCGAGACCAAGAAGGAATTCGCTGAACGCGAAGAGCGCCGTCGCGAGAACGCGGCCCTGAAGCGGGAGTCCGCGATTGAGGATATAAAATCGGTACATGCCATGATACAACGCGCGAATTCCGATCCGGACTTCGTTTTAAATGTCGATGGGTTAGATTCCGTGTGGTCTCAGTTTAAAGCGGAAGTTTATCCTGCCGCACAATCGGGTGAATTACGTATTATGATTAATTCCGCGGAGGCTGCCGCGAACGTACTTCGTCCAGCTCGCACAGCGTCCACCGTGAGCCAAAACGTCGGTCACTCATCGTCCGTGTCCGATAAGTCGTCCGGTCAACCGTTATCGCGACTTCCGGAAATCCCTCTACCAAGATTTGGAATTGATTTTCATTTATGGCCGACCTTTCATGACACATTCGCCAAGTAGGTCGATAGTCACCAGTACATGTCGAACGTCGATAAGTTGCATTATTTGACTGGGTGCTTGTATGGTGCAGCCTTGGACGCGATTCGCAGTATACCCGCGTCCGATGATAACTATCAGTTGATATGGTCAACTTTATCTGCGCGTTTCTACCGCCCGCGCATGGTCGCGACTGCGCTATTAGAAAAAGTGTTGAACGCGCCGTTGTCGTCGCAGGAGTCATTGCACGATTTAACCGTTTTTTTGTCTACATTCGACGAAAATATTTCGTTATTATCCGCGATGGACATTCCTGACCCCGGGTCGTTCATCCTGTTCACTTCGGCTTTCCGTGCTTTACCGCTCGCCACGCGTAAATCATTTGAATCCACTATTACAAGTAACGTCGTTTATCCATCAGTCGATAAGTTACTGAAGTTCGTGCGGGATCGTATTACCGTGTTAGAAAATGTTGGCGAGACGCGGAAGACTGGTGCCATGCCGACGCCGTCACCTGTTACTGGGCCGCACGTCAGCCGCCGCTCGGGGAAGGGTCATCCCGTGGCGCTCGTCACCGCGAAACCAACGGAGACTCGTCCTCCGAATACCACTAGCTCATGTCCCTGTTATCATGGGTCGCACAACATCAGCTCATGTCCGAAGTTCCGATCAAGTTCACTGGACGATCGGAATCGATGGGCTCATGAAAATAAAGTTTGTTTTGATTGCCTCAGCGGCAATTATTGGATCCACGCCTGTCCATCGAAGTCGCGATGTCAAAAGTGTTCTAAGAAGCATCACATACTTTTACATGGTGCTACTCCCGCCCGTCAAGTGGATGGCGGTGACCTTGAGAGGGGGGAATCACCGTCGTGTAGCGCGGCCGCGTTGGCACCGCGTGCGAGTGTGATACCAACGGTTTTGTTAGACACTGCGTTGATTCACGTGCGAGACAGGGCCGGTACGTGGCAAACGGTTCGCGCTTTGGTCGACTCCGCGTCCCAGATAAGTGCCTTGACAGTCGAGTGTTCTACCCGCTTAGGATTCCGGCCCCGTCCGTGGACCATGCCAGTCAGTGGCATATCCGGTACACCTGTCGTCAGCGTGAAGGGCATCGTCGAATGTCACATCCGACCGCGTTTTGCGTCCGAACCATCGCTGACTGTGCAAGCGTGGGTGCTGCCTTCGATCACTAGTGGAGCCGCGGGCCGCGGGGGAACAACTTTGGCGACGCGACACGCGCCCGTTTCGACCTGCCTGATCACGAGGTGATCGGCCCTCTTGCAACGCACATCAACTGTCACGGAATAGGTACTTTGTGTTATTTGTTATAATAAATGTGACTGTTAATTATATTTAAGAACACTTTGTTACTAGGATTTTTTAACTTTCTTATCACTTCAACTCAATCACTTTCAGGACTCATGCCTTTCTCATTAAACTTTAATCCTAAAAATTTAACTTCTATTTGCTTATACTGTAACTTAGATATGTTAAACTTTATGTTATATTTTCTCGCTCTATCTATTACCTTATTCATTATTTGTCCATGCTATTCTATTGAATCTGCGGCAATTAATATGTCATCAAAATAGATAATTTACACCCTCTATATCTCCAAGGTATTTTTCATTTTGTTTCATAAACAGTTCTGGTGCTACACTCAATCCAAATGCTAACCTTAAGAACCTAAAATTACCAAACGGTGTGCTAAATGTGCAGTACTTACTCGATTTTTCATCTAATTTGATATGATAATATCCATCTCTTAAGTCAAGCACACTATAATATTTTTTGTTTATTAATTTTGGAGTAATTTCTTCTAACGTTGGTACTGGATATTGTTCTCTTACTAGACAGTTATTTAATTCTTTTGGATCTAGACAAATTCTAAGCGATGAATCTGGTTTTTGTACTACTACCAAATTATTTACCCACTCACTTGGTTCATCCATTGGTGTTATTATATTTTTTTTTACAAGTTCTTCTAATTTTAATTTTAATTTATCTTTAATTTTAATAGGTACTCTTCTAGCTATACTAGCTTTTGGTATTATCCCTTCTTTCAATTTAAGACTACATACATCAGGGAAACAACCTACACCTTCAAACACATCTAAGTTCATTTCCACAAATTTATTTTGGTTCAACTCATTGTTATGTTTTGTTGCTATCAAATCTACATTTTTTATTAATTTTAATTCCTTAAGTATTGGTAGTCCTATTATCGACCTACTCTTGTACACCTTATCTATCACTATGAACTCTGTTTCTATAGTGAAATAATCTAATGTCAATATAGTTTTTATTTCTCCTACTGGTTTCATCTTAAATCCAATATACACTTCTAATGTTACTTTTGTATTTTTTATTAACTACTGTATACCTAAATAATTACAATCTTCCTCTGACAATGTGTTTATCTCAGCTCCACTGTCTAACTTGAAATTAATTTTCTTACCATTTATTTCAAATGTTTTACACCATTCATTTTTTATAGACCACAACTTATGAACTGATTCTACTGTAAACGTGTCATGCTCTTCTCTATTTTCAATCTTTATTTCTTGCGCTTTTTTCATTTCATACTTGTTATCATACTGTTTTTTCTTTTTACACACTTTAGCAAAATTATGATACCCATTACAATTTTTACAACATTTCCCATATGCTGGACAGTTTTTATATACATGATTTGACCCACATCTATTACAATTAATCATATTATTAAAACTATTACGTTTCTTACTCATTTGACGATAATTTAACTGATTTGTTTGACTGCTATTATACTGATTTTGATTTGACTCGTCCTTTTTCCAAGATTTGTTCTGATTCTGCTCCTTGGTCCTATATTTGTTTACTACTTCATGCACAGTTTTGTCTGATTCATGTCCCGTGATCAACATCCTTCTGTTTGACTCTGCACGTTCCACTGATTGGCAATATGATACTACTTTGTTCAACGCAACATCATTTCTTAGCAATCTGGTTTGGGTTTCTTTATCAAATATTCCCAACACTATCTGCGTTCTTAATATTTTGTTCTCAGCTTCTCCAAAATTACATCCTTTGATTAATTTTTTCAGATCCGTGTAGCATACATCAAACTGTTCACCATCATGTTGTTTTTTGTTAAAGAAATTAAAATGTTCTATAGTTTCATTGGTTTTAGGAATGCAGTATTCTTCCAGTGATTTTAATATTGTTCCTACTGATTCTTCTCCAACCTTCTTTATTGTATTGTATAATTTTAAGCCATCATGACCCATCAAATTTAATAAGCAAGCCACTTGTACATCTGAGTCTTTCTTATTCGTTTCTGTCGCTTTAAAATATATTTCGATTTCTTGTTTAAACATTTTGAAATTTTTATTCGTATTAGCTGTCGACGTGTAAGTCCGTTGGCCTTTTCGGCGCGTTACCATTGCAGTACAAGTGTTTTATCGCTATTTTTTGCGCTACTACGAGCTGGGTATGTCATTTTTCTATTTTTTTATGTGCATCACGTTAGCCGGTGTGTACCTATTCATTCTAAAAATAACACAAGTCTCATACATCACCGCTCATAACAAACTGATACAGTCATTATATTCGATTGCAACGATTTTTTTACGAGTATTCAGCATTTACTTTTCATGATTATATTATATTCGTTTGTGATGTTTTTAGGCTATTCAAAATGGTCAAACGCTGCGCGCTATGCGGAGTTGTGGACAACAACGACGATGACGTTTCCGTACACAGGTACTTCACACAACACGTTAAATATCAATTTATCATAATAAATTATGTGTCGCCTCTTAGATTTCCAATCGCCGTACAACGTCGTCTTCAGTGGGTGGCATTTGTGGTGGACCAAGGTTTTCCCGTTAACCACACATCTCAGCTGTGTTCGAGGCCCGCGGCAGTGCCGTGTCTTTGGTGAGTATATTCATTGCAGTGCACCATGCCTGTATGCCCGTCTGGCTGGACTTCTAACACCTACTAATAATGTTGTGTACTCTCATGGGTTTAATGTACCTACTGTGTCTTTCAAACTTGTGGCTAACGACAAGCAACCTAACTTAATTTGATAACTAAACTCAATGACATTCAACGTTTTTGTTGCAACATAATGCATATAAGCTCACACAAGTATACTAATAAACATGATAAATAGGTACGTATCTTTATCATTTCAAGTTTGATCAATTTTCACATCATTTACAATATGGAAATTACTTAATATAATGTTGGATAGTGTAGCCCACTGTAGTAAGTAATTGTCAACATTCCTTACATGCTTAATTATTCACTATGCTCTTAGATACATATTATTGTTTACATATTATTGTTTCTGTACATAACTGCTACTGCTATATACCTACCTACTATACTATACTGGCTCGGTACAACATTCTTGAAAACTATTATATATAAACTATTGTATAGAAATTAAATCGTAGAATAACTTGAACGACATTCAATTGTGTTACTGCTGTTTCAGATTTCAATTGCATATCAAACACTGGGTCGAGCTTATTTTCATACTTTGACTAAAATTATAACTATACTTATAAACTTATAACTATACTAATATATCAACTTTTACTATATTGACCTAAATGGAACACTTGACACATTTTCTTAATGTTACTACTACACAAAGCAGGTATTACCTCTCCTTTTTTTTGTGAATTGTTAACTGGATAAGTGTTTTCTCATTTAGATCATTTCAGTACTTTGTTTACTTTATTTATACAACTAACTTTGTTTGTACTGCAGTGTTACTTATTTGATAAATATAGGTGCACTTGATTTTATTACACACCATGTAGGGTATTTTAATGTAACATAAACTTTACATTCAACTTATTATATAGTGCAATTCTCATAGAAATGCACTTATTGCATTTGAGTACCTACACTTAGTGTTATAGAGTGCAATACAATTGTTATTGTTATGGTTATACATATAAGCACATTTGGTTTAAATCCATAACTAAAATATTATAGTGTCGGCACGCCGTTTGTCGATCAACGATTGATATAGACTATTCCAACTAACACTATAGATAACAGTCATACCTTAATTGTTCATCTATGTAGCACGTAGCTAATAGCTTGGAACACATCTTATCATATGAAAAAAATTATTTATTAATACTCTCATGTATACTCTCATTTATCACACTACTATTATTTTTATTAATATGTTGCTGCTAATATTAAAAATTTGGAAAGTCATTACACTATACTCTTTAGCAACACACATCACTTACCCTATTTTATTATTACTAATAATATATTACTGTTGTTAACCAACTACTAAAATATTTAATGACACACCTCACACACAATTGTCAATTGACAAACGTTACTGTTACAGTTCATAAAACAATATTGGGATTAAGGAAATAATAAATAACAATAAAAGTTACATGAAATGGTGCTTTATTCATTCTGAAAAATATTTAAAAAAAATACAATTGTTAAATAAATTATGAAGTAGACAAAATCGTCCAATTGAAACTTACCAGCCTCCATCACCACCCACTGCCCACTGTTTGCCGACCCGATCACACTGAAAATGATGTATATAATTATATTTTTTTAATATTTTAATTTATATAATATTGACTATTCTTACGTTGGAGTTGTGGCGTTCTGGCGCTGAGGAGATGGAGGAGGCGGTCGTGTACCCCCCCACCCTCCTCACCCGTTGAATCTCGGTGTCGAGGCTGCGGCCGGCTCCTCCACGCCCCTCGACATCTGACCGACCAAACCTACTGAAAAACAATACATTTTATGTTTTTGATGATAATTGACCATCTTTTGGTATTTGCGATCTTACCTTAACCACGGCCCCGCCCGCCTCGACCCTCGCTGCTGCTGCTGTTGTTGTTGCTGCTGCGGCCCCGACGAGGAGGTGCCCGGCGATTGCCGCAGGTACCACAGCAGAGGGGGTCTGATAAAATTTACAAAAGCTTAGCACGTGAAAAAATAAATAATAGGACAAACTTACCACAATTCCTCGCCAGGTGACCCACCTGTTGGCACCTGTAACACCCTGAAACGTACAAATCATGTTTAGTGTTATGCCGGGTTCACATTATTTGCAATTTCTCGCATTGTAGACTTGCTTGCAATATATATAATGCAAGAATACGCATGGTAATACGCAAGTGCATGTTCACATATATGCTTGTGTATGTGTAGTCTTGCATGTATTTATAATATTGTTTAGTTTTCAAAAGGGATCTGATCGCGACTAGAAGTGCTGTTTTTTTTTAATTTTGAAATATTTTAATTTTACGAGACTGTTAAATGGATCCAACAAAAAAAGGAGTACTTATTGTTTGTAATATGCTTCGTAAAGAAATCTTAAAAAAGAAGCAAGAAGCTTTTAAAAAAAAAAGATTGTGGGTTCGACAGTGGATTAGTAGAAGAAATAGTGTTGGCGCATCAAATAGTTTATGTTTTGAATTAAGAAATGAAGATCCATCATCATACAAACACTTTTTGAGAATGGATAATTACCTTTTCAATATTTACTGGATCAAGTTAAACCATTAATTCAAAAAGAAGACACTTTTTTTAGAAAAGCATTACCTGCACGTACAAAATTGGAAATAGTACTTCGTTTTTTGGCCACAGGCAATTCTTTTACCAGTCTTCAATATTTATTCAGAGTACCTAAGAACACAATAAGTACGTTTCTACCAGATGTGTGTGATGCTATTTATACTGCATTGAAAGAATTCATTGAAGTAAGTACTATGTTTTTTATCTTTATTTTCACCAAAAAGTATACAATTAGGTAGGTACCTAGGTTATCTATGAGAGTTTATATCTATATAAACAATATAGGTACAGAAAATTAATTTAAGTAAAATAAAAAAAAAAATCTTAAAGAGATTTAAAATTGTAATAAACCAAATATGATACAATTTAACAATAGGCATAATATTCTTTTTAAGTAAACAATTTCTTAGTTTTTTTTATCAAAATTCAAAAACTTAAAAAAAAATTATAAAATAAAAAACTTGATAGGTACCTATAAGAAATATAAAATATTTACAAAGAAAAAATATCATCATTTGAAGAATAGGCTGATAAACCATTACTTTCATTTGACATTTGGTTACTGGCTGATGGAACTGCTAATGTTGTGTTGTACCCTGGTGAATATTCCACATGTATATCATTAGTAGCTTGTTTATTATAAATAACTGGTGTTTGCGAAAAGTTAAATACTCCACTTGGACTTGGTTGTACAGCTTGCAATTTATACTTAATAAGTAAGCTATGTATATCACTTTGTGCTTGAAATGATAAATTTATTGGTAATTTTTTTAACATCGTTGATACTAAATTACCAAATGCATCAAATTCGTTCATTTCCAACGGTTGTGTTGTTTTTCAGATATTTTGTCTAATTTTTTTAGAGCATTATCAAGATATGTTGTATTCGACACTTCATTTTTCCTTTTTTTTGAAATTGATCGTTTTAAAGTCCGTGGAGGTGGTAGCGGAGGTGATAAAACTTTTTCTGATAAGTCCGATGATAGTTGGGATGTATTGTTAACTGCAGAGATTAATGTAGCACTATGTTCTGATGAAAAAGAGCTATTCAGCTGAATTGCCTCGGCTGATGTTAAATTTTCACAAACAAAATTTGACTGAGATTCGTTATCTTTTTCAATGAGCATTTCCTATAATAAATAATAAGTTGAAAATTAGGTGGGTACTTCGAAAACGTAATAAATAAAATAATCAACTGTTCAAATGTTTTATGTTATATTTAAAATTTATATTATTTTTGAATCTGAAATATTTTTATACATTTCCAGGTCCCTAGAAAAGAAGAGGAATGGAAAAAAATCCCAAATGGTTTCAATTTGCGTTGGAATTTTCCTAACGTTGGTGCCCTTGACGGGAAACATGTAGTTGTAAAAAAACCACCGGGCACAGGGACTGAGTACTTCAACTACAAGAATTCTTGTAGTATAGTATTAATGGCAAGTGTAGATCATGATTATTGCTTTCGTTATGTAGATATTGTAGCAAAAGGAAGACAGTCGGATGTTGGTATATTTGCAGATTGTTCCTTAAAATATGCAATTGAAAATAATAAACTAAACCTCCCAAAAGACGCAGTTTTTGTTGCCGATGAAGCGTTTCCTATGAAACCATATTTAATGAAACCATATTATGCGCGAAGAAATTTAACAAAAGAAGAAAAAAATTTTAACTATAGTTTGTCAAGAGCTAGGCGTATAGTAGAAAAGGCTTTTGGAATTCTAACAAGTCGATTTAGAGTTTATGAAAAACCAATATCGCTTATTCCAGAAAAGGTAGACAGTATCGTAAATGCTACTTGTGCTTTACATAATTGGCTTAGAATAAAATCGCCTAATACCTACACACCATCGGGTACATTTGATTATGAAGATTTAGATAATTGTTATTGGTCTCCTGGATCATGGCGTAATGAAGTACAACCGACAGGAATTATAAATATGACTTCTCACCCACCGAGATATCCGTCGACATCAGCCACAACATTGCGAGAAAAATACACGAAGTACACATAATAACGAAGGTGCTGTTCCATGGCAGGATAATATGATTTTTTAAGTAAATTTATCTATATGTTAGCGGCAATGTGTATAATATATTTAATACAAGGTGTATCAAAAGTCTTCATCCGATTTCAGAATATTATATTTATATTAAAAATGAAGATATAAGGGTTAAATAAAGTAAAATATATTCTTAAAATAGTCAAGTTTTATTTACTTTGGTTACAAATGTTCAATATGACCCCCACCGGCCGCCCGACACACATCTATACGGTAATCAAATTCTTCCAAAACGTTGCTGATCAAATCTGGTGTCGCGGCATTAACAGCATCTTTGATTCTGATTTTAAGCTCTTCCAAGTTTGTAGGTAATGGTGGTACATACACTTTATCTTTTATGTAGCCCCATAAAAAAAAATCACACACTGTGAGGTCAGGGGAACGTGGTGGCCAGGGATGAATCGCCAAATCGTCGTTTCCTTTACGCCCAATCCACCGCTGAGGGAGCTCACCGTTCAAATACCGGCGAACTTCTAACTTCCAGTGCGGCGGTGCTCCATCTTGTTGAAAAACAAACTCATCACTATCCGCTTGTAACTGTGGAAACAACCATGTTTGCAACATG
The DNA here is from genome assembly GCA_949089665.1 of Macrosiphum euphorbiae. Lineage (NCBI taxonomy): Eukaryota > Metazoa > Arthropoda > Insecta > Hemiptera > Aphididae > Macrosiphum > Macrosiphum euphorbiae. The sequence goes on along the minus strand of CARXXK010000117.1, from coordinate 708,608 downwards.
TTTAGATATGTGTTACCCGTTACTGTGTTTTCTTCAAAAAAAATCGACCATAAACTTTTTTCCTGGAAATTGCACAGAAAACATTGATTTTTGGTGAATCTCTTTGATGCTTAACAGCTGCGTATGGTTGCTCTAAAGCCCAAATCCTGACATTATGGCGGTTGACTTTTCCACTTAGATGAAATGTGGCTTCGTCCGAAAAAACAAGGCGTGAGACAAATGACTCATTTTCTTCTTGTTTTTCGGATATGAAATTGCAAAAATCAATCCTTTTTTGTTTGTCATCCGGTTGGAGGGCTTGTAACAGTTGTATTCGGTATGCCTTCAATGTCAAACGACGTCGTAGAACACGCCAAACGGTCGAATGTGGGAGATCTAGCTCTAGGCCTGCACGACATGTAGACTTCTGTGGACTTCGAACGAAACTTTGTCGAACTCGCTCGATGTTTTCGTCAGAGGTATGAAGTCGACCTGAGCGTTTCTGTGCACACAGACAACCACTTTCTTGGAAAGTTTGGTGCCAACGTCGAATGCTTTGAGCAGTAGGAGCTTCAGTTCCATAAGTTCTTCGAAAATCACGTTGAACGGTTATCGCCGACTCGCACTTATTGAAACGTAAGACGCAAAATGCTTCCTGTTGCGGAGTCGCCATAACGAAACAAATTAACGATTCCTATAGTTCACTAACCATTACGGTGCCAAATTTATCAACTAGATAACTTAAAATAAACTTAGTTGTCTAATCTTTCCATTAATACATTGGTCATTAACCTGCGATTAACCGTTGCCGAAATATATCAGTTGGTAATTGGATGAAGACTTTTGAAACACCGTGTATATAAAACGCCTAGAAATTCTATATAATACCTGGTGGTTTTTAAAAAAGTGTATAATAAATTTTTTTTTACACACATTTCCTAAATATTTTGTATAATAACTAGACATTTCATAAAATGACAAACAACAAATTGGCAATCTGTAGAATAGTGATGTAACCAAAATAAATAGATTTCCTTCTATCATAATTAAGACAATTATTAGTTTTATTAGCGCATAAAAAAAATATTTATTACAAAGTAGGTATCATTAATATTACAGAATATAATGCATAAAAATGCATAAAAATGAAAAAAAAAAAATAATTTGTAAATTGTATGGGTAGTACTAACATGCAGTTATTAATTATTATTACTATTATATTGTTCTATAAAATACAAAAATCTATGTAGAACGTAGGTCCTCATTAGGAATAATTAATACAATGTAATTTTTTTAATTTATTTTAAATTTCGTTAAGACAAAATAAATGTTACTAAAAGTATTCTATTATTACAAAAAAAAACATTATATTTCATATGTTTAAGTTTATAAAAAGTTGTTAAATTTATTTATTACAACACTGTAGGTTAGGATGACATTTTGAATTGCAATGAATTTTATTTTTTAAACACTTACATCTGTTATTTTGACATCTTGTCGCACATGAACATTTAATAAATCCTTGTCCAGATCCAGTTGCTTCTTGAGTGGCAATAGATCGTAAACCCAATTCTTTTTCGTGGTTTACTTCATCTAAAGCCACAAAATTTTGTTGACAGACTGTAAATTGGGATCTGGCATAAAGTTGTTTCAGAACACCTAAAGAAAACAAATACAAATATAACAAAAAATACAAATTAATAATTAAAAATTTACGAAATTATCAATCAAACAATAGGTACCTGTTTTATTTCCTAAACGATAAAATCCATCTTCCGTAACTTCCAAAACACACGCCAAAACATTATGAGCTTCTCCTCGTCCTCGATCAACATCTGAAATTGGTACTCTTACTGTGTTTCCAACACGTGCCGGAGGGAATTTTTTATTTGATCTAGTTTTCATGTTTATAGCCTGTAATTCCAAATTACAATGTGCTTCTCTTCGCTGGTTTTCGGTTTTTTTAGTTCTGCTACAAAGCTTACATAACAAGTCTTTCTCCACAGATATTGTGCCACTCTCATGGATTTTGCTATCACATGTTATACATTGAACCATATTTTTATCGTTTTCTTCTGAGTACACCAAATAATTCCCCTTATTTATACTATTATCAACTGTACAAATATCTTCGTTAATCGTAGTTATAATATCTTCGTCATTGGTAGTAGGTAGAGAAAGACAGTTCTGGCGCCTCATCCTGCTGGCTCATCCCTATACCCGTCTGCTCATCCCATTACACCGTCTGCTCATCCCACTATACCCGTCTGCTCATCCCACTATACCCGTCTGCTCATCCCACTATACCCGTCTGCTCATCCCACTATACCGTCTGCTCATCCCTATACATTGACGGCTGATGAACCCACCATATATCACACACGTTAACGATGTACCCCCGCCACCCCATCACCTATGACCACCGCGCGTGGAAAATAATTTAAAAATTTATCCGCCGTGATTCGAACCCGGTTAACTTGCATGATAAGCGACAACCGTACCACTGGGCCGCCTACTCGCATCTGTTTGAGAAGGTATATTCTATCTCATTTAACCGGCGTCCGCTTACGTACGCGAGGTATAAATTCCCCCACCACTAAACCATTTACCCCCTCCCGATTAACCTGTAGGGACTTTTCGATGTCTCCCCCACCAATTAATATTTAATTTGCTCGTTTATGAACACAACTACACAACATAAATTCAGTCACTCTATATAATCGTTCCAAGTGTTTCGCGTGTGCTTGTCTCATATTCAGTGTTAAAATCATAATTATTTCTCAGTGCGTAAAATAAATATGGCTGGTCCAATTGAAAATATGGAAAATATATACAAGAAAACTTACAAATATACACCACCATCGCCGCCAGCTAATCTGATCGACTGCAGTAACTTGACTATTGATTTCACGGCTCGGAAGTTTTTAAACATTGGACTAGACCCTACCGATGAATTCAAAGCAGCGGTTCATATTATAACAGCTTCGCGGCATGTAAATATTCCCATCGATTTTCTGAAACGCATATTCAGATTTATGGGAAACATTCTATCGTTCGTACTTGACCGTCCACACGAACACAAACGAATTTTATTTTTGGAGACAGAGTCAATTACAATGTCTAGTATGATATATAAATCGGAGAACACACTTGTTTTAGAATCGAAAACTCAAGACGGATGTCGCGTTTTGTTAAATCGTACAGATCTACTGGTCTTACAAGATTTAGAATGTGCTATTTTTGAAATTATTAAAAGAAAATCCGAAATAGTTAAACCAATCGTACTACATCATATCGAGTTAATCGTCACATTCTTAAAAATAAACGTACCGCTACAAAGCTCAGTACTCGAAATATTGAGAACTCATGTGAGAAACATCGATAATAGCTTTATCCAAAGTCATGTTATTGACGAGGCAATGCAATATGGTATTAGTCAGAGCGATTACATTTACACAAATCAAGTAAAATTATACGCAACTGATTATATCGTACAAAAATGGATTAACAAAGTGAAAAAAGATGAGGTATGAATATTTTTTTTTAATAACTTATATTATTATGTTATATTAATAAACTGAATTTTTACAGGGATACAATAGCGAGCGTTCTATGACTTTTTCTCCACCACCATCGTTCAGCAGTTTATATGAACAGGTAATAAACAGTTATAAATTATATTCACAAAACATATTTAAATTTCAAATATTTTCAGGAAAATCTATCATCAGTCTCGCCCTTGTCCCCGTCAGCACAAGAGAGCTACCTCGAGAACAACCAGGAAGGCTTTTCGGAAAACGATGGACCATTTGGACCACAATATAATTAATTATTTTTATACTAATTTAGTTGTTTTTTGTCTAAAATAAAAACAAGCGTGATATTTAAAAACAAGTTTTTTTTATTTAATAATAATAAGGTTATAATATATATATAGCATAAGGTCACAATATTTTACAAAAAAAAAAAAAAAAAAATATATAAACATTTTTACAATTTTCTAACTTCTCCACTAAACGGGCTATAAGTTATAATCTGGTCATGTAATATTAAGCAGTACGCTGTAGTTTTTGCTGGAATAATTGTATCCGTCTCAAATTCAATACGCAGGTCTACGGTTGACGACTTCACATTGTCGTTTTGACACGATAAATCGACGACGATGATTGGTGAATAGTTTTGAAAAATATGTTTTGATAATAATGGCTCGCTGTACTCTTTCTTATAATACGATTTTTGAAAGTCTGTATAGCCCTTATACAGTATACTAGTTGTATTATTTTTAAAATCAGCACGAAAGTCTTCATATGGATACACTTCAGAATTTAAGTGAACTTTAAGATTTTTTAACTGACAGTGATCAAAGCGCCCGGCGTCTGTCTCAATATTTCTTTTACGATCTGTTTGTAATCCAAACAACACAAACCTAGGTTTTTCTAACAAGTTGCTGGACTTTACCGTCCACGAATGTGAAGTATTCCTAGGAAGAATGGGATACTCGTTAAGATCCCACGTGCGGAATGCGCACGATAGTGTTTTACAAGAATCTATCACTTTTATCAACTTTAATTTTTCTTTATCACTAACTTTGATAATAGGCATTTTCCATGCTACCTTAGTAAGTTCAATTGTAATTTTTTTATTGTTTTCAACGGCTCCGCTTGCACCCTCTCCAACAACGTGTATCGCGTCCAGATCGGTAGACGCCCGATTTAAAATCAATTGTTGATTACAATTAAGTAATATTTTTTTATAGTCTTCACAAAATCCGAATAAATGTTTTAGAGGGATACACCCGGTAAATACATTGCTGCTCATAAAGTTTTTATTATCTTCGCCATCCATAGCCGAGTCCCAAGCAGCGCTCTCTAACGTATTCAAATCGTTTGGAGTATACGAACAGTATGCTTTTAAACAAGATGAGACTCCAGGTGTTTTTAATTTCTGTATTACTACTCCATTTATTTCATATCGCATTTCGGAGAATAAAAACGCCAATCCATTATTTGAAAAACGTACTTCTCCAACAGCATCGACAGGTTTATTTACTCTCCCCTCTATGTAAATATAGCTTTCACACGGTAAAGTGTACGCATCCATATTTAAAACACTTATCTTAATTTCATCGTTATTCGATAAAGACAGGTTCGAGTACGGAGTGAACGAATGATAATGCTTTTGTGTTATTTTACACTCGTCGACATAATCGACCCCAACGTCTAAATACGAGTCGTCCATAATTATTTTTTTTATACTTGCAACGAACGTAGAAAATTTAAATTATTTTTCGTGAGCTTGATTTCGCCTTTTTTCGGTTTAGATGTTGACTTCTTAACAGCAGTCGGTAAACTGACTGGTTTTTTGATTGTAGATCTTTTTATATTAAACTTTAGTGCCATTTCCACACGTTATTTGTAATCGAATCGTAATTGGTTCACCGCGCAGATTTATTAGACAATCGTTCTGATCTTTTAGCGCGATATACACTCTAGATATCAAAGTCGTGTTGAGAGCATAAAAAACGGGATGTCTAGGTACCTCGACGATTTTATAGCCTGGCGGAACAGTTGGATAGAGCTCGTGTATGATCTGACTCGGTGCTCCGTCGCAAAATGAGCCAGTAATCAAGTTACACATGACTTTTATACTATTGATTTTCATTATCTTGACTGTACTTTCAGATTCGTAATTATTACCAGTAGTGTATAATTCATTTCTAAAACCCAATAATTTCGCTATACTATTTTCAACTGATAAGTCAACGTCATGACTACACGAGAGTATACACTTTAATGTGGTATTGTTTGCTTTTAATTCAAACCACTCGATATATTCGGGCATATTTTTCTGTATAACACTCTCTAAATTATCAAACTCATACGATCCCGTAGGTATGATAACATCCTCTCTTTGTCCGATCATATTACGAAAACCGATAGTATTACAGCCGGGTTCAATGTTTGGTATTGAATTATTTGTCTGTAGGCTCAAAAGGCATATTTGTGATGTGCTTTCTACTTCTAGCGGTGGAAAAATGTCGCATGACAATTCACTTGAGGTACCGTTTAATGTTAACGTGTACATGATAAAAATTTTAAACACAAGTGCCCGCAGTTGGTAGTATTATATTTCTGCTCTCTGCTGTAATTGAAATTGATGTCGCATCCGTGAAAATATTTTTGTACTTCTAATGGAGGTGGCAAATTTCCGAAACTGTCATAATATTCAATTTTATTCCCGATTTTTTTATACGCTACCCAGTGAGTACCTATACCGTTTTCTGTATCCAAGTTAACAATCGCTGATTCTATTCGTTTACAACGTACAGGCAACCTATCTCGGGTAAACACACCGACGAAGTGAGGTATTTTAATCAAACGAGCCATTTTTATAAGCTCGTAATCGTACAGGGCTCGACGGGGTAACGTAGCTATTAGTTTTTTTTATTTTTTATAGTCTTCTTCGTTTTTACACTCCCTCCACTTTTATATGGTGCGAGATTTAAACCTGATCCGATTTTATACGAGTTGCCCTTATACGGCGTGATATATAATCCGCCGCCCAAATGAGATTGCGTATTTCTTTTAAATTCGTTAGCAACCTTGACAACGTTAGCAACACCGCCACTCAGTGCTCCTAGTGCTGACAAACCGGCAAAAATCGGAATGAGCGGTAACACCCCGCCCTTTTTCGGAATTGATATAATCCTTGGAACTTTAGTTTTTTTATTTTTGAATGTTTTTCGTGCGACGGCTACACATTTCTTACTTAATTTCATAAGATTTTTTTCGCCGATATTTTTCTTTATTGTGTTTTTAGCTGCTTTGATGGCTGCTTTAAACCCGCATCCAGCCCCGATTTTACGTTTTACTTTCATGGCGGTAGTTACGCCCCAAGCCACAGCTTTTTCTTTTAAACTAGAATCTTTAGACTTGAACCTATCCCAGGCTCGCTGCTCTAATATATAGTCAGCCTGGTTTCGATCTGTTATAGAGTTACTTCGGTCGTATGCAATATCGTGATCCCTACACGCAGCGTCTAAAGGATTTACACCTTTATCTCCTCGAGCTAAACGTTTTTTTAAATTTGTCCCAGGCCCGCAATATTGATAACCTATAAGAAATATTATTATTATTACTATTACTGCGTTAATACGTATACGCGTATTTTTCTCACCAGGCACGTGAATCTCTAATGGTAATTTATTTATAAGCGTGTTTATAAGACCAGAGCCATTCGTAGTCCTTCTTCGTGCGAGCGACATCGTACACTGATCACGTTCTCAGTGTTACAGAGATATTTAAAAATGAAATTCGTTAAACAAGATATACAACTCACAGTTGAAAACGTGGATCCGCCTACTTCGTATAAAAAACAAAGACATGGTGTACTTCTACCTAATACGATTAGAGCACTTATCATGGGCCCTTCAGGTTGTGGGAAAACTAATTTAATATTCACATTATTAACACATATAAACGGTGTACGATTTCACAACGTCTACATATATTCAAAAACATTGGATCAACCAAAATATAAATTATTGAGTGATATTTTATCAGACATTAACGGAATACAATTATTTACATTCTACGAAAACGAACAAGTTATTGAACCTGAAAAAGCTTTACCAAACTCTGTGTTTATTTTCGATGATATTATAACTGAAAACCAAAAGATTGCAAGAACCTACTTTTCCAGAGGTCGACATAATTTAGTAGATGTGTTCTATTTAGCTCAGAGTTATTCAAAAGTGCCTAAACAACTTCTACGTGATAACGCAAATTTTATTGTTTTATTTAAACAAGATGAGACAAACTTAAAACATGTTTACAACGAACACTGCTCCGGTGATATGTCATATCCCGAGTTTAAAGAATTTTGTACTTCATGCTGGCGTAAAGGGAGATTTGAATTTATCGTCATAAACAAAGACAGTGATCGCGATAACGGTCGATATCGCCACGGATTCGATACGTTTGTTGTTATATAAACTATGGTTTTTTTATAATGCACTTCATTCGCAAATATGTCGTCTAAAGGTGAGGTACTCGGAGAATTGATTAAAGCTAAAGAAAATATTAAACGCAAGTATACTGCATTAAAAAATGGAAAAGCTGATATTCAATCTTTTGTATCACAAGCATTTCAGCCAATAATCGAACCTCTAAACAAATTACAAACTGTCAAAGTTGACGAGGGTATGGTTTCCAACACGCCTGACGATCGGTTCACAAATTTTCGTAAATTAGAGAACCAGGAAAAAGATAAAGTATATGGCCCGAAAAAAAATTCTCAAGGCATTATCAAATTAGGTACAGAAGTAATACATTTTAGAAACGGTGCAATAATTGTGAGAGAAAACTCTTATCCTTTGACACAAGGGCTTAGCGAGTTATTGTGTTCCAGATATCCAATGCAATACACAGCTAATGATTTAATTACATATAAAGACATACTGATTCAAACTTCAGCACATTTAACACAGGATGGAACAAAAATTAGGAAAGGTGGTACAAAGTATGAACAAATTATTAGCAAGCTATTCACCACAGGCTCAGGTGTGAAATTACAAACGCATAATCTAGTATATTGGAATGATCCGAACGAGCTGGTCGATAGGTTACGACTTCTTTTAGCCTCGCAAGCTGCTGGTAATACAGGGCTTTCCAACGAAATACTTTCAATTTACGAAGAATTGTATGAAACGGGTTTAATAAAACGAATTCCAAATGTCTAAACGTGATATAGCGAACGAATTACACAAACCAGCGAGAAAAAATTATACAAGGCGAAGAGTTAATGTGTATGGAAAAAACGACTTGTGGCAAATCGATTTAGTGGAAATGATTCCTTATTCTAAAAAGAATAAAGGTTATAAATATATTTTAACTATCATAGATTGCTACACGAAATACTGTTTCGCTGTACCTTTAAAGTCAAAAACGGCTAAAGAAGTTTCAAATGCAATGTCAAAAATACTACTCAAGCGCTCGCCAAAACTATTGCAGGCCGATAACGGAAAAGAATTTTACAATGTAACATTCGATGCGCTGATGAAGAAACACAATATACATAAATATTCCACGTATAGTACAACAAAGGCTTGTATCATTGAGCGTCTAAACAGATCAATTAAGGAAAAAATGTATAGAGAATTCACTGCGCGAGGATCACATGAATGGGTTTCTATTCTACAATCTCTGATTAACGAATATAATAATTCAAAACATAGAACAATAGGTATGACTCCTATACAAGCTGATGCAAATCCTTCTTCAGTGAAATTAAAGCAACGTCGAATTAATAATGTAAAAATTAAATTTAACATCGGTGATTGTATTCGGATAAGCACGTATAAATCAGTATTTTCAAAGGGATATCTGCCGAGCTGGTCCACAGAAATATTTAAAATAACCAAAATAAATAAAACATCTCCCACTACTTATCAACTAGAAGATTATACAGGAAGCCCGATTTTAGGTTGTTTCTACTCTGAGGAAATTCAAAAAACTAGTTTCCCAAACGATTATTTAGTCGAAAAAATTATTCGTAGAAAGGGGAAGAAAATGTTTGTAAAATGGTTAGGGTTCGATAATACGCATAATAGTTGGATAGATACGAGCGACATCAGAAAATAGTGTCAGTCGAACACTAGACATGAACGTGTTCGGAAGTTCACAGGCTGGTGAAACAAAAAAATTTGTGACAAATCTCGAACAAACCGTAAAATCATATTGTATAAAACTAAGTAAGTTAGAACATTTACTCGAGGAAAATCATAAATCCATTCAAACACAGGAAGAGCAAACTGAAACACTTCAATTAACGTGTGATGATATACAAGAGCGCCTTATAAAAATCGAAGCATTGTTACAAAATATCAGAGAAAATACAGACAATCTGAAAAAAAATTCCTAAAGTACTATCATCATCATCCAAGCAATAATGTCTACTGGTATCATTGATTTTCATTGCATTCTTGGGAGGGACAATAAATACATGATAAAAGAAATGTCTGTAGTAGATGTAGAAACATGGGCTACCCAACATTGGATTTTTAAAAATTCAAAATCAATACAGGATAACAAGAGTCGTAAGACTAACAAGTGGTTGGAACGTAATTATCATAAACTATCTCTGGAATATGGCGATGTTGAGTATGAAGAACTAAGTAGAATATTGAATTCGTTAAAGTTTAGCTTCATATACGTTAAAGGCGATCAGAAAAAACAACTTCTAGTAGAATTTATACCACACGTTGTAGTTATTAACATTGAAGACATGGGATGCCCTCCACTAGACCAAATATGTGATGAAGAACCTTTACCATGTTGTATTTTTCATATGAATTTCAATCCTAAACAATGTTCATTTTATAAAGTATTTAGCCTAAGAAAATGGTTTGTAAATAATATGTAAAAATAAACATTGTATTTATTTTTTTATACCAGTGAGTTATTTCTTTATACTACCCTATCCTAACTATTTGCAATAATAATAAATATAATATCCATAGAGATACTTTACAAAAAAAAAAAAAAAATAGTATCTACATGGTATTTTACAGAAAAAATAGTATCTACATGGTATTTAACAGAATAAAAAAAAAAAATGTCTACAGTGATATTTTACAGTATAAAAACAATTCATTATGGATGCAAAAAAAAAACTATCTGTTTAGCTCGGCTTCTGCAAGTTGCATTAAATCGGCTTCTGCTTCCTCTAGTGTTCTGGTTTCCCTATAAAATTTAATAATATTAAAAGTGTGATAAATTAAAATATTTAATTATTTTTTAACTCACTCTATGGAGTAGTGTCCGTGAGCCAGAGTATGTATTTTATCCTCGAGTATAACCCTCTTGTCATCGAAACTATTATAAGTCACTTTGTTTGACTTGATGGTCTTCAAATGATGTTTGAATGAACGTATAGATACATTTTCTCTCTCAGTTTTCAAGGTTGCATCTCCAAACAGACAACGGTAATGATCGTTAAAGTTCATGTGGTTTTTCACTACATGCCCACGGATTCCTTTTGCCCTGATCTTCTCTTTCCCATTGATCTTATATGTATAAGACTTTGCACGGAGAGCGCAAAAATGTGTCATTACCTCTGAGTTGGTTTCATCGGAAAAGAGTCCTGGTATCTTCTTTCGTTCGGCAATGTAGCAAGGGTGATCTGATGGCAAGTCTGATGTATCCATTCGATCAAGTAAATTGGAATTATTCTTAAGGTCTTTATAAAAATCTTCGGTCTGGACATAGTATACCAGTGAATCTGGAAAACAGTATAATTTAATATATGAAAATTAGTATAGTTTGAAAACATTTACCTGTATCGGTATACATGAGCTCAATTTTATCTCCATAATGGGCTTGCATAACGTTGTAGTGATAATCATACATGACGGTCTTAGAAATTTCCAACACTGCAAAACCTGTTGAAAAAAATATATTAAAATTCAGCTACTATAAGAAGTATATTATATTTACCTATATAAATAGGCTTGCAAAAATCAATGATTTTATTTTCCAACGAAATGGCATTGATAGTTTCACTGTATGTAGTACAGTGTTTAAACGTACACTTATTTATAAGTTTTTGCAAACGTTTTTCATTACAAACCAGCTCCATTTTAATTCTCCGTCTTAAATTTTCCATCGTCTTCCCAAAAACAGCGTTGTTTAAAAGTTTAAAAAAGTCCTTTTCGAAGTCGTTCCTCGCTTTTTTCCGCATCTCAGTGTTTAATTCTATGTATTTTTTAAGCCAGTCTGACTGATTAAACTGTACAACTCTGTGAACCTGCAATAAAACAGAATATGTAATAAATAAAATAAATGAGATAAAATATGTTACTTTTTCTACTACTAGTCCGTTGGCTATGGCCTGCTGTAGGTTGAGATAATGGATTACATAGTTTTTTTTTGAATGGAGTGTCGCCATAAGTTTCTTAACTTTTGAACCAGGTGGGATATCATTTTTTGGTAGGAATGGTAAGTCATTGTGTTTGTCATGAAGTTCTTTTGGATATGATATATCGACCTCATACATCCGTCCGATTGGTGAACTATCGTTTAAATCATTCAACCCATCTAGTTTGGGTTCAACCCACTTAAAACCTCCGTATGGCATGTAATGTGACATTGCGAACCCGTACAAGTTGTTACCTGCAAGTTAAATAATATATTATATTAATGAAAATTAAATATTAAATTGATCTTACAATCCTGATAAACAAGCCATGATTTCGGTTGTGTTGGATCATAATCTGGTGTCTTTTCATTATTAGCCTTTGCATATCTCATGCTCGCCTGAGTCAAGCCACCACGAATTCCTATAATAAAATCAAGTATTATTTCACATAATATATTTCACATAATATAACTTTACCTTTTTCAAACATTAACAACATATCATAATCTGTCAACAATTCCAGCTTCATTGAAGTGTATTTCAACATACAGTCAAAACTAAAACCTGGAGCTGTAAAGTAAAATGATGGGTCCAGATGGTATGTGCTTAAACAGAGGTCTCGGAAATTTTCAAACACATCAGCCAACAGTAGTACATCAATTTTTAAATAAAGATCGGAGTATTCCCCTAGTGTTTTACAGTTGAAATGATTCCAAACCGTCTTCGCATGATCATAATGTTTATCTTTTATATGTGATTCGTACAGTGAACTGTAAAAATCTTCTTTCTGGGGCAAAACAGTTTCTTCCAACTTGTCCCAACTATCTGTATACTCATAAGGGTAGACTCCCTTACGGGTAACAAGTGGTAAATCTTGAGATGAAAAATATTTTTCTGTCTCTCTAAACTTTTCAAATCCGGGTGTAATTAAATTTTTTGAAAGTTTTGATAAGCTTGCGGACATAAATCTTAATGTGTCTATAAATCTTATTGTGAAAGTGTTGCTAATATATTTTGAAAACGTTATAAACTTTTCCTCACTGTTTGGTATCACTGAAATTGAATGTGCGTCATAACCAAGACGAGTGACAATAAAATGTGAATCATAATTCGTTAAATTATGAAAAAATACCGGTACAAAGCTAGGTGTTTGGAGTTTAAGATTACACGTATTACATAGTGACTGTCTAAATTTCCCTGATAAATGGCAGTGATCTGCCACTTTATGATTTTCTAGGGAAAACTTGACCTTACATAAATTACAATTATTACATAATGCATGTGTTCTCCGTTGTTCGTCTGTGAAAATTATAGGAATGTTTGTTTTGAGTAACTCTTCAATTTTTTTGGCTATTTCCACAATACTATCCACAAAATGTCCGGCAACGTCCTTATTATTTTCATTTCCACGGTAAATTACAGGAGATGTTGGAATTTCAAATTTTTCGAGCAGTTCTACTGGTATGTCTTCATTTGCTTTAACCACAAGTCCATAGCTCATGGGCTCGTGTTGTTGAAAAGCTGCTGTTTTTTCTCCAATTTTCTCATCAGTTTTCTTAAGAATTGCTTCGAAATCTGCATAAATTACTATAGGATGACGTTGCGTTTTATTCCATGCAGTAAACTCGAGCATTGTACCAGGTTCAGGCATCTGAGCTAGTATAGGTTTATGTTCTCCACATATTAATTTATGTTGCTCTAGCCCTGCCTCACCGTTTAATTTATATTTGTATTGTTGTTTATCGAATTTTGCAAAGCACCGTTTGCAGAAAATTGCTTGTCCGTTATGTCTAGTTTTTTGTGACCTGATGAGCCGTGAAAAATTAGAGATATAGCTATAATGACTGTTATCCTCGTCTGATGTTATAAGTAGATCAAAATGATCCGGTTTTTCTTCATCTACTACTTTAAGAGGAAAAACTTTATATTCCGGAAATTTTGGCGGTTGAAATTTCTTCTCGATACCGTAAACATTGACAGACACGTTTGGATTATTTTTTTCAAAAATTTTAACTTTATGTAGTGGTGTTGGGAATGTTAAACCAGAAAAATTATATTTTTTCTCGTGTTTTAAATAATTATCACCAACACAGCATTTATTTTCTCCTGTAACATGTTTTGCTAGAATTGCCCACTTGAAGCATTGCATATCTAAGTTTTGAGGGTTAATCACAGCTTTTTTATTTTTAATGTCCACTGGAAGTGTTATATAAGAGGAACCGCCCATAGGTGTATATTTATATATACCCAGCATTAACCCGTCAATACATTGTAATGTGAAACCACTACCCTTGCTTGCATACTCGTCTTGCTCTTTCATTAATTTAGTAAATGCCTCTTCAACAATTTCCTGTACTCCAGTATCACAGAAAACTGCCTTAGCCGAAGTTTTAAAAGCACGGTTTTCCGACGAATATTCAACATTTGGTATATTATATGTCGCTTCAAGCTTTAAATTAAACTTGATCGGATTTTTACTTGCAATTGATTTTAGTAAATTAACTAGTTCAGATTTGATCGAATCGAGGAAGTATGTATAGTTTTGAATATTATTGGTGTTTTTTACGTAGTACCAGGTGATAGTATTGTTTGATGATGTAGATATTTTTGTAAACCCTGGAGACTTTACGAGATTCAGACGTATTTTTTTTGCCCTAACAGCGGATTGAGTGTTGGCGCTGGAAACACGTTTACCATTATCGAGTGTAGTGTATGAATCTTTAGAAAAAAAAAAAAAAAATTAATCTATGACGCGTTTATAAAAAGAAATAGCTAACCTTGAAAATCATAAAGTCCAAGATTCTCAACGGTGTCCAAAACTTCCAAGCATAAATCATCATTCGCATTACTCCAAAATTCATCCTTCGTGTAATCTCGCATGGGTGATAAGCGATCATTTTGCCCGAGAAGATCGGCGGTGTCGAGAACCTCCCAGCATTCATTCGCGTTACTCGTAAATACATCCGCCATGTTATCTCGCATGGGTGATAAGCGAACATTTTGATTATCTCGTGTAGTTGATACGCGATCTTTATGAACGGATGATGTACCAGGTTGCAAGTTTGGTACAAAAACGTGTGGCGCGATCTGTACTATACCTGATGACAAAATTGAAATAAATATTTAAAGTGAATATAGAAAATAGGTACATACCATGAACATTTTTCAAATGTTGTTTGAGGTTGGTCTTGTAACTGAACGTAATGCCGCACCTAATACACGGTATACGAATACCATCGTGCGTTTTTTGGTGTCTTGTTAGATTACGTTTCGCTGTAAATTCCGAAGCACATTTGCTACATTTGAACAATTTCGAATGTGTTTTTCGGTGAGCGATCAGATTTGACTCGTATACGAATCCCAAAGAACATTGCTCGCATTTAAACATTTTAAAATAAACGGATAAGAAAAAATTAATACGTTATATAATAATTACGTGCGTAGTATTAGCATAGAGCGAACGAGATGTAGGTAATAGAGCACTATAACACCAACTGAGGACAGTAATGAATAGCGACTATTCATTCATTCAAAAATCCCTACCGCCGCCGCCGCCACCACTGATCCCCGTCACGTGACAAAATACAGGGTCGTCGAATTGTCCTATATATCGGGTGTACTAATATCCGTATGGTATAGTGTTCAAACCATTACTAACCTACTGAATATGAGACAAGCACACGTGAAACACTTGGAACGATATAGAGTGACTGAATTTATGTATATATGTATGTATGTATGTGTATAAGAGTTCATATGTAATTGAATGAATAAAGGAGTGGGTGGCTTGTTTGTGTGTGTGTGTGTGTGTGTGTGTGTGTGTGTGTATGCATGCTTGTATGTATGATAAGGTATATATATATATATGTTGAGCGTGTGTTCAGAATGAAAACTGATGAGTACCGTATGGTATCGTGTGTTTCATAGTATATTATAGTTTTTAAGTGTTTGGTCATATCATATTTATATGTATAAATATACCTAAGTATCGTATATATTATGTAAATTGTATAATATGATCAGGAGTTTGTGATAATGATGAGTATAATATAATTATTGTTTGGATATAAATTATGTAAGTATGTACCTATATATGTAAACTATATTATAATATATTTGGGATACATTCCGGTGTATGCTTTAGCGAGATGTTTATTTGAATGGGATTATAATCTAAAAATGGTCTAATATTTTTAGATATGTGTGATAATGTACCATATCTTTAATGTTTTTTTTTAGTTCTTTATTTTACACAATATATTACAACAATCTGCTCTACTTATATATCTTAAGGAAATTGTAAATAATTTGTAAAATAAAAATACTTTTTTAAATATCACGTTGTTTTTTTTATTATAAGTAATAAAATATCATATTACAATAAAATATTACATTAATGGTTCACGTTTTTAAATAATTTACAGCAATATAAAAATTACATAATACAAATTATTGACAGCAATATAAAAATTACATATTACAATAAAATATTACATTCTTAACGAAAACTTAATCTCCGGGCTGCTTTTGCGGTTTCACGTGCTACGAATGCCCTCGTCCTCGGTCTGGTTACTTCAGACTAAAAAAATTTGTTTTCTTTAGTATAAAATAATATGTAAAAATAAAATCGTATTACCTCAATTTCGTTCGAAGAAGCTAACCATCCCCTTGCCAATTGTTTGACTGCCTTGATTTTCAAATCTGCTACGAAACAACGACCAGTTAACTTAAGTTGTTTTTTCAATTCTTGGACATCGATACGGTATAAATAATCTTCAGCTTCGCTTATTTTTGTATCTTTGGGTAACGGCATTTCCTTTCCAAGATACCTTGAAATACCACAGGACTGACCTAATACACTAGGCCGTATATATATATTTTTCATCTGAATAACTTCTTCCACGGCATCATTTAATTGCAAGATCCTCGAAACATTTGCTTTAGTTAATCGTACATGTTGATCCTGTTGCAAACACTTTATCGATAGAACGTTGTCACCGTTGTATTTATCTACTGAAGCCAATTTAAGCTCCTTCAGCATTAAATGAGATGGAAGTGAAAAATTGATGTAGTTAAGAGCTATATTAATTAGAGATTTATAGAATTCAATACTCATTTTAACACACTGCGAGTTATTTGAGATGTATATAACGCAATTAAACAAAAAATCAGGATCTAATCCTATATTTATAAAAATATTGCTATCAATAAAGAATGTAGTACAATCGATCAGATTAGCTGGCGGCGATGGTGGTGTATATTTGTAAGTTTTCTTGTATATATTTTCCATATTTTCAATTGGACCAGCCATATTTATTTTACGCACTGAGAAATAAATATGATTTTAACACTGAATATGAGACAAGCACACGCGAAACACTTGGAACGATTATATAGAGTGACTGAATTTATGTTGTGTAGTTGTGTTCATAAACGAGCAAATTAAATATTAATTGGTGGGGGAGACATCGAAAAGTCCCTACAGGTTAATCGGGAGGGGGTAAATGGTATAGTGGTGGGGGAAATTATACCTCGCGTACGTAAGCGGACGCCGGTTAAATGAGATAGAATATACCTTCTCAAACAGATGCGAGTAGGCGGCCCAGTGGTACGGTTGTCGCTTGTCATGCAAGTTAACCGGGTTCGAATCACGGTCCGGCGGATAAATTTTTAAATTATTTTCCACGCGCGGTGGTCATAGGTGGTGGGGTGGCGGGGGTACATCGTGTGTGATATATGGTGGGTTCATCAGCCGTCAATGTATAGGGATGAGCAGACGGTATAGTGGGATGAGCAGACGGGTATAGTGGGATGAGCAGACGGGTATAGTGGGATGAGCAGACGGGTATAGTGCCATGAGCAGACGGTGTAATGGGATGAGCATACGGGTATAGGGATGAGCCAGCAGAATGAGCTGTTTGAACTCTCTTTATCTACCTACTATTGGTAGCAATATTTTCGTCGTCCTTAGAATTTCCCGTATTTATATTATTATCAACTGTACAAATATCTTCGTCGATCGACGTGATATTATCTTCGTCGATCGACGTGCTATTATCTTCGTCTTTGGTAATATTATTTTCCTCATCTTGATTAGTTGGGCCAATGGAATTGTGATCTACCAACTTAAGAAAGCTCTCTTCATCATCTAAATCTTTTAAAATATATGGTGGTAGAAATGATGTATCTAAACCAACTTTCATTTTACAACCAAAAAGTGCTTCGTAAGGTGACCTATTTATACCTTTATGATAAGCTCGATTTTTCATCACGAAGACTCCCGGGTTTGGTGCCTAGCGGCTACAACCGCGGACCTCACATTAGCGCTGTGCGCTAGTCGAGAGCCGCGGAGGTTCACGGTCGACGTACGGTGGCCCAGTCCGCCGGCCGCGCGTCGTCTATGGACCACGAGCACCGGGACCGAGGTCCCGTACCAAGAAGACAGGCCAAGTGCCGCCTGAATTCGCCTGGTCTGGCTGTGTGCTATCTCCACACCGAGTGTTTCTGGTTACACCCAACCTCCGATGATACTACACCGGTATAGCGGCTAGACGCCCGAGAGGAACCGACAACGAACCGGAGACTCGCGCCCCCGGGTCGTGGCGGCCGTTCATCAGAGGTTTTCGCCTGTCAGCGAGAACTTAGAGAAAGTATCTATTGACTTAACCGCAAGTCTTAACCGCCACCACGATTCCTACCGGCAACGGACGTCCAGGGGCGTGAACCATCACTGGGCGCCCGCGGTGAGCGGCGTCGTTGCCGACGGGGCCCCACTCACTCCCGTGGTACTGAAGCGTCTTCAGTCAGACTCTCACCCCCTCGAGAGCTACCAGTTCTGTCCGGCAAGACGGGCATTGGTTTGCCTTAACCGCGGACGAGCGTCCGCGAGGTGCGAATTTAATCTTGGCCACCACCCTTTCGAGCCGTCATCAGCAAGGACCCGTTTTTTGGGTCGGTCTGGCCGAACGTCCCGATCCGGTGCCTGCCGAGCCGTGGCGCCCTGCCCAAACTGACGACAGCCCTACCTTTCGGTCAAAGGTGGGACTATTTGCGACGACCACCCTCGCCTACCGACTTAGGGACTCTAAGCAGACGAGCCTTCAGCCGCGAGCCCGCAACACTCACCGCTGTGTCCCGGAGACATGCCCGAACCCGGCTTACACTGAGACGCCCGGGCTCTCAACTCGTATTAAGAGCACCACCGGCTGGGTCGGTGGCCCAACAGGCGACCGTGAACCGGCCCAGAGGACATACTGTCCGGAACTACGGGTCATTTGATCGAAGCTGTCCACGGCCGGGTATTAGTTATTCGCCGGCTGCCCGACTCGGCGAACCGAGGGAACCGGGTTTCCCCCTATCCGCAACCTGGGGACGCGATCTATACCGTGCGTCCACGGTCGCGAAACTCACAGTAGGCAGCTGTGGTTTCGCTAGATCAGTTGAATAAATTTTAGACCTTCACTCCACTTTGAAGTATTATTGTCCCTCATCCATGTCATCAACATATTTTGAATGTCCTGGTTTGCCCGTTCGACACTTCCCTGACTTTGGGAATGTCGAAGTTTTCCATGAACGATTTTTAAATTGGGCCAATAATTTTTCAAGTTACAAACAATTTGATTGGAAAATTCACGACCGTTGTCGGATTGTAATATAGAAGGTGCTCCAAGTAAAGTGAAAATATCAATTAAATTATAAGCCACTTCTTCTGCAGTTTTTGTCTTTAGTGGTTTTATGACGACAAATTTAGTTAAATGGTCCTGATATACCATTATAAATTTAAAAAGTTTATCAGCATTTGATTGAAAATCGATCAAATCAACTTGACAGCGACTATTAAATTCACTAGAAATAATGGGTTTCACTACTAAGCCTTTTCTAATTTTTTTGTGTTTTAATTGACACAGTTCGCATAATGACAAATAAAGATCTACTTCGAAGCGCGTAATATTTTTAAACTTACTATTAAGCTCATACAACATTCTGTCTCGTCCTCCATGTCCTAACGATTGGTGAGCATCATGTAACACATCAAAAACGTCACTTTCTTTTATATAATATAAAATATTGTTATCATTATTTTTAACAGGATAAATTAATTTACTATTATTATTAACGACCAAAATATCATATTTTTTAAGTAACCAATAGTCACGCGGCTCTTTTTTTTTGTTTTCGATTTAGCACTATCAACATCTTTAATTAATTGATAATATCGCTCATCAGTTAAAAACACACTATTTTTCAATTCACATTGACGCTTAAATAACTCGGCGTTAAAACGAACTTTCATTTCACGCACTCGACTCTCCACGCACGACATTTTGTCAAAGACTGAAATGTAAATGATAAAATAGTATAAGAGTATAATATGACTACGGTGACAAAATTATCGCGTTATCTGTCGGCAGTCGGAATTCTACTTTATAGATTACAGATTACAGATTACTAATGGATTTATATATTGTCAAATATCAATAGGTACTGATTATATGGATTTAATATATTACCTATACATTGTTTGGCATTTCATATAATGCTTAGGTAATTTAAACAATTTTATAGATTTCCAGCTGTATTTGGTGGTATATAGAATTCCTAGACATTATATAAAATACCAATATTATACACATTGCCGCTAACATATATATTAATTAATATTATTGTTATGTTTGTATTAGTTACGTATTACATTTTTTAAAATTTTGACATTGTGCGACCAACTTCACGGACCTATAATAT
This sequence comes from Macrosiphum euphorbiae, assembly GCA_949089665.1. Classification (NCBI taxonomy): domain Eukaryota; kingdom Metazoa; phylum Arthropoda; class Insecta; order Hemiptera; family Aphididae; genus Macrosiphum; species Macrosiphum euphorbiae. The sequence goes on along the minus strand of CARXXK010000117.1, from coordinate 687,971 downwards.
ACCTAGTATATTATACTAAATTCTAATATTATATTATACATAAATTTAGTATTTACTATTGGTATTTATGTAATTTAATTTATTTAAATTTTGGTAGTGAAATATATTAAAAAATTACCAAATTAGAATGAGTTTTCCTTGATTCGACAACCGGATGCAAAAATATATCAAGTGCTTCAAACCAAAATACTTTTGGTTTATACACATCGTTGGCACCTGATGCAGACTTTTTTGAATCCTCTACTTTTCTTTTTTCTTGGTGGTAGCCCGTACGTAAATTTTTTATTTTTATTGGAACATCAGATGGTCCAAAATTAGGTTCATTCATTTCTTCAGAAATCGTTTTATATGCCTGGTTCCGTGCATCTTTGTTCTTATATTGGCTCAGTTTTACGTTCCATAGTACTTCATGATGGCGATACAAAGTAATTAATTTCAGTACATTTTCTTCGTTCAAACTATACTTTGATTTGGAAGTAGCCATTTCAGTGTTTAAAAATTAAATTATTTAACAAATAAACTTAAAACAAAATTCATAAAACACAATCACATCCACGTGGTTCACTATTCGTGTTTGAGAATAAACTGGCATACAATTAAATTACCTAATTACATTCAATTACTGTCCGACATGCCGGACTGCATGCAAGTTTGAGCATGCAAGAACTTGCATGCGTATTATCAACGTTCACATTTGTTCAATTTTGTTCTTGCACGAGTAAAAATAAGCATGCGGGAAAAGCATACCAGAAATTGCAATAGTGTGAACCCGGCATTATACTTGGCTTATGCAATACGCATGTGCTTTTTTCTATAAGATACTTACGTCGGGCGTTTCCTCCCGGACGCCGCACGGGGACAGCATTGTGGTACACGTGTGCATTGTACACCCGCATACCACGGCCGTTGTACTAGTGGCTGACGTCTTTCGACATGCTAGATTTAAAAAAAAAAAATTGTTTTATTCAAATACGTATGAAACATACATAACCTAAGAAATATTATTTTAATACTATAAGCGACGTGTACTCACTTCAAAGATGTTTTGAGAAATGATTGATAAAAACCAAACAACATGCAGCTGGCAATGCATTAGATGTCTCTTGACGCGGTAAAAATAGCAGCCGATCAGAAAATTAGATTTTGTCGACTTATTTGTTATAACCGCGAAAACATAACAATGATTACATTGATTACAATGAAGCCTACACCTGATAACTGTTCTCTATAATTATCTAAAAATACAATTTTGTTACCTCCTCTATGCTTTTTCAGATTTGAACGGCCGTTTCGAGCACTTTTCGCTGTAGGCGGATTGTCCGTTCGGGAATCGTCTTTCACCCGAGATGACTGATAACTAGACACTCAAACTCAGAACCCGAATTTCCGATTTCAACATACATACGAGAACCGGACATACACGCCCAGGGCATGGTCTGCGATCCGACGTAGCCGGATTGCCTACCTGACTAGCTACTTGCATACGAGCGACTTACACACCCACTGCATCCGACACTCGGGAATCGTCTTTCACCCGAGATGACTGATAGCTAGACACTCAAACTCAGAATCCGAATTTCTGATTTCAACACACACACTCCTGAACCGGACATACACGCCCGGGGCGTCGTCTGCGATCCTCGGATGGCCTACCTGGCTGGCTGTGTCGTACAATAGACTTGAATCGCCTGATTTACGACTAGACACTCTTCCAAGTTCAAAAATTACCGCTTAACCAGTGCTGCCAAAACGACAAAACACAATACCCAATGACCCCGCGTTCCCGCCGCAGGCCGGATCAAAAAACCCAGCCTGAGGCGAAACGACAAAGATGCACCACCGCCCACACAGTCTTTCCGCCGTAGGCGGGATGACAAACGCCCAAATCAAGTCTTATAAGATGCGCTGACGGCACTCCGCGTTTCTTCCATGACGACCAATAATAATACTTCCCGCTATTTCGCTCGCTTATCTCCCTTTTCGTTATTAACGTGAATATTTTTGAATAATATTATTTTCCCGAGTTATTCCGTATTTCCATATATTATAATATTATTTATTTATTTTACAAAAATTGTGACATTTCCATGTGTAATATATAATATGTAAAACGAAAAATTCAGTAACGGTTCAAGTGCTCGAGATTCAAAAAACTGTTTTTTTTCAATTTTTTCTTTGCATTACTACCTACTACATAATAATTGTTTTTAAAATCTTTAAAATCTTCTAAAATGTTATGTTCGCTTTAATAAATTTTAAATGTTATTATTTTGAATTTTATTATTTTTATCGTACCTATGCAAATTTTATATTTACTAGCTGCCTGTGTAAGTCGATTCCGGGCGTTGTGGAAGCCGCAATTAAAAATTTTTAAAAATATTAAAAATATAAGTAGTTTGAATGCACAGATTAGATAGACATTTTTCATGAGTATTGCAGTACATTTAACTATTGTAGCTAAGAGTTTTAGTAGGACCTTGGTGTGTCGATTGTTTATGACAATGTCGTTACATACATAATAATGTAAGTAATAATAAGTAAACATGAAAAGACTACAATAAATTCAATACATTTCAATTTCTTAAAACATACATGTTATTACATATATATACTAATATATTGTACTACCAAGTTTAATTACTTCAATTCGCACCTTATACCTGTACTAACCTTTACATTGGGTTACACATATTAATTTTTTTGCAATATTTCAAACAAAACAAGAAAACTACATATACATATTATATGTTATAAAATTATAATAAATTGAATTTAAATTAAAACTATGCTTAAAACATTGTAATATTTGTCAACATTTTTATTATGTTGTTGGCATGCAAAAATGTATTATACATGATTTATATATATTATTAATAAACACACACCACCCTGTCCTATCCTATCACCAATCTATCACCGTTTTAAACCTATCTTCTAAAACGTTATTATTATATTCGCTTAATAAATTGTAAATGTTACTATTATTATTACATGCATATATATATACTTTGAAATATAATAATTATTTAATTTAATAATTTAAAAATTAACCTACCTAAGCAAATGTAATGTACAATAAATAAAGGTACACTGTTATGAGAATGCACATACTTTCATTATTATAATAAGTATATAAGTAGTTTGAATGCACAAATTGGATAGACATTTTGCAGTACATTTATTTAAAAGCTAAGAGTTTTAGTAGGAGCTTGGTGTGTCGATTGTTAAGACAATGTTAATTTCTTAAAACATACATGTAACAATATGTATTACCAAGTTTAATTACTGCAATTCACACCTTATATTTTTATATTATATACTAACCTTTACATTGGCTTACACATATTAATATTATTTTTTAAAATATTTCAAACAACTTTCAAAACAAGAAAGCTACATATACATGTGATATATTATATATTATATATATATGCTTCCTCAAATAGTGTAACTATCCTTAAAATATTAAATATTGTATTATTTGTCATCATTTTTATGTGGTTGGCATGCACAAATGTATTATACATATAATTTATATACTACTTTACATAATTTGTATTTATTATTATAATTTTAATTGTACCTATTGAGTTTAATGTGTTATATTAAAATAAATATAATAACATTAATTGTGTTGGAACTATAAACGAAACACCCTATATAATGTAGTATATAAGTAATATATTCAAACTGTAGTTCAGCAGACGCTGACTATACATTTTTATAATACTACAGCATAAATGTCTTGTGCAGTGTAGCCGGGTATACATATTACATAGTCGTTGATTTATATTACGCCTCGTAACACTATTGTACATCGTATCATTATACTTATTATTATATTATATATATATCCGATTTTATTATTATTTATAATAATTTATTGATTTTTCAATATGGAAAAGGGCAGATAATAAGGCTCAAAAATATATCGTCACATCGTTAGATGAACAACCTCTACAATACATTATGAACTGTGACACAGCAAATGGTATGTGGAACAAATTACTTAGTGTGTACGAACAGATGTCGGACACAAGCATAACAATAGTACAACAAAAGTTCTATCGTTATACAATGGATCCAAAAGACAATATAGCAGGTCATATTTCAAAATTAGAAAATCTAAGTAGACAACTAAAACAATTGGGAGAACCTATCTCAGAATCAATGTTGATTACAAAAATTTTGATGACATTACCTGATAGCTATAGGCACTTCTACAGTGCATGTGACTCAATGAATAGTGCAAATAGAACGCTAGAACAGTTAACCACTCGATTGATGGTGGAAGAAATACGACAAGTGCAAGGACAGGAGGTCCGTGACGATGGCGCTGAAAGTAGTGCTTTGACTGCAACCAAAGGCAAGTATAATAAAAGTCAAAAATACGTGAACAAAAATGATAATACAAAACCAGGAAAATGCAATCACTGTAAAAAACCAGGACATTGGAAAAGGGACTGCAGGATATTCAAAAAGGAACAAGAAGAAAAGAAATCAACTTCTGGTTTGGAGCTTATTGGTGTACAAAGAAAAAATGAAGAAATCGACGACTCAGACAAATGGTATGTAGACTCAGGTGCGAGCGACCACATGACAAATCGAAAAGAGTGGTTCGTCGATTATAAACATTTTGATGTGCATTCGCTTGTACGTATTGGAGATGGTAAGCACATTATGGCAGTCGGAAAAGGTAACCTAAATATTTATACTTATGTTGACAATAAGTGGATAAAAGGCTACTTAGAAAATGTTTTATATGTACCTGATCCAAAGGTAAATTTATTTTCTTGTGGGGCATGCCTTGATAAAGGAATTACAATGGTGACAGACAGTAAAGGTTGCTCATTTAAAATTAATAATCGTGTAATTGCAGTCGGTGTTCGTGAGAATAAATTGTTTACAATGCTAATCAAAACTGATTTTTCACAGGAAATTGGACACTGTGCTAACGTTGCAGTTAAGAAATTAACATTAGAACACTGGCACAAAATACTATGTCATCAGAATGTCAAACATGTTCGTGAGTATTTAAAACACAATGAAATACAATTTACAGATATACAAGGACAGTTATTCTGTGAACCATGCATCTATGGCAAACAGCATAAGGAGACGTTCACTCAGAGCGAAACAATAACTACTGAACCAGTGTAAATAATACACAGCGACGTATGTGGACCCATGGAAGAGAATTCACTAGGAGGTAAAACATATTTCATTATATTTAAAGATGATTATTCTAAATATACTTATGTATATTTTATGAAACATAAATCTGAGGTTAAAGAAAAACTTAATTGTTTTCTGAGTATGGTTAAAACTCAAACAAAATACTTTATTAAAACTATTAGAAGTGATTGTGGATTAGAGTATAAGAATTTCGAAGTTCAATCAATTCTAAATCATCTAGGTATAAAGCATGAAACAAGTGTACCTTATACTCCTGAACAAAATGGAAAAGCTGAACGTTCAATGAGGACTATTTTTGAGGCAGTCAGAACAATGATATATGCCATGAATTTTCCAAAATCACTATGGGCTGAAGCAGTCAATACAGTAGTGTCCTCATTAAATTATACTGGTAATTCAGGGAAAGTATGTAAAACACCATACGAGTTATGGTTTGATAAACTTCCTAAAATAGAAAAGTTCGTAGAATTTGGAATAAATGCATAGAGTTTTGTTCCAAAACAACGACGAAGGAAGTGGGATGCAAAAAGTCGAAAAGGATACTTTGTTGGATATTCAGAAACTTCAAAAGGGTATCGTATTTGGTATAAAGAAAATAACGAGGTGTCACTTAGTAGAGACGTCATTTTCAAGGATGAAAATGTTGTAAATTACCAAATTGTAGAATGTTCTAATAACTTAAATGATAGTAATAACATTGATGTTCTTAGCTTACACAAAGACGGCTCATTAGAACACAGCAATAAACCAGAAGGAGATGAAGTCATAGAAAATGAATATGGACCAATAAGTGTAGATGACAATGCAAATCAAGAACATGAACAAGGAAATGGGTCAAATGTCAACGTGTACAACTTGCGAGACAGAAGTAATATTAAGAAACCATTACGTTATGATAATTCAGCATTTTTCGTAGTCGAATCCGATCCAGTGAATTTCAAGGAAGCTGTGGAGTCACAAAATTCAGAAAAAATGGGTGGAAGCCATGAACAATGAAATGGAATCTCTTGAACAAAACGGAACATGGTCTCTCGTAAAGTTACCTAAGGACAGAACTATTGTAAATTGTGGTTGGGCGTATAAAACAAAATACAATGTTCATGGACATGTTGATCGATACAAGGCTAGGCTAGTAGCAAAAGGGTATAGTCAAATATTCGATATTGATTTTAAAGAAACTTTTAGTCCTGTAGTAAAGTTCGATTCAATTCGGTCTATATTAGCTATATCAACAGCAGAACCATTACAACTTCGACAATTTGACGTTCAAACAGCGTTTTTATATGGAGATTTGGACGAAGAAATTTACATGAGACAACCAGAAGGGTTCAACGATGGTACTGAAATGGTGTGCAGACTTCAACGCAGTTTATATGGTCTAAAACAGTCACCACGATGTTGGAACATAAAGTTCAAAACATTTCTTCTTAACTTTAATCTATTAGAAACAAAAGCAGATCCCTGTGTTTTTGTTAATAGAGAAAATAACAAAGTATTAATCGTCGCTATATTTGTTGATGATGGTCTAGTTGCAGCTACATCGAGTGAGGATGTAAATGCATTAATGGAATATTTGAGACAACATTTCAATATTACCGAAGGAGAATTGAATCAATTTTTAGGTACAGAAATTTTGCAAAAATCTGATGGATCAATTGTAATGCACCAAGGGTTGTATTGTAAAAAAATATTGGAGAAGTTCAATATGACTGAAGCAAATCCAGTTCAAATACCAGCAGACCCTCAACATTCATTGGATGACAAGCAACAAAACACCAATCTAACTAGTAAAGTTCCATATCGTGAAGCAGTCGGAAGCTTATTATATCTCAGTCAGATTACAAGACCAGACATAACTTTTTCAGTAAATCTAGTTAGTAGATACATCGAGGATCCAAAGGAACAACACTGGACAGCAGAGAAACGAATTTTAAAATATTTAAAGGGAACTATTAATTTTGGATTGATATTTAATTCTAGACAAAAACTCATGTTAAAGGGATACAGTGATGTTGACTATGCAGGTGACTTGGATACAAGAAGGTCAACATCAGGGTCAGTATTTACATTAGGATCTGGAAGTATAGCATGGAGTTCACGTCGTCAACAGTGTGTTAGCCTTAGCACAACTGAATCAGAGTACATAGCTTTAAGTCAAGCAGTACAAGAATTAACTTGGTTAAAATTGTTTTTAGGTGAATTGCTGGACCAGCCAAAAATGGTGCCAACAATGTATGGAGACAATCAAAGTGCGATTAAACTCGTAAAAAATCCAGAGTTTCATAGAAGAACAAAGCATATAGATGTTCGCTACCACTATATAAGAGAAAAGTTCAATGAGGGATTGTTTTTCATTGGAGTACATATCCAGCAAGGAGCAGATTGCGGACATTATGACAAAGCCAACTCCATGAACGCGGTTCAATGAGCTAAGGGAGATGTTAGGAGTTATAAGTATTGATGTATAAGGGTATATTGTTTAAGGGAAAGTGTTGGAATTATAAACAAAACACCCTATATAATGTAGTATATAAGTAATATATTCACACTGTAGTTCAGCAGACGCTGACTATACATTTTTATAATACTACAGCATAAATGTCTTGTGTAGTGTAGCCGGGTATACATATTACATAGTTAGTCGTTGATTTATATTACGCCTCGTAACACTATTGTACATCGTATCATTATACTTATTATTATATTATATATATCTCCGATTTTATTATTATTTACCTTTAACTTCAGTATATCTGTGTACTTCAACAAATTGATACCCATGTTTAATTAGTAACTACATTTGAAAAGTTTCATTTTTTTTCTTACTTATTTTATTGCAATATACCTTTAGGCTACCCTTACCTACAATAAGCCATTGGTTAACAATTAATGTAGTCCTTAGTATTATTCATTAACCAATAGTACCAGCAGTAATTTGCTCGAGCCTATGCATTCCATTTTAAAGGAGAGTTGAGCAAACTTATAATTATGATATTATCTGTTATAGGTATATATGTTGTAATATAAGTTAGGTTAGGTTATGTATAAAAAAAACACTTCCTACAGCTAACACTTAATTATTATTCATTGTTAATTTGTAACTGATGTAGCACATGTACATATACATTTAAATTGATTAATAGTAAGTTTCATCCACAAATTATTATAATTTCAAAAGCATATATCTACTATGACCAAGATTTGTAAGAGATTTTCAATTTTGTTGCATGTATAATATGTTTGATTTCTACGTATTGCAGTCGACACACGAATCAATTTAATTTTTTTAAACATCATTAAACTACACTATATTGTATGTTTGGATTTGTATTTCTTAGAAATGTCTTTTGTATGTAATAAACAATAAACTACACATATATTCATTTATCTCTAAGTACTTATGAATAGTAATAATGTTATGATAGGTACGCCACACCTACATGTGTCTATATAAGTAATTTAGAGCATTTAATTAGCTTTATGGAACGTTTTAATTTCATTTGGTATGCACAGGTCGTTCGCAACCAGACACCTATAAATATACATGGGAAGTATAGTTGCCTTTAAATCGACTACTTAACCTTTTTATTCAATTGACATTCGGCTTTAACATTTTCTCCTACAATAATACAATATCAGACTATCGACGTTAGGAGGTATGCCCAGTAAACGCACAAATTTGTACCGTTTTCGTTATGCATTTATCCTTTTTGCACGCACCAAAGAACAGGGCATGTGACGGGACATGTATCCAATCCGCCATACACAGATGCCCTATAACTCATAGATTTGCATACAGCGATGATTGATAGCTAGACATTCGATTACAAATATTCGCAATTCCTAATTTCTTATACAGTCAACAAAACAGAACCGGGCATACAGCGAGGCACATTATTACACCAGATATTAGAGACCGCTAGACACTCAGTCACAGTTTTCGGATTGCATGCCTCATCGTGTTACCAGACCGTTGCACGTCGTCCGCTATACGACAAAGTCGGATTGCCTACCTGCAGCCAGACTACGCTCAAAATCAAGCCGGGTGACTGACCTCCTAGACCAGTGGTTCTTAACCTTTTTCGAATGACGGAACACTTAACATTTTACAAGATTTTCGCGGAACACAACCGTAAAATAAAATAGTAGTACATACATTTTTAATTTTTTAATATATTAAACAATGAATGTATAGCATAAAATTGTTTGCATGCCATACATGTTAGTGTTAGTCACTAAAAAATAATAAAATAATAAAAAGAGTTAAAAAAAATTTAAAAATTTGAAATCGAATACTTTGTATGAGATATTTGTGCCTGATGATTTTTACAGATATTTTCAATATCTCGCCGTATGTACGATATTGCTACTCTCATTTCCTCTTCAATATTTGTCAGCCTTTCTCGTTTCTTTGTTTTGATATTCGTCAGTGTTGAAAATCCAAGCTCACATAAGTATGAGGTTGAAAATTGTAATAATATTGAAATTGCTTTTTCAGAAATTTTTTTAAATTCGGTTTGAACTGAAATCCAAAATTCTTCTACTGTTATTTCAGAAAATTTTATTTTTAGAGTTCGATCTGTTGTTAGCGTTATGAATTCTTCCTCTTCTTCTAACGTAAATTCATAACTTGACGTGTTGATGGTAAAAAATGGATTTCGTATCCAATCATACTTTTCAATATTCAATTCAGTAAAGTATTTCGTGATTTTTTCTTCTAATAATGCTAAATGTTCTGTTATAATAGGAATTATTTCATTATTATTTTTAATTGAAAGAAACATGTCTACCGTATTTTTTAGGACCTAGGACCTAGACACTCAAAAATTGCGGCAGCTATACGACTTAATTTCTTTTTGAATTTCCCGTTTTTTCACATTACATCTAGCATGCGACGGGTCGTGTGTTCGAACTTGAGCCTTTTCGCGCTTATTACGAACAGTGTGTCCGTTTGACACTTGTTGTCATCCCGTTGACGTGCCGACGCCGAAGTGCGCTTGCGCGAACTTTTTGGCGACCGGCTTCGCTGGACACCGGTTGTCCGTAGCTCGGCCGTCGCTGTCTTCTACCTACGGTCGGACTGTCCGTTCCGTTACGACTCAAGCCCGTTTTTTTTTTTGTTCGTGTGCTCTGACCACAAAACCTCGTGGTTGAGTCCGTTTGGGTGCTTGCCTTTTGTGCCGCCCGTAAAACCGTGTCGTGTTCTTTACTTCTTTGCACGCGTGTGGTCCCTTTTGCACCGCCGTCCGGTATTGCTCGCCGTGACCGTGGGCGTTCGTCAGTTCTACGTCGCGTCGTTGTGACGCATCTTGCGAGAGGTCAGTGACCTCACACCTGCCTAGCTGTCTCTGCCGGGTACATGTCATTTTGAGGACACTGCGAAAATCGCCGTGGTGATCTGCGGTATCGTTAATACATGTTATAATTATTGTATTTTGTTGTCTATTTTATTTGTATATTGTGCACCTGTGTGTGCCCGTTATGTACCATATAATTATTTGATATCACATTGTTTTAATATTATTATTGTGGCAGTTGTTTGAAGAGACGTCTTCGGCATTGCATCTTTATTAGTTATTATAAATATTATATTTTGGCACACTATATTCGGACCTTCATCATTTTGCTCCCACACACCCGCGAGTCGTCAGTAAACTGCTGTCAACGTAAGTGCTGACGGCGCAACATCGTGCATCCAATCCGCCATACACACATGCCTTGTAACTCAAAGGTTTCCATAGAGCGATAGTAGTATAACTATACCAATCCTGGCATAGCACCTTTAAGCTGCAGCTCATAATATTATATCAGTAAAAGATCACAAAGAAAACAATGTGCAAAAAGATCAGAAAATTGAAATGCAATAATAATTAAAAATATTTTTCGCAAAACTTATTAAATGCAATAATAATTAAAACATTTTTTCACAAAACTTATGAAATACAATAATAATAAAAATATTTTCCGCAAAACTTAATTATTAATAATTAAAATCGAAATGCAATAATAATCAAAATATTTTTTAATATAATTTTTCTATTAAAAATAAAAATTGAAATGCAATATAGTGTATTAAAAAATATTTTAAAAGAAATTGAATACCTTAGTTAAAGGAATTGAAATTTATAATAAAAGAATGGAAACTATAAACAATTATAATAAGCTACAAGAAATCCAAATGCAAAACAAAGTAAAAAACTATATATTAAATAAAAAAAATTAAAAAATGTTATGTGCAATTTTGTGCTTTTGAATATTATGAAAATAATAAAAAAATAATAAAATATAATCTAAATAAAATTCCAATTAAAGGAAAAATTTTAATCATCGGGAACCGATCAGTACCAACTTATGTTTCTAAATGTCTACAATCACCAACTTGGTAAGAACTTTCTAAAATAGCTAATGATCAAATAATTACAAACGGTCCAGATTCATTCAAATATCTCTATAATATTAGTGTAATGAAAACTTTAGGAGATATTAAAATATGTGCTTTTGATATTGCAAAACTTAGAATATAACTATATTATTAATTTAATTTTTTAATAGAATTGTTCTGTTAAAAAATGTTCAATATTTAACGCGTGTCCCATTCGGACACGCGTTATTAAAATCCAAAAATCTTTGAAAATGATTTTACAATATGATACTTTTAGGGGGGCTTATAAAGAATTAATATTAAAAATGTTTAATGTAAAAATGAAGATTCTAACATAAATAGCAACGGAGTTATACTTAAATGAAAAATATGAAGCGGGGGGTAAACTTTTAATATGTAGTGTAGATAAGCATATAAAACATATCTGTGTTGATCCCACTTGATAATATCAAATATTAAATGAAATATAGGACTTATAAGACCGTATTATTTTTAATAATTTTGTAACGGGCTGTGACTACGTACATATTATAATAGTAATAATATATAAAATATTATATTATATTATGCTGTATTAAGTTTAATACGCTTATAATATAATATATTATATTCAATAACAGATATAAATGCTGCAGAGTGTTGTTTAATGTAAAAGGACAAAAAGAATAACAGCTCCGCTTTTAAGTTCAAGACATAACGAGGTTTTATAATGACAGAACAAAAAACAACGTTATAGTATTCACACATTTAGGTTAAGTGTACACAACAAGATTACAACAGAAAGGTGATAACAAAAGTGATAACAATTAACAACACTTCCACTTAATCTTGTAACTACAAACATTAATTAAAAATTTCAAGTATACATATAACATAGGTAAAATAATAATAATAAATAAACATAATGTAAAACAAATAACAATATTATACTTGACTATTGACTAATTTAATATAAACCATAAAAAAAATAATCTTAGTATTCATTGACACCAATAAGTTTCTTCAGTCTCATAAATGTTGAAGCCGACAGTGGTTTAGTAAGAATGTCGGCTAGCTGATTTTCTGATGGAACATACTCCAATTTTATTTCATTGTTGGCAATTGATTCATTAATGAAATTGTACTTGGTATCTAGATGTTTAAGTCTTTGATGTTTTCTTGGCTCTTCAGCAATTTTGATGCAGGATTGATTGTCTTCATACAAAACAATTTGTTCATCTGCTCCTATAACGCACATTTCAACAAGTAAACCTTTGAGCCACATAGCTTCTTGTATAGCTGATGCCAATGCTAGATATTCAGCCTCTGTTGAGGAGATTGCTACTGTTGATTGCTTTCTTGTAGACCAGCAAACTGTGGATCCATATATTTGAAATAAGTATCCAGAGGTAGATTTCCTATCGTTGATGTCATTAGCGAAATCTGCATCAACAAATCCCCTTAGTGGACTTACTTCTTTACCCTTTTTATAGATAAGACCAAAATCAGTAGTACCCTTCACATAGCGTAGTACTCTTTTGAGTTGAATGTATAAACTGTCTGTCGGTTGAGACTGATATCGACTAAACAAGTTCACTGCAACGCTTAAATCAGGTCTTGTTTGAATCATTACATACATTAGACAGCCAATTAACTCGCGATAAGGTTTATTAGTTGCCTCTCCATTTTCTGTATTAAGTTTGGTTTCCATAGGTGTCGATATTGGCTTGCAGTCTTCCATTGAAAATTTCTTCAGCAACTTTTCCAAATAATGAGTTTGACTAATTTTCATAGAGTCTTCAGTACGTTCTATTTTAATACCTAGAAATGATTTTGCTTCGCCTTGATCGGTTAATTTAAATTCTTCTTTCAGTGTTCTTTTTAAGTCATTCATTGACTGCATAGAGTTGCTCACTATTAGAACATCATCCACATACAATAGTAAAAATAAACATACATTACTATTAATTTTTATATATAAGCATCGATCAGAATTACTTCTTACTAATCCTTGCCCTTCAATAAATTCATTAAATCTTTTATTCCAACAATAAGGAGCTTGTTTTAAACCATACAATGATTTATTTAGTTTACAAACTAAGTTTCCCCTTTCTCAAAACCCTCAGGTTGTCTCATGTACAATTCTTCTTCAACTATTCCATTCAGAAACGCTGTTGTCACATCCATTTGAATAATATGCAAGTCTTTGTGTAGTGCCAGTGATAGTAATGTGCGAACAGTCACTATGTTGGCTACAGGTGCATAGGTATCCATATAGTCAAAACCCAACTTTTGAGAATAGCCTTTGACAACAAGTCTTGCTTTAAATCGTATAACATTTCCTTGTTCATCAGTTTTAACTTTAAAGACCCACTTGTTGTTCATAACCCTTTTGTTAGGCAGTCTTTTAACCAAAGTCCATGTATTATTCTCATTAAGAGCTCTCATTTCTTCTTCCATAGCTGCTTTCCACTGAGTATGATTTGGGTGAGTTTTGATTTCTTCAACAGTTTCTGGTAAATCTTGAACATAGTATTCAGCAGAAAGTGCCATCATTGACATTTCATAATCCTTATGCCACGTTGGAGTTTTCCTGTTTCTTTTCAATTGTTCTTGTGTTGGTATATTATTTCCAATGACTTTATCCACATCATTTTCTGTTTTTCTTTCTTCATCTTGAGATTCTTGTTCAGTGGTTTCTTTTGATTCCTCAGCAATTTCTGAATTGTTTATTTCAACAAGTATTTTCTTTTCATTATTAGTAATTATAGGATTTAACAATTCTTTTTCATTAAATATGACATCTCGACTGACAAACACAGTCTTTGTTAATGGATCCCATAACCTATAACTATTTTTTGTATAACCAACAAATATACATCTTTTTGACTTTGAGTCTAACTTACGCCTCAATTGGTCTGGTATGTGTGCGAAAGCAACGCATCCGAAGATTCTAATATTGTTTAAGTTAGGCTTACTTCCAGTCCAAAGCTCAACAGGAGTCTTCTTTATATTTGCATGTGTTGGTAGTCGGTTTCCCAAATAAGCGGCCGTGAGTACTGCTTCTCCCCACATTTCTTTTGACAAGTTTGATTGTAACAGCAATGATCTTGTTCTTTCTACCAATGTTCTATTCAATCTTTCTGCTAAACCATTTTGTTCAGGTGTGTAAGGAACAGTATAGTCAACAATAATTCCTTTAACTGAACAAAAACGTTTTAACTCATTGCTTACATACTCCCCTCCATTGTCACATCTCAATATGGAAACTTTTAAATCAAAAAATGCACTTACAGTTGCTTCATAATTTTGAAAGCATTGAAACACTTGACTTTTTTTTTCTAATAAATAAATAATTGAAAAACGGGTATAATCATCAGTGAATGAAAGAAAGTATTTCTTACCGTTCCAAGTAGTTGGTGATATTGGTCCACACACATCACTGTGCACAATTTCCAGCGGACGACGAGTCTGAAAAGACCTTGATTGAAATGGTTTTCTTGAGTGCTTGCTTTCTACACATGTTTGGCAGAAGTCCGGAATATCATTCTTGTTAAGATTTAGTCCAGTAACCATATCTCTCAACATCCATAAATAACTTTTGTTTGGATGTCCCATCCTTTTGTGAGACAAACTCTCATCAATTTGTGTATCAATACAGTTATTTGCACAAGTATTTGGTTTTAGAGAGAAAGTTATGCCATACAGAGTTCTCATTCTGCATGCAACAGCAACTACATTTCCACTAGGTTGAGTGATTGTTGCAAGACCATTTTCAAACACAACTTTAAAGTTCAACTGTTCGATCTTACCAACTGATAATAAGTTGTACCTTAGATTAGGTACGTAGTATACGTTTTCAAACTTACACAGAATTTCTTCACCATCAACTCTACTATAAGAAATTATTGTACCTGTCGTAGTCCCAATTAAACTTTCCCCATTTTTGGCAACTCCGATGTTCAGAGGAGTTTCCATTTGCTTTATAAAGGAGAAATATTTTTCTTGATTCACCAAGTGATCTGAACAACCGGAATCAATGAACCAAAAAATTTCACTTGCCTTCTCGGTAGGTTCCATATCTTTTCCAATTGAAAAACAAACAGCATCTTCACTTTTGCTGACTACATTATTTGCTGTTGACTTTTTCCAAGATTTCTTATTTTTGTCTCTACCAAACTTTTTTTTAAATTTACATTCTGATACCCGATGACCAACTTTATCACATCCATAGCATATAAATGGAAAACTACTATTACTTGTAGTTCCAAAAGCTGTACTTCTCTGTTGAGGTATATCTGTAGTATTTGTTTTCTTCGCTTCTTCATCCAGCAATCTTCCTTTAACAAATTCAATTGTTAATTTCTCAATTGAAAGTGTTTCTATTGCTGTCACAACATTGTTATATGTTTCCGGCATCGTCAACAGAAGATGACATACTATATCTTCTTTTTCCAGTTTTGCCCCAGCTGACTTCAACTGTCTTATAAGTTCATCAAATTTTATAAAATGAGCTTCAAGATTAGTGTCATTTTCAAGTTTTAGTGTAAGTAACCGCCGTCTTAGATACAGTTGACTCGCAACACCCTTACGTTCAAACGTCTGAACTAACGAATTCCAGATTTCCTTCGCAGTTTCTTTGCCCATTACATACTCTAAATGACTGTCAGCAACACATTGAACAATTAGGGACTTACATTTCTTGTCATCCTTTTGCCACTTTCCCAGCTCTACCTTTTGAGTTGAACTAGGCTCATTACCTGTAAGGCAGGCTCTTACTCCAAATTCTTCGAGAAGTATTTCTACTCTAAATTTCCAGTTTGGAAAATTAGTTCCAGCAAATTGAGTTATCCCATACTTGTCATCAGTTCTTTTAGCCATGTCTGGGCCCATAACCTGTTGTTTAATGTAAAAGGACAAAAAGAATAACAGCTCCGCTTTTAAGTTCAAGACATAACGAGGTTTTATAATGACAGAACAAAAAACAACGTTATAGTATTCACACATTTAGGTTAAGTGTACACAACAAGATTACAACAGAAAGGTGATAACAAAAGTGATAACAATTAACAACACAGAGGGCATGTAACCCGATAATAGTAATAATATAAGCGTCCGGGCGGCCACATCGATAAGAGTATAGAACGCGCACATTATCCATATTCTAGGAAATACGAAAAAGCCGTAAATAACAAAAATAGATAACTTTGAAAACATATAATCCCAATTAACATTATTTCGTAGAGGACGCCGAAATGACGTCAGGTGTACGCAGCTATGTACCATTTTTATACTAAAAACGCCATAGGAGGGATCTAATAGGAAAACCGACGAAATACGTCGATGGACAAGTGTCCATCAGACGAACACCAGCCAAGACGACGAGCACTAGCAGAACAGCCACAAGTCGATACTAAGTCACAACCCGTTTACCACAATTTTATAATTTAATTATTTGGACTTGGAATATTTTTCGTGTTAAATAAATACAAATAAACTATCATTATACCATCAACTTGTCATTTTAATTCAAAATACCATCAATATTGAGTTGAAGTGGTTGGCACGTTACAATTTTGATAGAAAAGACGGAAAAAAATGCAAAAAATCTACAAAATCATTCCCAGCTTTGCAGATACCCGTTAGGAAAAAAGGAGGCAGGGACTCTTTTACAGATATCTGCAAAGCTATCGTGGACAGTGAAGTTACCCAAGTGCTGTATTCAGCAGGTCAACGACAGTTTTTCAGTAGATTGCATAGGTGTGTGCGCCCACCTATACAATCTACCGTAAACGTCTTCAAAGCCTGACGAAATTAGTAGGTGAATATGCAGCGCTACACATTCTCCCACTAGTTTCAATCCGACCAAGAACACATTTAAATCAAACTCGTTAACCACTGAGCTACAACACTTGGGCATGTATAATGATTATTTAAACACTATTTAAATAATTCGATAAAAAAAACATCATAATATAAACTATACATATATATTATGATAAGATATTCAATACCGGATGTTAAAAAAATAATCAGTCTAACGTTGACATATATACAATATTATTATTATTATTATTATTATTATTATTATACAACACTGTATGGTGATTTTTTAAGCATGCTCACCCCATTTTTATGCTTAAATTATGCATATATTCAAATTCTGATTTTTGGAATTTTTAAGTGTATTTAAAGACGATATTTTCGTGTACTTAGATTTTTCAAAACATTTAAGGATTATCCTGTGGCGATGCCAACTTTGGTTTTTCAAATGACAAAATATATATTTTATAGCAAAATGTGATGCAGGTTATTTTTCTGAAAATTTTGACGTATTGTAATCGAAATTTGAACGAAAACTTCCGGAGTTATTCTATTGGAAATATTAAGGAATAAGGATAATAGATGGACTATTATACTAAATGCTTTGTAAATAGATATGAGCCGGATAATTATAATTCGGTATTCAATATAAAATATTCGTTAATAATTACAAGATAGTAGATGTTTACGGATTATCATAGGACATTAGCACCTGACCATTTTCAAAACAAACGAAATATGTATAAAACAATATCCTTTTTTTTTATCGAGTATATTATCTTATAACCTATACATATAGGTATTGTTAATTTTTATAGCATAACTATTACCTAGAATAAAATACTAAATAATCGTCAGTAGTCGGTAACACAAATGTGAAATATTATGTAGATGATTTCCAGTTCTAATATGTAATAATCAATTATAAATACATGTAATAGAAATAAACATAGGCATAACATAGATATCGATATTTATACACGTCAGGAAAATGCTTCCAGAGTACTACTTATTATTAAATGGTTAAGAATTAATATTGCATCTGACAATTTTCAAAACAAAAGGAAATATAAAATAATATCCTTTTTATTTTATCAATGATGTCTTATTGCCTATGGACATCATTATACCTAGCATATACCTACCTATAATAAAATACCGAATAATGCGTAAATTAATTAGCACAAATGCGAAATATGTACATGATTCCACAGTTCAAATATTATGTAATAATCAATTATTAATACATACTATAATAGTAATAAACATAGCTACTACCCATATTTATACACATTCGGTTAATTGCTTCCAGATTACGCACGCGCAGTAAGAGCAGGTAAGGTAATGTAATTTCAGATATCGGCGTTTAGATAAAAGATAATTGCCAATTGGGATAAACTATAAACCGAGATATAATGGGTGGGAGAAAACAGTATCCATAGACCAGGGGTGTACATTTCTATAGCAAGCATAGATAATATAATAAACACCTAAATCGCAAAGTCTGTATACCCATAGATATTAAAAATCTATGTGTATACCGGCTTGATAACATTTTGAAGCCGGCAGCCATTTGTAGGTGCCAGGTGGGGCAAAAAGGATAGTGAATTATCGACATCGATATCAGTATTATCGATTTTTATATCGATTCAATGTTTATTATCAAAGTTACATGTTAATTGTTTTTAACAGTTTGGCATTATTTTCTAATGATAATTCATTCTTTTGATTTGAATAAATATTTTAATAAAATTATTACTTGGTACAATTCCTCGTTTTGATTTGCCAATTCCTTACATGTTGACTTATATTATGAGCATCTTTTTAAAACGTAATTAAGATCCGACAATTTACTACTCCCGTTGGAAGTAACAGACAACGTAAATAAGTAATAACTGAAAATGTTTGATTTTAACTAAACTTTGAACCAGGTAATTTTTATTTTGACGTTTTATACTTGATGAAATGTTTTAAATCATTCCAAATTCTAAACATTATATTTTAGTATACTGAATGTGTACAAAAGGACGTCAGGTTCCAAATCCTATACAATTTATCTTCGCTGTAAACAATTACAATGGAGATAAATTATTTGCTTGCATGAAGAATGCTATCGTTAACAAGACTTCAACTCAAAAGGGACTAAGCATCAAAATCTTATTACTATTTATTTATTTATTTATTTATTTATTTATTTATTTATTTATTTATTTATTGGTTGATTTAACGGGCTTGAGCCCTTTGAACATATGATATAATAAGTTGACAAATACAAGAACGGAAACTTAAATACTATGATTACAAAAAACAAAAAACAAAGTACAAATAGAGAAATATAACTATTACTTACATGAAAAATAATATAAACTTTTAAACATCGTTAATGCATCTTAATATTAATAAAACATTGAGCTTAAATTTATTACGGCATGAATCAAAAAAATCTATTGATGGGGATATTTTATTAGCTAATGACAGAGCGCGAGGGAAAAATGAATGGGCACCATAACTTTTTCGATAGTAGGGTATGACAAATGAATCATTAGTCCTGGAGAAAAAAGTGGGAACCTTGATACCTAATAAAGCCAGTAGATGTGGACAATCAATGAAACCATTTAATAGATCATATATAAATAATAAATCAGAGAGTTGTCTTCTTAGATCAATCGAATCCAGACCTATTGAGTGTTGGACGGGTTTAAATAAATTACTAGAGATAGGCATATTAGAGACATAAGCTATTCTTTTCAAAAATTTATATTGGACCGCTTCAAGATCATTCAAGTACGTAGACAGGTTTTGTGACCAAATTATGGATCCAAACTCTAGTGAAGATCGTACGAGCGAGCAATATAAAGTTTTCAAACTAGAACGCTGCTTAAAATGTTGTGTATTCCTATTAATAAAGCCTAGCATTCTATAGGATTTATTTAAAATGTTCTTATGATGGAACTTAAAAGAAAAATCTGATTCAAAATATATTCCTAAGTCTTTAATCTCAGTTACTCTGACTAATTTTGTATTATTAAGTTTGTAGTTAAATATAATTGGGTTTTTGGAACGGGTAAATGAAATAATGTTACACTTGTCAATGTTTAATTCAAGACAGTTATTCACGCTCCAAGTATAAAACTTATTTAGCTGATCTTGTAATATCACAGAGTCTGATATAGATTGAATCGAGCAAAACAATTTAGCATCATCCGCAAAAAGCAATAATTTTATAGAATTATTAAAAACCCGAGGCAAATCATTAATGAAAACTAGAAAAAGTAGTGGACCCAAATGCGAACCTTGAGGAACACCTGATGGTACGTGAAAATCATTAGAGACATGGAATGAAAGTTTAACTGATTGAGAGCGGTTACTTAGATAGGAGGTGATCCATTTTAAAAATAAACCATTAAAACCAAAAGCCTTTAACTTGCATAATAAAATGTTATGATTCACATTATCGAAAGCTTTTTTAAAGTCTGTATAAATTGAATCAATTTGACAATTTTGATCATACGATTGTAATAAATGTGATTGATAGGTTAAAAGATTCGTTAGAATGGAATGCTTGGGTAGGAAACCATATTGGGTAGGACTTATGTAACTTACCAATAGGTTAGTCAATTTTTTTGTAATGATTGCCTCGAATAATTTTGGAATAACTGATAATTTAGAAATTGGACGATAATTACGTACATTACTTTTGTCACCAGATTTATGAATTGGCGTAGTAAATGATTTTTTCCAAATATCGGGAAAAATCCCAGTACTGAGTGATAAATTAAATAAATAAAATAAAGGTTTAATTAATGCTGATTTACATGCTTTCAAAAATGATGAAGGGATACCATCTGGTCCTATACCAGATCGCATACTTAATGCACTGAGCATATCCTCAATTTCAAACTCCGAGATAAACCAAGTACTCAAATTAATATCATGATTGATTAACAGAGAGTCATCATATAAATTAGTATTTTTAGAATAATCAACGTAAACGGAGGAGAAATAATCAGCAAATAATTTTGTTGTATCATTAATATTACCAGAAACAATATTATCCAGGTAAACTGCAGTAGCAGGGATGTTAGTTTTATTTGATCTCAAGGATTGGATATATTTCCAAAAATACTTCGAGTCGCTATTTATATTTTTTTCAATTTTAAAGATATGTTTTGCATGGACTTGGACAGATAAAGATTTACATTTTTTACGCAGATTAGAAAAAGTTAAATAATCATGTTGAGAATTACTTAATTTAAATTGTTTATGGGCTTGTTTTTTTAATTGAATAAGATTTCGAAGGACAGGATCTTTCCACATAAAGTTTTGATTATGATTAGGATTAAATTTAAATTTAGTAACATAAACATCAAAAGTATGGTTAATAATTTCGTAAAATTTATAAGTAGCACCATCCAAACTCATATTTTTAAAATTATAAATAAAATCAAATTCTGATAAAAATGTACACATTTCATCAAAATTACATGAATTAAAATTATACATGATAGGAGTTAATGATTCGACTAGAGTAACTGGACTAGAGGTTAATGGATAGATTAATTCCAAAGGTGGATGATAAGCATCAAAAATCGGTGTAAAGGATAGACTTACCTAAGGGATAGTCGAGTATATCTTGACGATGATTTATAACATTATTACACTGTTTTAAATCAAGATAGTTAATGAAACTATTTGCAACTAAATTAACAATATTATTTGATGAAGGTTCATTGATTGACCACATAAACCCGGGTAAATTGAAATCACCTATGATTAAAATATTTGTAATACAATGAGAGGAAATTAATCTTTCTACAAGTTCACAATAAGCAGTATAACTATAATTATGTGTATTAGGAGGTATATAAATGCAGCTCAATAACAATTTACAATTGTTATAATTTAATAAAGTGAAAACAAAATCTATACCAACAATACTTTCTGTGGGTATTCTAATGCAATTGTATTTAATATTTATAGCTAATAAAACTCCACCACCCCTGACTTCATGACTAGATTCACGGTCAGCTCTAAAAATATTATAATTAACAAGTCCTAATTCATCATCACTATAATTTATATTAAGCCAAGTTTCAGATAAAAATAATAAATCACAATCAAAAGTAAGAATAGAATTACGAAAATAAATTAATTTAGTCCTCAGACCTCTAACATTTTGGTAAAAAACATGCAAATTTAAAAATTTTTTATGGGATTTTGTACATTATTAATAATAGATTTTTCAATAATTGTTGGTACTCCTCTTATAAATTTTATAGTTAAGTCGATTTCTCCTTTCGATATACCTACGTGAAGCCAATTCCTCACGAAGTTTTTTCATATGGTCTCTTTGGTATTGGGTACGGTCCGAGCTTAGTGAAATCATCGGGTATCGGGAAAAGAGTTTGGTTTTATTTTTCATGATATTAAATGCATCTGATAC
Source organism: Macrosiphum euphorbiae (assembly GCA_949089665.1). Taxonomy (NCBI): domain Eukaryota; kingdom Metazoa; phylum Arthropoda; class Insecta; order Hemiptera; family Aphididae; genus Macrosiphum; species Macrosiphum euphorbiae. The sequence continues at coordinate 665,148 of CARXXK010000117.1, read as the reverse complement.
AGAACCGAACGTAATTATTAAAGGTCTCGGTTTATTCGATTGATAACGACCGATACGAATGACCTTGATCGGTACAGGTACCGAATTTGTTGACTCTGCGATAGTAGCAAGGAAATTATTTACATGTTCACGGTCGTGAGCAATACGAACATCGGACTGGTTTGAATCACTTTCGATAACATTATAGCAGATAAGGTTTGCAGCACGTCTATTACGCTCATTAATTTCATTGATTATAAATTCATTACATACCTCATTATTTAGGCGTTGTAAAGGGCAATTTTTGAGCCCCTCAACTTCCACAAGTAATTTCTTAATCAGTAATTTTAACTCAGGTAGTTCCTTTAAACCTTGTTCACAAGTCGAGCAAAAATATTTAAGTGATCTATTTTTCAACGATAAACATTTGATTTCGGTGCTTGAAAGTCCCGTGCATTTTGTATGAAATGCACCTGAACAACTATCACATTTGATTGGAGTATCCAATTCTGCAAAGGGGTTGGAACAAACTACACAGTTTGAGAGCGACATTTCAGAAACTTTAGCAATAACGACGTATACACGCAACAGCGATGAAATAAAAATATCAGAGACACGTCCGCACAGTACAACAGTCAACTGATAACTGAATTAAGGAAATAGATTAGGTAGTCAACACTAATGTAATTTAGTTAGTACTATTAAAGATATATTTAGATCAAAAATCAAAAATTATAATTCATCTTCTGAGGATGATAAATTTATGTTTAAAAACTAACTTTTTTTTCAATAAAATCTATATTTTTATTAATTGTTGAATTGTATATGATCCAGCAACTTGGAGGATCGCCGTGTTTATCAACTCCAATCTTGCGGTCTCTTACACAACATCTAATCTGGAAAATTTAATAAATAGGTAGGTATTTAATTAAACAATGTTTACATATAGGTATAATTACTATGCAATCCTTGTGAAACATTATATTTTGAATTTTATTATTATTATGGAATTACCTCTCCTTGACGAGTCCAATATCTTTGGCGTTTTATGGCCTGGTCGATTTCTATTTTGTCATCTAAAGTTTTAATGTCGAGCATTTTATGAACTTTGGCCAATTTGGAGTGCTTGGGACACCACCAAGAATCACACTAGATTATAAAAAAAAAATTGTTAAATTTTAAATTTTAAGACCAACTTGCTAAAAATTACAATTTAAATACTTTTGAGTCTACACGAGTAAATAGTTTATTTTTTAAAATTCTTTCAATTTCTAAGTTTAAATAAATGTGAACATACCTTTACGTCAATCTCTGAATTTTCAATCAAATTTTTTTCAAGAACTTGTTGGTTTTCGATTTCATTTTTTTAAATTTTATCCAACGCCAACAGTTTCGCATTATTTTCTAATGATAATTCATTCTTTTGATTCGAATAAATATTTTTAAATATGTAAATAATATTTTAAATTAGTATAAATTACCTATATGTATATTAAGTAAAAGTATAATAAAAAAATGTATGTCTTACATACATGATTTTTTTATTTGTTATTATCATTAGGTATTATTATTATTTATTTATTTACGGGTAATAACCCAATTACATAAAGATTGTAATTTAGTACATATAAATATTGTATAACATTTGTAAAAATAAATGTTATGACTTACCAATTGTGTTTTTAATTGAATAATTTCTTCTGAGAGTATTGCGTTGTCATTATTGATTTTAGTAATGTATTTGTCCTTCTTGACCATATCTTTTTTTAACTGGTCCTATATTAAGTTAATTTTATTATAATTTGTTATATTGATTCAAATTTGTATTCATATTTACCATTTCAGATACTAAGTCATCAAGCTCTTTATTTTTTTCTTCAAGTAAACTCGAAGCGTCATTACACTCCAAGGTCTTAAGCTCTAATTTTTTTTTTGTAGTATGAAGTTCCTGAAAAAAATATATTTTGTGCTATTTAATATTTTTTTTTATTTTACATTTATTTTAATAAAATGATTATCTGGTACAATTCCTCGTTTTGATTTGCCAATTCCTTACAGGTTGACTTATAATATAATTATCTTTTCAAAAAATAGTTAAGATCCGACAACTTACTACTCTCGTTAGAAGTGACAGACATGTTAAATTTTATTAATTATAATTTAAGGCTGTGTGAAAAAAATGGTGACAATACGTACCTCGTGCACAGTTAAATATAAAATGAAATCCGTATGTCTGTTGTAGAGTTAATATTTCACTTATCTTTATTACTAAACCAGTTTCACATATCACCAAATTTAAAGTTAAAGTATATTATACAGAATGCTCTACATAATATGTATAACAAAGTATAAGACATTTTATGAGTATCTTAATTTATATTTTTTTTATTACTGAGGGACACATCTATATTTGATGTAAGGAATGAATAAAAAACAACAGTGAGATAAATACATTTAATTTATTAAAATATAAATTAACATATGATTTTATAATTTTTATAATACTCAATACAGCCTGTATATTTGTTGTAATAATTTCAAAATGAGAAAAATCCCAAATATAAAAATTAGATAGGTACAATAAGTATTATTGTTAAATAATATAATTTCAATAAAAATAATATTTTTTAATACAAACATTTTTACACACAAATTTAAATCATTAACAAATTGTTTTTTTATAATAAATTTAAAAAAAAATATAAAACTAAAAAGGCATTTCCATGCTAAATACCTAAACACAAATATATTTTTATTTTATTAAAAGAACTCTGGGGAAATATCGATGATTACCAATGTATATCATATACTTTGATTGCATTGTATTGCATCCTAGTATTTTTATTACAATATTTTTTTTTCTATAAGCATTGATATTAGTAATATCAAAACTCACAATCTTGTAAGCATTTTTGTTTTTAATACAATAAAAATCATGTCTTATTCTAATATTGAAAAAATAGATATGCTAAAATGTTACACACAGTGTAATACCAATGCTACAGCAGCGGTTAGGTTATATACTGAGCTTTATGGTGAACGTACAATACCCAGCCGTTTTACTTTTTCAAAGATACAAAAGAATTTACTTTCACATGGTTCTTTCAATAAAAAAAATGAAAACAGTGTAAGACGTAAGCGAGTAATAAATGAGAAAAAAACTATTATGGTTCTTGCACATTTATATAAGAATCCACATACATAGTTACGTAGAATATCAGGTTAGTAATCAAATTTTTGAATTATTAAAACATTACACATTTTTTAAATTATTTTTTGTTTCGATTATTATTCACGCTAATTTCATGGCTAAGGTCATAGTTATTCATAGCAATCAATACAAATTGTATGCATATACATTGAAATTTAAATTACTTAAATTAAACTGACATTTTATTTATATATATTTGTTTTAAGCTGAAACTGGAATTACATACAGTTCTTGTCAAAAAATAGCAAAATTAAACAAATTTCATGACTACAAAATTCAATTAATTCACCATTTACGTCCAACAGATTTTGAAAGAAGATTATACATGGTAGCTCAATTCTTAACAAAAATTGATGAAAAACCGGATTTCCTTACAAATATTTTATGGACAGATGAATCACGGTTTACAAATGATGGGATGATCAATAGACCGGCGGTCATCAAAACCGCACACTTACCGTTCATAACCGCACATTTTACATCGTTCAATACCGCACACATTTATTCTATTGTTAAAAAGGGAAATTTGGAAGGTCGATAGTTCAAAACCGCACACATTTGATTGACAGTTAAAATTTAAACATATTTTATTGTTATTAATTAAAAAAATAATTTAGTATTAATTTCGTTGCTATTAAAAAAATAATTTAGTATTAATTAAAAATCATAATATAAAATAATTCAATATAGGTATAATTAAATCGAAATAAACTTACATCCTAATGTTTTTAAATACTCAATCAAGCTGATTTCGTTTTTAATGAAACGGTCATAAACATTTAAAATAGATTTTTCTTTCTCCCTGCTTACTTTGCGTGTACGGTTCACATTGCCGTTTCGTATGAGGCGAAATTTGGTCTCAGTAATTATCTGTTGTTGTTTTAACACATCTATCTGGAAGAAAAAAAAACAAAAATAATTTAATAATAACTGAAAATATATTTATTATTTTAAATTCATATTCTTACCGAATGAAATATAGTAGGATGTGGAACATAGAATTCATGCCTAAGTTGACTATGGTAACTTTCTGCGCCGTTCGTCGTTCTTGTACTTTTATTGGGCTCTTCTGCCCACAATATTGGTGAAAAATTATTGGTTTCAATATAATTATCCAATATGTAATCAGCAAAATCATAATATTGTTTTTCTTCTGGACAAGTGGCCATTATCTCAATAAACGCCTCAGAAATCATATGTGAGGGTAAATAAGGCAAACCAAAAAAAAGTTTTAACCATAGTCCAGATTGTGAATTTTTATCGTCGTAGTTTTTTTTTAATATTGGAATGGAACTGATTTTTCTGTACCATGCTTGACCAAGATGGAAACGACAGGCTTTAATAATAATTAAAGGAAATACTTCTTTAGCAGCAATGTGAGCACCAAGTTCAAAATCTAATAGTAAGAGTGAAGGCTGGAATACACTATTTGCATTATTTAAACATAAATCTTTTATTGTTTCCCACATTTGTTTATAAATATCTTTTGTTTTTGATGGCAAAAAACAAAAAACAAGTGGTACGTAATAATTTTTACAAACACCGTGGATGGTATATTGTTGATAAAAATGTTTTGGGCAATAAGTAAAAGTTCCGTCTGCTAATATAAATTCAATTTCATTGCATAAAAATTGGAGATTTGTTTTACATGTCACTATAATTATTTGAGTGGACTCATTCACAAACACAAATTGTTCACCATTATTTAGTGTGATGTTTGATTCCTTTACCTTATTAAGAGCATCCGAGAGTGACACAGGCACAGGGGGTAGAAGTTTTCGTCTTTCACGATACATAGACTGTCTCATAGCATCAATATTATCTGCACTCACTGAAGACGTACATAATTCTTTCCTTATAATTTTTAAAGGTTTTTCGTTTAAATCCAATTTCGATTTACGTTTAACGGCACATCGAATTTCTTTTAATTCTGGGTTAATTTCATTTGTTTCATGGTGATGTTTACTTTTATTCTGTTTGATGAATACATTTATATTTGAATTTGTCGTCACCATAACACTACATAACTTATTATTACAACGCCAAACTAAATCCCCGGAATTTTTATTAGTACGAAAAAGTCGATATGAATACTTTTGGTAAATTATTGATTGCGCACCTTTATTATTTGTGTACACTTGTATCACGTCATCCATTATGCGAATTCGATATTAAATTACTATAAAATATGTACGTGAAGTCGAATATAGTCGCGATCACACTAAATGTTGGTAACTTATTAGGTACTAATATTTGGAAAATAAAAACTATAATCGTATATATTATTTTATTTCTTAAACGTGTAGATATAGCAATCTGCGTATAATCCCGAAAGTTTTATTTTTATTATTTTGTGATCTTGATTAAATATGATTAACTGGTGTGCGGTACTAAACGATAATGTTATTTTAGATAAATGTATACGTTATTGATATATATCAATGTGTGCGGTATTGAACGGTTTAATTTGGTGGACATATAGTTATTAAGATAAGAAAGTGTGCGGTTTTGAACGACGACCTGTTTTTGAAAGTGTGCGGTTATGAACGACGCCCCAATAGACATAATAGTCATTATTGGTCCGATTCAAACCCTCATTGGACTAAAGATGTTAACTTTCAAGTTAAGTGGGGAGTTAATGTGTGGTGTGGAATTTTGGGAGACACCTTATTAGGTCCATACTTTTTTGATGGTACACTAACTGGGAATAAATATAGAAACTTTTTAAGCAATGAAATTCCAAGACTCTTGGAAAATGTATCACTGGAACAACGATTAAAAATGTACTATCATCAAGATGGAGCCCCAGCACATAATAGTAACATAGTTCGAGAATGTTTAACAGAAATATTTGACGTTAACTGGATTGGTAATCATGTTTTTGGAGACAAATTAAATATTTCAGAAATTAATTTTTTTTTAATAAATAGGCACATATAGTCCAGAAATTAGATGGCCAGCTCGTAGTCCAGATTTGACTCCACTAGATTTTTTTCTTTGGGGTTTCTTAAAAGAAGTTGTCTACATAACCCAATCAGCCACTATTGAAGAACTTCAAAATAAAATAGTAGACGCCTGTGCATCAATTCCAAGGGAGATGTTATTGAAAGTAACCCACCACGAAGTATTGAAACGAATGGAAATGTGCCTAAAAGTAAATGGTGAAAATTTTGAAAATTTATTAAAATAAAAGTAAATTATTATTTTAATTATTAAATGTTAAAATATTTTATTTAATGAAAATATATAATTGTGTAATATTACTTTTGTCTTTAATGTAACTAATGTTGCGTCCCAACTGACGTCGATATATACATCAACGTGGAAATGAATACTTGATGCACTTGGTATTTATGAGTATTTATTTAAGTACAAAATTACAATGTATAAAGCTTTTGTAGAGAGGTGAGCGGTGTTACGACCTGACTCTGAATTGTTACTAAGATTTTGAGTGGTGTTACGACCTGCCTCCAAAATGATACTAAAACTGTGATTGGTTTTACGACCTGCCTCCAAGTGTCTTGAGTATCCCTAACCGTCTGACGAGCTCTTGTCCTGGGCTGGTATTTATATGATCGAGTCCTTTGGAGTGGGTGGTCATAGTAGTGGCAAAATTCGGTCATGAGACAGAGTCCTGGTCTCGTACTTGGTATGCTGGTCGACTCGTATCCTTCGTATGAATGTTTGACTTTCCTAGAGAGATACTTTTACAGTGTCCCTAACGTGTTATAATATACTAATTGCCTTATTAATTATATCGTCGAGTACTATTAGAAACCTGCGCTACGTCGTACATTGTTATTACTTAATTACTAAATACGTGGGTACGTAACACCTCCCTTCTAAAAAAAAGACTTTATGTTTAAAAGCTTAAACATAAATCTTTAACATTTTACGGTATTATAACAATTTTACATATATGATACATTGGTTATAAGACAATGCTACACTGTTATATGAAGTACCTAGTGATACTTTGTTACATTGGAATTTAGTACATTTGATTTTAAAATTGTGATACATCGGGTTAAGTACATAATAATTGTTAGATATTAATACATTTTTTTTTTTGTTTTGTTTTGTTTTACATTTCCTTCTTATTCTAGTGTTAGTACATGGTGGCTATACATTTGTGGTTAAATACTTAATCTATTATAATTTATACAATTAAACATTATAATTATTACATATTTTATATATTCATCCTATAATCTATTGGTCTTATATGTGTTTGTTTTTTTTTTTTTTATAAAGGGAAAAACTTTTATTTGAAAGCTTAATTACTTTACTAGAGTATGTCCATTCAAATGTGTAGAATCTTATCGACTCCCTGATTTCCCAGTTATAGGTATAGTCTACACTATTGAATTGACACTCTTTGATTACTATGATTATTTTATTGTATACCTATCTGTTTTACATAGTTTGTATAACTGTATTGGTCCCATATCCCTGATAATATAGTTAAACAAACATTTGGTGATAATTACATCCGCTACTGGGTCGTGGCTATGGGTTATATCATGGTTTATTTTGCATATTAAATCATGGGTTTCCATTAGATTCAGCATTCTTCCGTTTTTCTGGTAGTAACCTATTTTAGTTGAATATATTAATTTTTTGGTAGATCCTGTTACATCTAGAAGTTTTAAATTAAAATAATTATCGTCGTTATCACTATATGAAGTGATATCCAACATTTTCTTTACATTTAATTGTAATCGGGTTATTATATTTTTATCGGTTGTCCCGTTGAAAAAAACAATGATTGGTGTTCTTCCGTCGGTATGCAAGTATTGGTTGAGATATATGGTAGACAGAGTTGTCGCCCCCTCGAGCTTTAGACTTGATTCTAACTGCCCCAATAAAGGTATTAACTTCTCTGGCTTGTTCCTAAATATCCTTCCAACACTACGCATTACCTGCTTGATTTCGCGATGCTGTAACATCTTTAATTTATTGGTGGTAGTTAACACGATTGGTTTGCCTTCGAGTTTAACTGGCTTATATTTGTCGAGACTGTTTGATAATGACCCCGATATAAGTAACAGATCCGTCTTATTTATACTAGTGAACTCGAAGTCCACTATTATGAATTTGATGTTGTCACTGTAAAATATATATAACGATTAAATGTGAGACAACTTTATTTAGATAATATTTTTACATTGCGAGATATTAGTATTACTATCTATTAAAATGTAATCCCTTATGTTAGTTTTATTCAGCTGCCTCGGCGGCTTGTATTAATTCGATTATTAAATTTGCCAAATCCAGACATGTGGGTGCGTGTATTTCGTGTACTAAAATTGTTAATCGGAGAGTCATAGTAATTATTTCCATAATTCTATGCATTTCCGCTGTAGTATAAGGTACCGGTAAATGTTCATTGGCTACTCTCATATGGTTTTTTAGACACGTAGGTCCATCACTGTTTATCGTGTACTGGTATACGTGATCGTTGTACCTCAACGAATATTCTAACATCATTAGGTATAATACCCGTCTAGGAATGAATTCCCGTACTGGCATTGTTGTTATGTATTTTATACGTCTTTTACGCGTTGTATAATAAAAGTAATCTGAATTTTCCGTGTGATTGTCTTATCTGGAACAAGACAAGATACTAACATCGATTGGTTATTAATTATTATATTATTTAGTAATAGGAAAGGTACGTGTTTAATATTGGAACATAATTTTGAACATGAAATTGAGAGTGTTTGTGTACGTGATCTTACTTACAAACGTGTTACTTCGTCCATTTCTCTAGCTGACTGTAGTGACACTAAATGTCGCCTAACTCTATTTACTGATCGATTATTACTCATTTTTCTTTTACATTTTATTATAATTATACCCGATGCTATTATTATTATGAGATAAAACATATAAGTGTGAAAATCGGTTATATCCCTTGTGGTCGTTTTGTCCTTTTCTTCTTGTATTAATTATTCTATTTCATCAATGGATTTAGAATATTGACTCAAGTCAGTTAGTTTTACCACAGAATTTGTGTGTGTTATGACATTGCTTATTTTCTTTTTTATGGAAATGGGGATTGTCAAATTTGACGTTATGCCTATGTTTGATATAAAATCCTTATAATGTGTCGAATTTAAATGCCTATTCGGTGTTAGCACCATTTGTGGTGTGTATCCCCTGCAGTCCTCGTTTAATTTTAATATTCCTATCCCGCTTAATTGTATATTCATCGCCTGGTCTCGATTCTCGCACGAGATGGCTACATTGTCCGTTGTTTGTTTATTTCTTGTTTGTGAATTAAAATATCTTTACTTTCTACATCCTTTGCAGCTATAGGTATTGATACGATTGTTTCTGATCTTGGGGTTAATAGTAACTCTTTTTGTTTATTTTTGTTAGCATTAATTACTAGAGTTTTATTGGCTAGGTTAATTACAGCGTTATTTTCTGATAAAAAACTATTTCCTAATATACCATTTTTCCTTATTAGAAAGTTTTCGTCAACTAAATTAAATTCGGTGCTAATTTCTTGCCCTTGGATTATCAAAGGTATTGTAAGCTTGCCTATTGTTTGTATTATTTTATCGTTAATTCCTTTTAAATTTACTATTTGTGTTTTATCTACTACTATATCGTAATTTAATATATTGTTTTTTACTATATTTACTTCGCTACCTGTGCCGACTAAAAATTCTAATTCTTCATTTATACAGGCGGGTGATTTACATTTTATGTGATTATTGTTGTTTATTTTCGTTAATATAATGGGGTAACAATCTCGGATGGGTCCACGGATATGTGATTGATCGCACGTGCTCCGGGGGGTACGTGAGATGTCCGCTCGTTTCCCGAGTTTTTATTACGTCGCTCGTCGTTTTGTTTTTTATAGCAGGTGGCTATATTATGTCCTGGTTTATTGCAGTAAGTGCAGGTATCGCTCCTTGCATTATAATTAGTGGGTGGACGTGTGAAATTATTCTGATTGGGTGGTCTACTATTATACGCTACATTGTTCATTCGGCATTGCGATGCAAAATGTCCTTCGCGGTTGCATGTATGACAACGCCTAACATTGTAATTGTTGCTTCTTGGATTCGGGTTTCTATTAGTATTCCTATCGTAGGAATTGTTTCTGTTAGTATTATTATTATTATTAATATTATTACGATAGTAATAAGTATATTGTTTTGATTATTATTATTATATTGCCTATTTTGATGAGCATTTCTATTGTTGTACGTATTATTTGCTCGGAAAATTTCTTGTACATCATTGTGAGTACGAATATTTTTTTCGGTAATTAACGCGATTTGCATTGCTTGTTCAAGAGAGGTAGGACTTTTTGTTTTTACTTCAAATTTTATTTGGTCGCTTAAACCGTTTATATAACTGACTAAAGCTTGTTCCCTAATATTGTCGCGTAATATTTGTGCTACTGCCGGTGTTTTGTCTATGGCTACTGTGTTACATAGTTTTTGGTATATTTCTTCTACTCTATTGTTGTACGCGCATATGGTTTCATTATTTTTTAATTTTATTATATTTAATTCGATTTGTAAATTAGCTGCGCCATAGGGAGTTTCGAATGCGTCTAATAATATTTTTTTCATATCTTCCCATACCTTAATTTCCTTATATCTGGTTACATTAAAAGCTCTGTCTGACAATTTAGTAGCTGCTATCATTTTTAACATAAAAGGGTGTTGTTCTGAATCTACCGTATTTATGATTACTTCGCATGCATTTAAAAATGGATATATTTCAGTTTGTCCTGAATAGTTAGGAATTAATTTTATTGCGTCTAACGCACTTATGGATTTCCCGTCGGTACTACCTGGCATTTTCTTTACTTTAACTATTCTTTTTGGTTGAATATATTCGGTGTGTATAGTATTTCTACTACTTCGTAACCCTTGACGAATTGCGCTAGTAGTAGGACTATTTTCAAACTCTTCTAGGTTTATTAATCGTAAACTTTTATTTAATATATCACTGGTTATTGGTTTAGTTTCTATATGTTCATTAAGTATTTCTTCATTAAATAAATCTAATTCTTCGTCTAAATTATTTATTTCTATGTTGTCAACTATTTCGCTATCAGTATTGCTTACGTCAATTTCTAAATTACTTTCGTTTTCGATTATTTCAATTATTCTATCTAACGTTTCTCTAGCTATCGTTTCAAATTCGTCATTAATATTTCCTTCTGAACTATTGTTCATTAATATTTATTTTTTTTTTTTACTCTAATCCTTTAATTATAATCTCATTTAATATAATCTTAATTGACTTATTATTTTTTTATTCGATTTGGGCTTTAAATTCGGCTGGGGCTTCTACTCGGGCTGGCGGGCTTTAAACATGGGCTAGGGACTTTAAAACATGGGCTACAAAATCTACACGTGTTCTATACAATGGAGTAGCTAATTCCAAGGGAGTTGTACTTAAATAATAAGATGAACTCAAAAATATGGCCTCAATAATTAATAATAATCTCAATAATAATCTCAATAATGCCCTGTAATAATTCACAATAATTCTCAAAATATAATATAAAATACCCTTAATAATTCATAATAATAACTTCTCAATAAATGCCCTTTAATAGTTCACAAAATAATCTTCAATAATAATCAATAATTGCCCTTCAATAATAATTAATAAATGCCCTTTAATAATTCATAAAAATAACTTCAATAAATGCCCTTTAATAACTTCAATAATATCTTCAAAAAATTGCCCCTTAAATAACTTTTTATAATATGCCCTTCAATAATATTTTAATAATATTTTTATAATATGCCCTTTCTTTAATAATTTTCCCTAATTACGATGGACCAATAGACCAAAGGAGACGGTTATATAAATTATGCTTACAACATTGCTGTATTCATCTCGTTGCTTGATCTCTCTCGCCGTAGTTGGATTGTAACAAACGTTCGGTCTTCCCAGAGTCGTTGAATTGAAGCGTGCACTCCTCAGCTCAACGGTGATCCACGAAGGTGAAGTTGCCTCTGTTGATTGAAGTTGATCCAAAATATTTCGAAAAATATTATTGAATGTTCCTTGTATCTTGGAAGACCCTGTCCACAGCGCCAAAATTCTGTTGCGTCCCAACTGACGTCGATAGGTATATACATCAACGTGGAAATGAATACTTGATGCACTTGGTATTTATGAGTATTTATTTAAGTACAAAATTACAATGTATAAAGCTTATGTAGAGAGGTGAGCGGTGTTACGACTTGACTCTGAATTGTTACTAAGATTTTGAGTGGTGTTACGACCTGCCTCCAAAATGATACTAAGACTGTGAGTGGTTTTACGACCTGCCTCCAAGTGTCTTGAGTATCCCTAACCGTCTGACGAGCTCTTGTCCTGGGCTGGTATTTATATGATCGAGTCCTTTGGAGTGGGTGGTCATAGTAGTGGCAAAATTCGGTCATGAGACAGAGTCCTGGTCTCGTACTTGGTATGCTGGTCGACTCGTATCCTTCGTATGAATGTTTGACTTTCCTAGAGAGATACTTTTACAGTGTCCCTAACGTGTTATAATATACTAATTGCCTTATTAATTATATCGTCGAGTACTATTAGAAACCTGCGCTACGTCGTACATTGTTATTACTTAATTACTAAATACGTGGGTACGTAACACTAACCTGACCTATAACTACCAAATATCGAAAAGTGACCACATTAATACTATAATATAAACCTTATTGCTTACGGTTCAGTTTAATTACAATTTAATGTGACACATTATTTCAATTTTAATAGCTGTAGATAAAGTTTTTTACAGACTGTTAATATTACAAATCTGAAAAACCATGATATCCTACTAATGTATATCCTTGAATTAATGCACAGCTTAAAATATGATTATTACTTTTATAAAAAGATTTACATTTCATTTTCAGATTTCATTTTCAAATGAACTAATTGTAATTTTTTAATTTACCTAATTAGAAAATTTTTCATAAAATGTATTAATTTTAATAATGTTTTTTTTATAGACAGCTTTTGATTTCCCATACTGATTTATTGATCTTGAATTTATTATAATTTCTTATTAATTTTACCATATGTGCAGGATCTAGAACTATTGATACGGTGTTGACAACGCCATCAACTTTGAAACTTGTATTCAAATTGTCAACATCCAAAACACAACCAATTATTTTGACCATATTCGTGTTGGTTGGGCATCCATCAAATGTAAGAGAGACAATTGTTACTCCAGTTTTACTTAGGTGTATTCAACGATTTACTAATCCTGCTTTCTATGAATTATTAATATGATTGATTAAAAAATAGCAAACAGGAATTTTCCTTGCCTCATTAATAGCAACTACTAAAACAAACTAAGGCCTCTTTAGCTTAGTAGTTTTGGGCAATATTTTCTAATTGACGCCATTCCAGCATTTTTCTTAGCAAGCCTTGTAATAAAATGTTAATTCTCACATAATTACCCAATAACAATGTTGATGTATCTTTGTTGATTAAATTGTGATCTTTAATATTTGAAATTATACATTTTAAAGATAAAATTTTTTTGTCTGACGTCGGGTTGATTGGTTCAAAAAAATTTTTTTTGTTTTCAAATTGATATCATGGGCTAAGATGGAAATTTATCGTTTAAGAAATCGTCTTTTGGGTGTGTCATCGTCTTCCATAACACTGGCTTCAACAAACAATTCTCTATTGATCTAGTAAAAACAATATTAACAATAAATATTAATATTGTGATAAAATTTTTTAACACAAAAAAAAAATTAAACATACCTTAGTTGACAATTCTTTATTAAAGATGTTAGATACTGGACTGTGGTTGGCGTTTGCAATTTCCAAACACTCCATACCATACCATCCACTTTTTTTTTGTTTCTCATCAGAATGCAAATTTGTTATTATCTCAGGATAATCTAATTTACCCTAATATAATATGATAATATTAAATTTAGTATAATGAATACTTATAAAATGAATAAAAAAATATTAAGTACAATTAACTTACAGAACGAACACGTTGTATTATTAATGACGGTACAGCTGTAGATTTCAACATAGTATTTTTAATATATGTATACATTAAAAGAGTCAGGCACGAAATGAGCAAAATATACAACACTTTTTTCATTTACTATTATGTTTCTATGCTCATCATAGCGTCTACTGAACTCAATCCACTTCTCACGGATCTCTGGACATTTTGGATACCTATGTAAGCAAAATCATTCAAAATGTATCAGGAAAAAATAATAAGAGTGGAACAACTAGTCTCCAGATATTTTTGATAAAAATATGAATCAATTTATATTTTTTTCTGAAACATTAAACAAATTATGATTTGTTATAAAATTATTATTTATAAGAGTGCACAACTGCAAAAAATAATACAATTGTATACTAAGTAAAGTAAAAGGTGAATGCATTAAATAGGTACTAATAAATGTCACTCGCCTGTGAAAAGTTATTTGTTTCTCTTGACTCTTAAAGTTTTGTGTTCTACCACACAAATTACAGCTTGGCATTGTAATTTAAATGAAACTATTTTTCAAATATACAACAAAGAGTTGGAAAAGCAAAGAAGACAGAAGTAAATCTAAGTCGGAGAATAGTATTGAACGAATTGAATGACCAACGACCAAACACAATAACGTTGTTGTTATTTTGATAAAACAATTTTGAATTTTTAAAATAACAAACGTACAAAATATAAATCTGAGGTTAGAACTTGCACGCTATCTCGCGGTAAATAGTTTCGGTAAGTGAGTACTGTCTAAACTGCCCGGCTTCACTTTCTTAACACGTACGGTATAGACCAGGGGCTACGCACTTATCCTTGTGATAAAAGGTTTTTAAAAATAGTTATTGAGAATGACACCAAACGCGCTGTAGTCGTATTTTAATATTTTATTCCATTGACATACAATGTTTATACCATAATATTTGGGAGTTTTGGGTATTCCCAGCATTTTATTAATTTTGCATTATTGCTTTTACAGTTTTATGTCATGTTAAATTATTTTCAATTTTATTTTTCGATTTTGTCGTCTTGCACTCTTGTGACTTGTTCTTTTTTGAAAACGTGATTTAAAATATTTAATTATTAACATGGTCTCGAATAAATGTTCAGTAATCGGTTGTAAAGATTCAGCGAAAAGGAAACACATCTTTCCAAAAAATGAAGATAATCTGAAGATATTTGTAGAACGAACAGGAAATCCGGTCTTCGAAAATCTGTCGGTAGAAGCTATTCGAAGAAAGTACCAAATTTGTAATAACCATTTCGATAAATGTTGTGAATCACCTGGTACGAATCAAAAACTAAAGCAGTATTCGCTGCCTACATTAAACCTACCTCGTAAGTTATTTTATACTTTTTTTTTAGTTAATATTCTTTATTAATATTTTTTTCATTATTGCATATTATAATTGTGTATAAATGCATAGGTACCTATTAAAAATAAGTTAAACAATTTATTATGATGTGTATTATTTATAAATAGGAATATATAATTCACCATTGAACTGGTCTAGCAGAGAACCATCAATATCGTCCAACAAGTGCATTCAAAATCTCGGTAAACAATTGTTATATATAATAATTTAAAAATATGTTAAATGGTCTTGTTTGTGCAACACCACCGTTGCTCCGCTGGACATCGCGTCGGGTGTCGAACATTCGCGAAGTTGACCCCCCGACCCCCTCCACCACCCTGAATCGCACCAGTGTCGCTGTAATGGGATTACGCAATATCATGTATTTTGCTCATAATAACAACCAGGAATGGGATTACGCAATATCATATATTTGCTCATAATAACAACCAGAAATGCGACCACACCCAAAAGTGTTTTCGACTACGAATACCACTTTCATAGTCGTGAGGTCCATATCAAGGACGACTGTACACGCGCCGCTCACTTCAAAGGACGCCGCCACCATATATATAGGGGACAGCGAGACAGCCTGAGTTAGATGTATCCAGAGACGAGAACACCACACGACTCGCTTAGCCGCCCAGCCATCACACACGACTTACACGGAGATTATCAACTTCGGAACGAGCTACAAATTCGCTACAATCAACACTATTATTCTGCTTGTTTTGTCTGGTTTAATATAATACATTTGATTATCATACTAATTGACTATTATTATTTATCAAAGTACACCAGCTTTTGGATCCCTGAAGGGCCGCATGTAACACTGGCGTAGTCGACGGTAGGATTCCACAAAGGGAGGCAACCATCAAAGGCTACTGTCAACAACGAAGAATTGATCACTCTTCAGCGAAGACAACTCCAGGAGGAACCAATAAAAAAACAAATAAGTCACATTGCAGTACCAACAAATCCATTAGCAGCATCATCAACGGCAACATGTCATCATCAGCCATGAACGCAGCATTATTGTGAGTGAATAGTTATTTAAATTTGTTACATAGACGTATGCAACATAATTAAGACATATTAAGATAAATCTAGGTAGTTGATTATAAGTGTAATGGTGTAAACCGTTTTAAATTTTATTGAGGGCATATTTTATTGATTATTATTGAAGTTTATTGAATTATTGAGGGCATATTGATTATTTGAAGTTTTATTATTGAGGGCATATTTTTATTGAAGTTATTATTTATTATTATTTATTGAGGGCATTTTTATTATTGAAGTATTATTGAAGTTTATTGAATTTATTAGAGGGCATATTATTGAAGTTATTATTGTATTTATAGGGCATTATTGAATTTTATTGAGTGTTATTATGATTATTAACGTATTAAATAGGTGGTTAAGTTAATTTATGGACAAAGAAGATACATCTCCCTTGAACGTAGCTAATTCATTGTATGACACTAGTGTAGTAGAAGAAGCCCAGTTAGAAGCCCAGTTATTAGCCCAGAGAGAAGCCCAAGCCCAGTTTGAAGCCCAACAGAAAGCCCAGTTGAATATTATAGTAGATACCCAGTTAGTAGGTAGCACAATTAAAACCCCAAGTCCACAATTAGGAGTAGTCACACCTAGCAAAGTCACAGATAGTTTTGAACATCAGTCGTTAGATTTTATATCTAAATCACGCAATAAAAAAATGGCAGTAACCATAAAATTAGAAGACGCTTTTAAATTAATTCCAGTATGCACAGGGATAGACGATATTTACCAATTCATAAATGCATGTGATATGGCAGTAGGTTTAGTTGACGCAACTAGCGCACCAATATTAGTAAAATATATCACTACGCGATTAACGGGTAGAGCACTAGAAATGATTAAATATAAAAACGTAACAAAATGGCAATTTATAAAAGCATATTTAACAGACGCATTCGAAGTAACAACCAATGCATCGACGTTACAACTTCAATTAAATTCGATTAGAATGAATCACAATGAGGATGTAAACGATTATTGCCACAGAGTAGAGAAACTATACTATCAGTTATGTACCGTAAGCACATTAAACAAAGAGGCGACAGAAGCAAAAATTATACATGAAACATTAAGGGACCAAACTCTAGCAGTATTTATTAAAGGATTAGTAGAACCAATTAGAACGATAGTAAAATCTCGTAATGCTAAAACTCTTGAAATCTTGAAACAAATCGCTATGTCAGAACAGGTAGAACTAAGATTAGAACAGGAAAATAGGAACCATTATTCGAATAGTTATTCGCAAAACAATAATCAACGTAGATCTAATTATGAAAATAGGAACAACAGGAACGTAAGATCAAATAACTTTGTAAGGCCGAATAATTTTGCGCAAAATAATTATCCACGAGCGAACAACTTCTCTCAACCAATTAATAGACCACCAATAAAATGTTATAACTGCAATGGAAATCATTTTGCATCACAATGTAGAAATAATTCGAGACCTAACTACGCGAGCAACGGAAATAACAACCGTCCACCTAATAGAAATAATTTTACGCAACCGCTGACAAATTATAATGCACAACCAGTTACGTGTTCATATTGCAATAAAAACGGTCATAATGTAGATTCATGTTATAAAAAGAGAAACGACGAAAGTAGAAATAATTCGGGAAACGCCAATGTATCGAACGAGGTACGCGGTACTCGCACGATAAACCAGATTATCGCGGAACAACCGACGAACGAATATTTCACATATTCGCAAAACTAGAAAATAATCATATAATATTCGATTCTAATGCCGCAAAAACAAATCAATTACATTTAATGATAGATACAGGTAGTCAGGTAAATATTCTCAAAATAAATTGCTTACGCGAAGAACTAGAAGTAGACGAAACACAAAAAATAAATCTGCGCGGTATAAATGAATGTCTTACAAAAACCATAGGGAAAATATCAATATTAATTAAATTAAATAGCGAAAACATTAAAACAGAATTTCATATCGTAAGTGCACGATTCCCAATACCCAAGGACGGAATATTAGGAAACGATTTCTTGTCGAAAAATAACGCAATAGTCGATGTAGCAAACAACAAATTAATTATTCAAACGACCTCGCATGCGCTAACAAATTTCAAAGAGACCGACAAAACCAGTTTTATTAAATTAAATCCGCGGACTGAAACTATTGTAGGAATACAGATAGCTGACCCACTCATAGAAAGCAAAGAAATATTTATACATAAGCAAGAATTAGTAAAAGACGTATATTGCAGTAGTACAGTATCCAACGTTAATAATGGTAGGGCAATAGTTAGCATGTTGAATATCTCGAAAAATATATCTGAAATTGATTTAAATAAAATACTCTTTGATACTGAATACGAAATATATAATGTAGAATCGACAAATGATCATAAAGAACGAATAGAACGTTTGAAACAAGTAATAATAACTGACCACATGGACGAAATTGAAAAACAATCTATTTACGAAATATGCGAACGATATAATAACATATTTCATTTGGAAGGGGATGTTTTAACATTTACCAATGTCGGTACACATTCTATTAAGTTAAAAAAGGATCAGCCACCTATCTATCGTAGACCTTATAGATTACCACACGCACAACAGGAGGAAATAAATTCACAAATTCAAAAAATGGAAGAAAATGGAATTATCGAGAAATCAAGAAGTCCATGGAATTCCCCACTATTATTAGTACAAAAGAAAATGGACAATTCAGGCAAACAAAAGTTTAGAGTAGTAGTAGACTTTAGGGCACTTAACGAAGCTACTATAAATGAATTTCACCCTTTACCAAATATTACAGAATTACTAGATCAACTAGGAAATAGTCAATTATTCTCTCTATTAGATTTATCGAGTGGTTTTTACCAAATTTTGATGGAAAAAGACTCACGAGAGTTAACAGCCTTTTCGACTAACCAAGGTCACTGGCATTTCAAACGAATGATACAGGGAATGAAAACGAGTCCCGGAACGTTCCAAAGAGTTATGAATTCAGCTCTGGCAGGTTTAATAGGAATAAAATGCTTAGTATACTTAGACGATATAATAGTATATGGGAAAAATTTATATGATCATAACGAAAAATTAATAGAAGTTTTCGAGCGTTTACGAATAAGCAACTTAAAATTACAACCAGATAAATGCAACTTCTTAAAAAGAGAATGTGTATATCTAGGACACGTTATTACGAAAGACGGAATAAAACCCGACGAACGTAAATTAAAAGCAGTAGTAGAATTTCCAATACCAACAACTGTAAAAAACATTAAATCATTTTTAGGATTAAGTGGTTATTATAGGAAATTCATAAATTCATATAGCGCAATAGCAAAACCACTAACCAATTTATTAAAGAAAGACACGAGTTTCGTATGGAGTAACGAATGTCAAAAGTCATTCGATACCTTGAAGGCAGCGTTATGCTCAGAACCAGTTTTAAAATATCCGGATTTCACAAAGACCTTCTTATTAACTACAGACGCGAGTAATAAAGCACTCGGGGCTATTTTATCTCAAGGAGAAATAGGTAAAGATTTGCCAATATGTTATGCGTCGCGCACATTAAATAAAAGCGAAAGCAACTATTCAACAACAGAATTAGAATGTCTTGCAATAATATTCGGAGTTAAACAGTTTCGACCATATTTATACGGTAGGAAGTTTATAATACTTAGTGACCATCGTCCATTAACGTGGCTCTTTAATTTGAAAAATCCATTATCAAAGTTAGCTAGATGGAGAATACAATTAGAGGAGTACGATTACGAAATACGTTACAAACCCGGAGTTTTAAATTCAAATGTAGATGCACTCACACGTATGTACTCTATACAGGAAATAAAAAACGAATCATATGAAAATTTTCTCGAAAAATTAGAAACACAAATTATCACAAATAGTAATGTAAAAGAAACTATAGGCACAGTAATAGATTCACCAAAAGAATATAATATAGTGTCAGAAATTGCCAAGCAATATAATTTCAGAACAGGAACAAATTATCAATTAAAAAAACAATTTGGAAACGGTATAATATTGCCAACTAGTAAAGTAATAGGGGACACACCATATTTTAAACATGAAAACCGGTTTATAATATTCTTAGTAACGAAAAACAAGGATCGACAGAGGGCAACTTACGAAACTATATATATATCGTTAATAAATTTAAAATTATTTTGTGAGGAGAACAATTTGAATAAATTAGCCATGGGCAAGCTAGGCGATCACGATGATTTAGAATGGAAAAAAATAAGGTCAATGTTGCGATACATATTTCGCGAAACAAATATAGAAATAATTATATGTGCAAATGTAGAATATAGTGAAGAAGAAAAAGCAGTCATTTTATCACAATTTCACGACTCAAAACTAGGCGGACATTTAGGTGTGAATAAAACTACTAAACGTATAAAACAACAATTTATGTGGAAGGGTATGAAAGAAGATGTTAAAAAATATATAAGGAATTGTAAGTCATGTCAGGTTAATAAGGTATCAAATCGGAACATAAAACAACCAATGGCTATTACATCCACTTCGTCTAAACCATTCGAAAAAATATTTATGGATATAGTAGGGCCCTTGCCGATTACACTGTCCAATAATGTATACATTTTAACGATGGAGGACGATTTGACACGTTACACTTTAGGAATTCCACTTCCTGACCAGAAGGCAAATACTGTTGCGGAAGCCTTTGTTACACACTTCGTTTGTGTACACGGCATACCAGAAACAATACTCACGGATCAAGGAACTAATTTCCTCTCGAAAACGTTTGCAAATGTTTGTAAAATATTGAAGATAGAAAAGGTTAACACAAGTCCATTCAGACCGCAGGGTAACCCCGTAGAACGCGCTCATAGGACCTTAGCCGAGTACTTGCCGCATTATGTAGATAAGAATTTAAATAATTGGGATCATTTACTACCCTTTGCATTCTTTGTATATAATTCAACGGTACATACTTCTACTAATTTTCAACCATACGCATTAGTCTATGGACGTACGTTGGAGGTACCGATTAGATTAAAAGCCGAACCTGAACCACGTTACAATTATGATGATTATATATTCGATCTAAAAGAAAATATGCAAATTTCGCATAAAATAGCTAGAGATCATTTAATTAAAAATAAAATAAAAAGTAAAGAACGTTATGATAAAAATGAAAATCCACAAGAACTACACGTTAATGATTTAATACTATTAAAAGATAATAATCATAGAACGAAACTCGACCAAATCTGGCTAGGACCGTACGAGGTCACAGCAGTTATAGGGAACGAGAATGTAGCTATACAGCGAGGCCGCAAGGTCATTACTGTACATAGAAATAACGTAAAAAAATATTATAACGACGCACAAGTCAATTAAAAAAAAAAAAAAAACAATAAAAAAAAAAAAAATAAATAATAATAATAAGTATATAGCAAATATTAAGTTAGAATAATTATGTTAATTTTAGGAATAGAAACAGAACATTCATTTTGAAACTGGAAGAAGAAATAGTAAATGGAAACCACGATACAACCAATTTAGGCATAGAACAATTTCCGAAATGTTTTATAGAACACATAACTATAGCTAATAATAAATTAACCGAACCGTACACCGAAGCGGATTTAAATGAGATCACCCGTAACATAAAAAGGTTTCTGTATGATATGACCGAAAATAGAATGGAAAATCTAGAAAAAATTAATTGTCAGGACCTAATTGAATTTATCGACGTTATACCAGAGCCAGAGGACCTACTTTATTACAAAAACTTATTCTCAGAAAATAATTAATAATCCAACGTAATAAAACGGATTCAGATAAAGATAAAAAAAAAAACTGATTTATTAAACAAAAATATACATGATAGTTAGCATCATGAAAATAAATTCAATTTAATAAACAAGTTTTTTATTCGGATTCGTTTTCTTCATCTTCCGATAACAGGATTGCCGAAACGATATGGTCCGGCGGAGGGGTAAACCACTCTGGCCACTCAATTTCCATAATTATGTCCGGCCCTCGAGCTAATAAAAATAATGATAAAAAAAAAAAATAATTAAATAAATTCTTAAGCAAAACAAAAAAATATATACGCACGGTTTCGAATGACGTATATCCGATTCCGGGTTTCGTCAGGTTCTATGTTCTCTTAAATAATAATTATTAGTTAATAAATAAATATAACACAAAATAAATTAAATAATGAAAACAAATACATAAATTAACATTTATTATATATTTTAGATTCATTGAGGAGCTAAAAACAATTTTAAAAACAGAAGTACATATTTATAACGTTAAAGAAAATAAGTTACAATCCGTATGCTTTAATTGGCATATATTAAAGGCAAACAAGAAAATAAATAACCACTACGATCATAAAACTTTAAATAAAATAACTAGAAGCCTTGAACTTTTCATAGACGATCATTGTAATGGAGAATGCAAACAATTAGTAAAAATAATAGAAAACTCTGGAGATCCAACTTACATGATGAATTACCTTGAATAGAACCATAGTTGCATATGTCTATGACAAATCTAACAATTATTCACGTAGATTAGTATATAGGTGGAAGATAAATATTATTATTATATAAAAGGGGAAATACTCAAATTGTATACTTACGTAACGCTTATAATGTTGTAATTTCAGGTACCTATATTATTTTGTTAAAGATTATTAATCATTTTATTAACACTATTTGTTTAATTAAATCATGTATTAATTTATTTTACTAACCACAATTAAAATTGTAATATGAACAAAAGAAAAAAACAATAATAATAATAATGATGACATTAAAAATTGTAAAATGCTCACATTATTGTAATCAAATGTAATACTATAATCAAATTGTTAACTGTATACAAAATTTAAATGTCAATGTAAACAATGTAATTCAGCCATTGTAAACTATTAATTAACGATGTTAAAGATTCTTAACCCTTAAAGGTTAACAATCTTTTTTTGGTAGGGAGGTGTAATGGGATTACGCAATATCATGTATTTTGCTCATAATAACAACCAGGAATGGGATTACGCAATATCATATATTTGCTCATAATAACAACCAGAAATGCGACCACACACAAAAGTGTTTTCGACTACGAATACCACTTTCATAGTCGTGAGGTCCATATCAAGGACGACTGTACACGCGCCGCTCACTTCAAAGGACGCCGCCACCATATATATAGGGGACAGCGAGACAGCCTGAGTTAGATGTATCCAGAGACGAGAACACCACACGACTCGCTTAGCCGCCCAGCCATCACACACGACTTACACGGAGATTATCAACTTCGGAACGAGCTACAAATTCGCTACAATCAACACTATTATTCTGCTTGTTTTGTCTGGTTTAATATAATACATTTGATTATCATACTAATTGACTATTATTATTTATCAAAGTACACCAGCTTTTGGATCCCTGAAGGGCCGCTTGTATCGCCGCAAACTAGTTCTCTCTCGTACGTCCGTCCGTGCTTGGCCGGTCGTGTGTTTCGTTTTGTGTCTTTTCGTACCCGCGCCATATTTGACCGCTGTGTTGTGTTCGTCCCCGGATCCATCAGGAGAACGCGTTTTTCTTTCGTTTACACGCTTACAACCGTTTACACGCCGTTGTGCATACGCGCGTGCTCTCGCATCGTTTTTAGTCTGTGCTCGGCCGTTTCGACCACGTTTGTGTCAACGCGCCATTCCGGTCCTGTTGTCAGTACCGTCGATTCCGAAAGTCATTCACCGTACGTGTGACTAACCACCGACCGCGTTCTTATTATACCTTGCTCGATTGTCGCGTGGTTGAGTGCATATTTGCATCCCCGTTCGCCGGTCCCTAGTGGTTCGTGATCGGCCGATTTTGTGTTGTCACGTGGTTTCCCACTGTGCCCGGTTCCCTGCTGTATGCCGTTACGCCGCGAGCACCGCATCAGGCAAGTGTGCCAATTCGGTTATCGCCGGTGCGTCGATCAGTTCACCAGCCGCCGCCGTTGCTGTCCGTTGGTACCAGTGTAGTCGTGTCCAGGAGTCAGTTGGTATCAGTCCTTATCATCATCTTCGTCGTGCAGATAAGACCAACCTTGTTATTGTTTATATATATTATTTTGTACATCGCCATTCCCAAATCGTAGGTTTTTTGTAAGATATGATCATATCCCCCTGTGTATCATACTACTGTTTATTATATGTGTCGACAATAATAAGTTGATTCGTGCCACCAGCGCACACCATTCAATCTGTGTACGTCTCATTTTATTTTTGTTTATGATTAGTCTCACAATTAAGGTTACCTATTCCTAGTCACACACAGGTTACTAGATATTCTTACCCGTCGCAAGTGTCGTGCGGCCAGCTAACGAGAGGTCGTCAATAGCTCCGTCCGGTGCGCAGGTCGTACAGGTCTAGTAATTATTGATTTCACTATTATGTATACCCATTACACTTTACTAAGCTATATGTTACCTATGATTACCCATGATTACCATCACCTTGTACACTGATTACCCCCAGGTATTTACCCCTCGCCCAAATCGTTATTCAAAATAAAATTTTACCAATTATTTTGTTGTAGTAAAAATTGAATTGCAATGATTTTACAAAAAATTCTTATAACATTCTGAATATGTTGTTTACTGTTTTCTTAAACTATAATATATATTGTATACATTGTGTTGTGGAGATTATAATTAAATTAAAGTATTGGTTTAGAATGTGACCTGACCTACAAACA
The DNA here is from genome assembly GCA_949089665.1 of Macrosiphum euphorbiae. NCBI lineage: Eukaryota > Metazoa > Arthropoda > Insecta > Hemiptera > Aphididae > Macrosiphum > Macrosiphum euphorbiae. The sequence continues at coordinate 639,801 of CARXXK010000117.1, read as the reverse complement.
TTATATTGTATATAAATTATGAAAGAAAAAAGGTTAGGTACATGTAGGTTGTTTTTTTTGTAAAATGCAGGATTTCTATTCAATTGACTTTTCTATATGGTATTAATATCATTGACAAGGTGCAATTTAGGAAACATTATTATATAGGAACCTATGAAATTAAGTAATTTCTTTGTCACTTACAGATGACACAGACTTGCAAGGAATTTCAATGTTGGTTCAAACACCTGATACAAACACCGTAGACTAGAGTTATTTAGGTAATTATTTTGTTATTATAAAAATTGTTTTGTTTGATAAGTTAATTTAATTTTACAATTGACTACTTATTTTTGTATTTAACCTTATTTTAACTCAAATAATTGTATTAAGTGTTTTTAATGTTATTGTTATAGACACAATTTGTATGAATACAAGACCAACAAAGTTGAAAAATAAACAAACTACATTAATGACCAACAAACAGAGAAAAAATCTTACCCCAAATTGTAAACAGCTTTACAGTCAAGTTTTAAAATTTAAAAGAAAACTAGATATACTGTCAAAAAAAAATTTAAACATGAAATGTCGACTGAAATTGTCCAAACAATTTAATAATAGTCCACTGAGAAACCAATTAATGGAAAAAGTAAACTCTACAACTTTAAATTTTTATTTTGACTCAAATTAAAATACAAAAAAGAAAAATTGAAGGCAGAAGATACACATTAAATGACAAAATTACTGCTCTTTCTATTTATAAAACCTCACCAAAAGGTTACAAATTTTTATCTTCATTATTTGTTCTTCCATCAAAAAAAACACTATCCAACTTCTTACATAAAATTAAATTTCATGCCGGAATTAACAATCATATAATAAATAATTTAAAATATCAAGCTGAAAAACTAGAGCAATTGGATAAAAACTGTACTCTACTTTTTGATGAAATGGCTTTAGGAACTAATATAATGTATGACAAGAAAAATGATTTTATATTTGGTTTTGATTAGAGCTCTTATAACCCGTGTACACGGATTACACGTGTACACGTGAAATTAAAAATTTCGTGATGAAAACCGTGTAATCCGTAGTTCACGTAATGCACGTGAATTTCGTGTATTTAAAAATCTTATACGTGAATTTCGTGTATTTATAAATCCTACACGTGAAAAGATACACGTGAAAATGTGAAATACACCACGTGCATTTAAAAGAATTTTATTATTTCAGAAATAATTTATTTATTTATTTATTTGTTTATTTAACGCCAATCGGCAATTCAAGAGATTTACAATACAAATTATATACAGAGAATATTAAGTAACAATGTGATGGAGTAATCTTATATAAAAAACGAGGTGAAACATAGTAATTTACAGAGCAACTAACTAAATATTTAGTACAAATAAAAACATAACAATATAATGAAACTAAAAACTAACTAACTTAAGTAATATATACATTTAAAATATCATGATCTATTAGTTATTGAGCAGACGAAGCATTCTGTGTAAAGGATGGTTATGAGAGTAGTTGAAACGGTGAGAAGGGACAAGGAAAAGTGAGTGATTTCTAGTGTAATGTACAGGAACGCGGAAAGAGATAGAGGAAAGAAGGTCAGGGGCATCAACAGTGCCATTAAGAAGAGAGGTGACAAAGGAAAGGTCAGCCTCTATACGGCGAGAAGAAAGAAGAGGGATATTCAAGGAAGATCTAATGGATGAATAGTCATGGGGTGGGTGAACAATCTTGAGCAGAAAAGCAGCGTATGAGAGGAATCGATTTTGAACTCGCTCTAAGCGTAATTGGTCTTTAGCCAAATATGGATGCCATACAACAATTCCATATTCCAAAATAGAGCGGACAAGAGAGAAATAGAGGGAACGAAGACAAGTGGAGGACGTGAAAAGGCTAGTGTTGCGCTTTATGAAACCTAGGACTTTTAAGGCTCTACCAACTGTTATATTAATATGCTGTTCGAAAGAAAGAGATGGAGTTAGGTAGATCCCAAGGTCTTTGACAGAAGAAACACGTTCGAGAGGGGAGCCATTGAGGGAATAAGGGAAGATAATATGTATTCGCTTTCTGTGGAATGTCATACTATGGCACTTGTTGAGATTGAGCGTAAGGCCTATACGCTGAGTCCAGAGACAGAAGGAGTCGAGATCTGACTGAAGTTGACGGCAGTCGGAGATAGAAGCAACTTTAGAATAAATTTTAATGTCATCCTATTAATAATAGTTACCTCAGTGGACGATGGTCCATTACAATATTTGATTAACTGTGAGACTGCATTGGAAATGTGGGAGAAACTGCTGAGTATTTACAAGCAGAAGTCTGAGGCAAGTATACATTTGCTTCAACAACAATTTTTCAGTTATTCAAAGGAGTCGACAGATGACATCAGTGGCGGCCTGGCCAGGTCGGCGAGTCGGCGATCGCCGACTGTGCCCGCGGCTAAATGGGCCCATACAGCCATTACCCGATTGAGATTATATTATTTTAAATGTTCATAAATAACTAAGTTTGTAGATATTATCTTAAATCGTGTTAGATAGTCGTATTGTGTTATTTTAAAAATAATGAATACCGTGCGATAAATAATATATAATATTATATAATATTATAAACCGATAAAAAACGGATAAACTACAGTAAGATAAACAGAAAATTGGAAAACTATGGTACCTCAAAATTAGATAAGGAACTGTGGTGGTTAAAATACACGTTTTAGTTCTATTTTTGGATTGTTTTGTATAGTGCTGACTGCACGAATGCACGATGCTCGACACTATCGTCTATCGTCTATCGTCTGTCGACTGTCGTCTGTGCGTCTTGATCAGCGTGTCAACGTCAACTATCAAGTTTTATTTTAGAAGTTACACATCACAAACTATAACGGTAAGATATTTACATATAATATTGTATATAGTCAGATAATCTACAGAGTGTAGCTCGAGAGTCAATCGCGGTTTAAAAACCCACATGCTCGCTACTTATTTAATACACTCACATACCACAATAATACACTTTATTATCTCATAGTCGGAAATCATAATCCGTGGGTAAATTGTTCAGGTTTATTAGTTAATTATATTAAATAAATTGCTTTATTTAGTTTAAAAAAAAATGATCATTGGTATGTTTGGACGACGTGGTGTACGGTGTACCGTGCATACGCTTGCGGGATATCGCGGTATAATCGTACCCGCACGTACACATTCTATTTCACATGTTTTAATTTTTGTATAATAAATGGATATTAAACAAATTCAAAAAGAATTAATAAAAAATGAAAAAAAATGTTACATTTGAAGATCAAACACAAAACAATTCCAAGGTAGGAAATAGTTTAAAAAACACATCAGATGTAAAGATTCAGACAATAATTAATACCAAAAATAAATTACAAAATAGGTTTAAAGATGTATTATTAAACATTTTTTTTTACGTTAACGTTGTTTTTTAACAACTCGCTGTTTTAATAATTCGATGTTAAAAAAAAAAAAATATTTACTAATATAAATAATAGAAATGGAAAATATGAAAACACTTTTAAATTTGATTGAACAATAACGTAATATCCTAAGACCTATATTTAACACATTGGAGACGAGTACCGTGTTAGGCACGGCCACGGTTTTAAGATACGTGAGACGCTAGAATTTTTACAATGTTAATACGTTGGAGACGAATGCCGCGTTTAACGCGGTACGTGTTGTAATGGGATTACGCAATATCATATATTTTGCTCATAATAACAACCAGGAATGCGACCACACCCAAAAGTGTTTTCGACTACGAATACCACTTTCATAGCCGTGAGGTCCATATCAAGGACGACTGTACACGCGCCGCTCACTTTCAAAGGACGCCGCCACCGTATATATAGGGGACAGCGAGACAGCCTGAGTTAGATGTATCCAAAGACGAGAACACCACACGACTCGCTTAGCCGCCCAGCCATCACACACGACTTACACGGAGATTATCAACTTCGGAACGAGCCACAAATTCACTACAATCAACACTATTATTCTGCTTGTTTTGTCTTGTTTAATATAATACATTTGATTACCATTCTAATTGACTATTATTATTTATCAAGTACACCAGCTTTTGGATCCCTGAAGGGCCGCATGTAACACTGGCGCAGTCGAAGGTAGGATTCCACAAAGGGAGGCAACCATCAAAGGCTACTGTCAACAACGAAGAATTGATCACTCTTCAGCGAAGACAACTCCAGGAGGAACCAACAAAAAACAAATAAGTCACATTGCAGTACCAAAAAATCCATTAGCAGCATCATCAACGGCAACATGTCATCATCAGCCATGAACGCAGCATTATTGTGAGTGAATAGTTATTTAAATTTGTTACATAGACGTATGTAACATAATTAAGACATATTAAGATAAATCTAGGTAGTTGATTATAAGTGTAATGGTGTAAACCGTTTTAAATTTTATTGAGGGCATATTTTATTGATTATTATTGAAGTTTATTGAATTATTGAGGGCATATTGATTATTTGAAGTATTATTATTGAGGACATATTTTTATTGAAGTTATTATTGATTATTTTTTATTGAGGGCATTTTTATTATTGAAGTATTATTGAAGTTTATTGAATTTATTAGAGGGCATATTATTGAAGTTATTATTGTATTTATAGGGCATTATTGAATTTTATTAAGTATTATTATGATTATTAACGTATTAAATAGGTGGTTAAGTTAATTTATGGACAAAGAAGATACATCTCCCTTGAACGTAGCTAATTCATTGTATGACACTAGTGTAGTAGAAGAAGCCCAGTTATTAGCCCAGAGAGAAGCCCAAGCCCAGTTTGAAGCCCAACAGGAAGCCCAGTTAAATACTATAGTAGATACCAAGTTAGTAGGTAGCACAAGTAAAACCCCAAGTCCACAATTAGGAGTAGTCACACGTAGCAAAGTCACAGATAGTTTTGAACATCAGTCGTTAGATTTTATATCTAAATCACGCAATAAAAAAATGGCAGTAACCATAAAATTAGAAGACGCTTTTAAATTAATTCCAGTATGCACAGGGATAGACGATATTTACCAATTCATAAATGCATGCGATATGGCAGTAGGTTTAGTCGACGCAACTAGCGCACCAATATTAGTAAAATATATCACTACGCGATTAACGGGTAGAGCACTAGAAATGATTAAATATAAAAACGTAACAAAATGGCAATTTATAAAAGCATATTTAACAGACGCATTCGAAGTAACAACCAATGCATCGTCGTTACAACTTCAATTAAATTCGATTAGAATGAATCACAATGAGGATGTAAACGATTATTGCCATAGAGTAGAAAAACTATATTATCAATTATGTACCGTAAGCACGTTAAACAAAGAGCCTGCAGAAGCAAAAATTATACATGAAACATTAAGGGACCAAACTCTAGCAGTATTTATTAAAGGATTAGTAGAACCAATTAGAACGATAGTAAAATCTCGTAATGCTAAAACTCTTGAAATCGCGAAACAAATCGCTATGTCAGAACAGGTAGAATTAAGATTAGAACAGGAAAATAGGAATCATTATTCGAGTAGTTATTCGCAAAACAATAACCAACGTAGATCGAATTATGAAAATAGGAACAACACCCACACAGCATTTTTCAATGAAACTGATTTAATAAATATTTGTTTTAAATTTAATTTTAAATATTGAAATTTAAAAATTTATTAACATTTTAATAAATATTAAAGGAACAGTATTTAAATTTAAATATTTAAAAGCATTTTAATAAATATAAAATAATTAATAATGAATTACCGTTAAATATTAATATTTAATCAATTTATTAAACTAAATATTAAACAAACCAATTATTATTCAATGTTAACAATTAATCTTGATTAAATTTTTAAAATGTATATATTATTTAATACACAATTTGTACTAAATATATATTAATTATATATATATATAAATATAATAATATATAATTTTATACGTTATAGCAGTAGGCGGTGGTAAATTATTATTTTTAATAAAGCATTTATAATAGAGGTGTAACGTAAAAAATGTGTGCAAAAAAATATATTAACTATTATTTATGACATAATAGGCTGCTCATACATACCTAACCTAACTTAAATACCTATAATATATATTGTATATTTGTCGTGTTTACTGAATAATACTATTTATATATTAAAATTATATAGCGAAGAGTATATTGCGTATCCATTACGTATTATAATATTATTATAACAATAATTTTGTATAGCGATGATCCCCGCAATTTTCGAAATTTTGTTAACGTGTACACCGCAGTGCAGTGGAGCCGAACTCATAATATATCATGTGAAGCGATCGCTTCACTTCTTAATGGGTGGGTGAAGTAGGTGGGTATAGGTAAGTTCTAGGGAGTAGTGGTTAATGGGTAAACAAAGTTCAATAAGGTGTCCTGTGTTCAGAAGTTTTAAGTTTATAAGTGGGTGGGTGGCTGGATAAAAAAAAAAAATTCTAGATTTCGCTTCACCAAAAAATACTGAGTTCGGCGCCACTGCCGCAGTGAATATTTTTAGTATAGCTATAGGTGGACAATGAATATTCTTTGTAATATATGTGACAATAAGTTACATCGGTGTGCTCTGAGGGGGACATTCCAGCTCCTTGAAAAATTTTAGTTGCCATGGAATATCTGGCTTAATATATGGCGTATAGTAATTATTTTTTTGTTAACATTATTTGCGGATAGGTATATACTATATATATCATATTATTATTAAATTATGTACTATAATTACCTACATAACAATTTATGTACGAGTCAAATGTATTATTGGGAATGAAATTTCATATTATTTATATAAAGCATATTATAATAGCAAACATCGAATAAGGATGACATACGTCAGTTTTTACTTTTATAAGGTAAATATTTTTAAATCTGCGGCCTTTACCGATACATACTCAAATGAGTCACGTGTTACATGTAAAATATTTTAGTTGCACCTACACTAATTTAATGAGTATAGGTATAATATTATCATACGCCGTTTGAATAATAATAGATATAATGGGCTCTATAATTTATGTATTAGACTATAGTATAGAATATAGATGATCCTCTAAATTCTATTGGTAATAATATGGGTATATGGGTAAGGTATATTATATTATTATAATGTACCATTAACCATATTATATATTATTATAATAGCCATTATTTTGGTAGGTAATTTACTTTTTTATTGTTGACATAATCAATATACATATAGGTATATCAAACCTTACATCAGTAAATGCAATACTAATAATATAATATACATGGGCATAGTATGACATAGTATGACCATAATATAAGACTACGGCCTAGTAACTATATATGAAGGTATATCGTGTGAACAAATATTATTTTATATTTTATATTTTGTGTAGTTTATTATATATTATTATGCCTATGATGGTCATGTATAATAGGCATTCGTACGACTATTGCGTTGATAAATTATATATTTACATTTTTTATTAAAATTGTATTTAGCATAGGTATATTAACGAAATACAAATAAAGTCATAATAAGATCGAACAAAATCGTATTAATAATATTTAAATTATTGTAAAATATATAATCAGGTATTTTGTGTGATTATATTATTTTTAGAACAAGCTTTGAGCATATTATTATATTTATTATTATTATAATATTATTGTAAGCCAGTGCGCAGTCTTATATGTGGCCCACCACATTATATACGATAAGGCCCGGATACGGATAAACGCTGCAGCGGTACACAACCGCTATAATATTAGATATCTATTATAGTATTATGTTATTATTATTTATTATTGATAATCTTTCCCGAAATACGATAACAATAATATTACAAAAATAGCTTATTCCAATATACCTAATTCAACATAAATAATAAATATTGAAATATTATTAGATTTATTATACAACATATGTACTAGTCTGTAGTATTGACTGTGTATACCACTACCTAGGTACTGTGCAGGGAAACAGAAAACCACTGATTATTGAATTTATTTAATTAAAATTATTATTTTGAAGCTCAAATGTTGGTGATACTGCAGTTGTGTATGTGTTAGGATGTGTATACTGTAAATATTATATTCTATTCGCCGTAAGTTAACCCACTTGCGAGCATGTATACTGAGCCGCCGGGAACGTTCAGCTTCAGACCCCCAGCTTGCTGGTCAGAGACCGGCGGTGCTCGTAGACCGTAGTAGCAGGCAGTTGCCGCCGTGCATACGGAACGCTAGCGCTCCTAGTACCGGTTTTCGTCGGGCAAGTGGGTAAACTTACGACAAACGGTCAACGGACCACGGACGAAAATATGACAAATCACAAATAGAGTAGGTACCTATATAGTCATAGTGTAAATGTAGTGTGCCCGTGTGCGTACTTCCTACTCGAGTGTTATACTGTTATTACAGTGATCGGAAATCGCCAATCGGTATAATTATAAACATTGTAAACTCTAAACAGTACCTATAGAAGCACGTTTTTTCGTTAATTTTTTACCGCTTCGTTGTGAATTCTGACGTTTTGAGTATTGTGTATGGTATGTTAACTGTTAAATGCCAATAACAACTATTATTATCATTTAACAACACCAGCTAGTTTTGAATCTAAACCTATTTCCATTTTTTGGTGGATTTGTATCATCGAAAATACGGTAAGTTAATATGTTAATACTTAATAGGTAAGTATTATGTACTTAGTTATTATAATGTTCCTAACCTATAATACTCATTTCAATTTAGATTTTTGGCAGAAGCTTTTTTATTTATACCACCTACCCCTATAGGCTATAATAGTTTAATTTTTAAATATATTATACTGAATAAGTTTCTATACATTTTTTAGTGGTATTATATACACTTTAAATTATTACAATATTATATGTACCTACCTACCTAATTTTTAACAAAGTACCTATAAAATATATGATAATTACCTTTTTTATCTGTGTTGTATAACATAAATGCATCGTAGACTAAGTTAATAATTATAGTATTATTAATAATGTTTACAAATTCATAGGTTCAATATGTTCTTTTAAATTATTTAAGTTTCAGACAATTTGAATATTGTATACACCTATATAAAAATTAATGGTTTTGTTCATATAAATAGTATACCTATGTATTGTCAAATATTATAATTTATTTTGCTAATTATTCAGTTTATTACAAAACATTTTGGGTACCTATATGTTTGTATTTTATTAAGCATAAATTATAATTGGTTGTTAGGTATTTGATGTTCCTATTAATTCACTATTACTTTTATACGAGCTTTTATATTTGTAAATCATTGCTTTAAAACTGCTGATTGCAGTATTCTTTAAAAATTATATTTTATACTTTATTATGTCGTACTCCACCATTAACAAATCTACTAAGCGCAGAAGATATTTGGAGGAATTAAAATTGATAGAACTGTATGATGAAAGTGTTCATAGTGAACCAGAAAGTATAGTTCAACCAAATTTACCTAGTTATAGTGGCAGTTTAGATCTAAATTCTTCTTTGCCCACACCTAATCTAATTCATAATTTACCCTGCATTGATGATATTATGATAAATATGTGTAATGATGAATACGATGCAATTAGTATTTCATCCAATTCTGATATTGAGGATGAATCAAGTAATAATGAATATCCAGATGAACATCGCTCCATAGATAATGAAACAGATTCATCAATTTTAAATAATCTGGCAAAATGGGCTGTATCTTATAATGTTTCTCAAGTTGCTTTGAGTGCATTATTGAAGGTTTTAAAAACGCATATGTGTCATAATTATTTTCCTATAGATGCCAGAACTATATTAAAAACTAAATCATCTGTGCAACCTTTACAAATACAGACAATGACACCAGGAAGTTATTATTATTTCTCAATATTTAATAGTTTGAAGATTATTTCTAACTCTGAGGATAAATATTTTGTTGAAGACAAAATTAGAATAGTTATCGGGATTGACGGTCTGCCCTTGACAAAAAGTTCATCTAGTTGTTTTTGGCCAATACTCGGATATGTTCGTCATCCCGTTTATAAACCTCATATTTTTTTGATTGGGTTGTACTGGGGTAAAGATAAGCCTCTCAACTGCAATCCTTTTTTGTTAGATCTGGTGAACGAAACAAAAGAATTGTATCAAACGGGATTTCAAACAGCATTTGGTATAACAAAAGTAGTTGTAGATGCAATATGTTGTGATTTACCGGCAAAAAGTTTCATCCTAAAAACTAAGGGACATACTGGTTATTATTCGTGTACTAGGTGTTTAATAAGTGGTTTTTATTTTGAACGTAGAGTCTGTTTTCCTGGGACAGATATTATTACTAAGAGAACTCATATAGATTTTTTAAATAGAACTGATGAAGAATTCCATATGACTGATGAAGTTTCTATTATAACTGAAATACCTGGTATAGATATAGTAAATAGTTTTAGCATTGACTATATGCATCTAGTGTGCTTAGGAGTAACAAAAAAAATAATTTTGTTGTGGCTTGGTTGCATTAAAAATGCTCCTGTTTCGGTTAGATTGCAGAGTAAAAAAGTCAATGATATTACTAAAGGACTTTTAGCTCTAAGACCTTCAGTATGTAGTGATTTTTCTAGATTTCCTCGGGGGTTAAATGAAGTTGCTAGATGGAAGGCTACTGAATTTCGTCAATTCCTACTTTATACAGGCCCAGTTGTCTTACAAACCATTTTAAATAATGAATGCTACTTACATTTTCTTTGTTTACATGTCAGTTTTCGAATTCTTTTAGCACCAAATGTTGACATAAGCCTTGTTAATTTTGTTGAAAAAATATTAACATATTTTGTAGACAAATTTTGTGAATTATATGGTAAAGAATTCATATCACTTAATGTACACAACTTATTGCACATTGTTGATGACTATAAAAAGTTTGGTGCCCTCGATAGTTGCTCATGTTTTCCGTTTGAAAACTATATGAAAACTCTAAAAAAAATGATACGAAAACATGAGAAACCATTGGAGCAGGTTATAAAACGTTACCATGAATTTCAAATGTTTGGTGAATATGAATTGAATACAAGGTCTAAGTCTAGTATCGATATAAAATGTTTAAAAATATATAGTGGTGGACCATTGCCAGAAGAATGTATAAGACCTGAATTTAAAATTGCCATAAAAGATAATATAAAAATTAATATAAAATCATTTTCTGATGCTTACATAGGTTATACTTTTGGAGGCAAACTTAATATATTTAAGGTTGTTAATATATGCGTTCATAAATTTACTAATAAAAAAGTATTTGTAACTCGATCATTCAAAACAATTCAGCCATTTTATGAAAAACCAATAAATAGTATGAAGATAGGTATAGCTATTGTGAATGAACTGTCTAATCACCTTCGTACAATTGATATAGAAACATGTAACTATTCAAAATATGTTATTCTAAACAATAGTCTAGGCAAAGTTGCTTTCCCTATTTTACATTCATCTAATAATTAGTTCATTAAAAAAGAAATTGTAACTAATACTGTCTTTATACCAAATTACAATATTATATGATTTAGTTTTTTGTAAATATTGATTAAAATAGTACCTATAACATTGTACCTAATTAAATTATAATATGATAAAATACTTAATTATCTACCCTAATATATATTAGTACTTTAAATACTTGGACTTTAATAGGAGGTACCTATTATGTTTTTTATTTTAAACATTTAATTCTTTAAAATAGCGTTGATATTTTTATTTTGTACCTGATATTTATATTTTAAAATTATAATTTTGTTGTACTAGTTGATATATTTTATTTATTATACCATAACTATAGTTTTGTTAATTTAAATAATTTAAGCTTATTTTTAGTTTTCATAAAAATAAAAGAAAAATGGCAACAACATATTCTGTTGTACATTTTTATGGAGATAACAGTGTAGCAGCTGTCCCAAAATTTTGGTATTCAGTTAAAAATGGTACTTGCGCCTGGCCAAAGAAACCTCACAATCCCAAAAAATTGATTGCGCTTCACAGCATACCAAACAAAATTGAATATGAATATTTAGAAGCAAGAGTAATGAGCTCAGGAATTGGTAAACATTAGAAAAATAATTGTGTTATTATATAATATAATGTATAACTAATAATATGTCATATATATATATATATATATATATATATATATATATATGTGTTTTAATTTTATTTAGAATCCTTAACAATTGCTGAAGCAAAGGCTAAAAAGCAATGTATATTTCAGATCTTGATGAAGATGATGTTAACCCTAAAACGAAAAAACTAAAACCATCAATTAATTGCCCTGTTTTTTCAGGTAAATATAATAATAATATATATTTAATTTGTTTAAGGTATTGAAATAGATAGTGTTCTAACTTATATATCAATAGAATAGAATATGATTTGCAAGCAATATGATATATATACAATATGCATTTTAATTACCAAAATAAATTTTAGTACTATAATAATATTATTATGCTTGATAAATAATTTATAGAAAATGAAATTGGTCTTGATGATGTGTCTCAAAAGTCTGTACTAATTCCTGAAGTTAATACTGAGAAATGTAACTATAGTCAACCGGCCACTTCTTCATATAATGGGAAGTCTTTTGTTGATAAATTGCCTGTTACAATGAGTGGTTGGTCACCATCTCCTAGAAAGGCTGCTGATAGAGGTAACTATTATAAAGTAACAATTAATAGGTAAGCATTGAACAATTATCTATTGGAATAGGTAGTGTTCTAACATATTATACCAACCGAATATATATTATGATTTGCAAATACATTATGCAATTTGCATCTTAATTATTAAAATAAATTGTAATACTACATTTATATTTATAATTAATGATTTAGGTATAGAAAATTATATTAGCCCTGATAATATGTCTGAAAATATAGAAATTAATACTAAGAAATGGAGCTTTGGTCAACCCTCTTCATATGGAAAGTCTTTTGTTGATAAATCGCCTGTTACAATGAGTGGTTGGTCACCATCTCCTAGAAAAGCTGCTGATAAAGGTAACTTATAAAGTAACAACTAATAAGCATTGACAAATAAACTGTCCATAAATAGGTGTCTAAACTTTGTCTTTGATTAATTAATAGACCAGATAAGAAGTGCATCCGTGGAAACAATAGATTCATGTACTAAAAAAGTTATCTCCCCTACAGGTGTGTTCCAAAATATAAGTTAAGACTATTTATAGATATCAAAGAGTGCAAATAGTTAAATAATATGTTAATATTGATTTTCTTTTCAGTTTCAAGAAGACTTAACTTTGGCAATAATAAAGAAAAATCATGTAAATATTATAGTGTGATATATAATTATAATAATTGTATGATATTATAAGCTTTATTAGGAATACATTTTTTTTTTTTTAATTTGCAGCCAATAAAGGAAATTTTGACATGCTGTCGGATGAAGAATCTTTTCAAACAGCAATTATAAAAAAGAAAGTTTCCCCTGGTAGGTTTATTATTAACTGTTATTAGTTGTATATATTAATATTATTTATTTATTTGTTCATTCTAGTTATAAATAAAGTTACACATGATCATGAACAAACATTAAAGTCAAATACTAGGGATAGAGAAAAAAGTAAAAGCAGATAATATATATTCACGGTCTTAGAAGATCTACTAAGACTGCGTGGTTATATATAAGTTTTAATTTTTTACATGCAAAAATATTATCTGATATTCTATAATGTATTTACAATTTTATTATAGGTTATACACCAATACAAACAATTGGTAGTGGTTCTCAAATCTGCAGTAGTAATTCGGCTGTTGATAATTGTTAGTATAATATAGCGTAAAATATTATTACCTACTATATAACGAATAGTGTCCTGTATAACTGTAACTGTATTTATATATTATACAGTTAAAACTTTAACACCATAAATATTTTAGAATGAACAGTATAGGTACTTTATTAATGTACTATCATATTATGCAATTGTGCGTTTATTGCCGGCATCATAAATAGTTATGGGCAAATTAATAAATCTTAATCAGCTAGCTACGCCACACATATTTGATGATGATCTTCAAAACTATTAAAATTTTTATATTTTTTTTATTTTCATTTTGAAGCTAATTTATTATGCTATACAATAACTATAGTTACACAATTAAATCAGATATGTATTTCACATATAATAATTTAATTATTTTTTTATTTACTACATTTTTATATTAAATAATAAAAATGGTTTGTACGTTTCTAGTTTAATTTTGTATGTTATTTGATAGCGAACACAATATAAATTAGCTTTAAAAAATAAAAATACATAAAAAGTTGAATATATAGTTTTAACAATACATCATAAATTAATGTTAAGATTTATTAATAAATTGCCCATAGCAAAATAAAAGAGTTAGCCCCCCTCCCCTCCACAACATAATTGAGTGTCATGTTATTATATGATTATTTATCTAATTTGATAACTTTATTCTTATTATAGGTACTCAAAAAATATTGAAATCTTTGTTAAGAAATGTAATGTATCTTCAAACTGACATTAAACATATAAGTATGCAACAGATGGAAATTTTATCCAAACTAGATAATAGTACATCAAACATAAAACATAGCAAGTGTTCATCAAACAATGAGTTCATTGATGACTTCAACTGGCCCATAAATGATCTTGTACATCTTGATGTTATAGAAGAAAAAATAATAGATAGAAATATGCGTGACTATTTGGTATGGCAAATAATTAATTATAACTTTTTTTTATTTAGCTAAATAAACAATAAAATATTTATTTTAGGTAAATGATTTGTCCCATTTGGGAGGGAACTCTGTCAAAGCAATTATGAAAAGGATAATTTATAAATTGTTTACTGATGTATTACTATCCAATTTTTCATTCACTGGAAAGAAAGGAAAACAGAAGTTCTGTAAACTTAATTTATGCTCAGTTATTTTTGGTATTATTGGTTATTTTTGGTAAGAATAATACAGTTATCTAATTGTTAATATTTAATATAATATTTGTTCCAAACATTAAAAGCTATTAATGTGATATCACTGGTACTGAGAAGGTAGCAGTTCTATACTCTGTTCAAGTTAAGAAACATATAGTCGGCGGCCTACTATTATGCCTATGCACAAGAGCTTGGCAATATTACATGGCAGATATATAGTGACGGCGCTAGGGGGGGGGGAGGAGGCACTCCGTACAATTGCCCGGGACTATCCGTTTCTATTATTACTTGAATAGAATATAATCGATAACCTTTAATTATAAGTTATAACTTAAATTACATAAATTTGTATTTGATTATAGATGCTGTTAAAAATCAAACCAAAGTAAAGAACGTCGACCAAAATGAAATGGAGGAACGTTTGAAATACCATTTAGCACAAGCCCCATTTAGTGTTAAAAGATTAAGTGATAAAATTAATGAAGATATTTAAATTGTTTATTATTATTTTATTTATTATAATTTTATTGTACTATTTATAAGCAGTATCATCAGTACCTGCAGGTTGCAGGGATAGAATAAAAATAATAAATATGTATTTATAAAATTGTGTATTTCTGTAGTTTTCAATTGTCAAAATATGTATATATATTAATATTTTGATATTATCTTATAAATTATAGTATTATAATATAATGTATTTATAATATATAATATTATATTTTCTGTATAATAAAATATTTGAATACATAACTTTGAAAATAGGTTTAATGCAATATTAAAATATAATATTGTTCAGGTATTGAAAAGCAATTTAAAATAAAGTTTAATTTTTAAAATTGGTTCAATATTACAAAAGGGTTCAAACAATGAAATTTAAACTTTAGTTAAGCTTTAATAAATATTTATTTAAATAATTTTAAAAGTTGATTAAATATTTTTTAATTTCAATATTTAATATTTAACTTTTAATAAGCTTTTATTAAATATATCTATGCTGTGTGGGCAGGAACGTAAGACCAAATAACTTTGTAAGGCCGAATAATTTTGCACAAAATAATAATCCACGAGCAAACAATTTCTCTCAACCAATTAATAGACCACCAATAAAATGTTATAACTGCAATGGAAATCATTTTGCATCACAATGTAGAAATAATTCGAGACCTAACTACGCGAGCAACAACCGTCATCGGTTAAAATCGGTCATAATGTAGATTCATGTTATAAAAAGAGAAACGACGAAAGTAGAAATAATTCGGGAAACGCCAACGTGTCGAACGAGGTACGCGGTACTCGCACGATAAACCAGATTATCGCGGAACAACCGACGAACGAATATTTCACATATTCGAAAAACTAGAAAATAATCATATAACATTCGATTCTAATGCCGCAAAAACAAATCAATTACATTTAATGATAGATACAGGTAGTCAGGTAAATATTCTCAAAATAAATTGCTTACGCGAAGAACTAGAAGTAGACGAAACGCAAAAAATAAATCTACGCGGTATAAATGAATGTCTTACAAAAACCATAGGGAAAATATCAATATTAATTAAATTAAATAGCGAAAACATTAAAACAGAATTTCATATCGTAAGTGCACGATTTCCAATACCCAAGGACGGAATATTAGGAAACGATTTCTTGTCGAAAAATAACGCAATAGTCGATGTAGCAAACAACAAATTAATTATTCAAACGACCTTGCATGCGCTAACAAATTTCAAGGAGACCGACAAAACCAGTTTTATTAAATTAAATCCGCGGACTGAAACTATTGTAGGAATACAGATAGCTGACCCACTCATAGAAAGCAAAGAAATATTTATACATAAACAAGAATTAGTAAAAGACGTATATTGCAGTAGTACAGTGTCTATCGTTAATAATGGCAGGGCAATAGTTAGCATGTTAAATATATCAGAGGAAACGAAAAGCATATCTGAAATCGACCTAAATAAAATACTATAGAACGTTTGAAACAAGTAATAATAACTGACCACATGGACGAAATTGAAAAACAATCTATTTACGAAATATGCGAACGATATAATAACATATTTCATTTGGAAGGGGATGTATTAACATTTACCAATGTCGGTACACATTCTATTAAGTTAAAAAAGGATCAGCCACCTATCTATCGTAGACCTTATAGATTACCACACGCACAACAGGAGGAAATAAATTCACAAATTCAAAAAATGGAAGAAAATGGAATTATCGAGAAATCGAGAAGTCCATGGAATTCCCCACTATTATTAGTACAAAAGAAAATGGACAATTCAGGAAAACAAAAGTTTAGAGTAGTAGTAGACTTTAGGGCACTTAACGAAGCTACTATAAATGAATTTCCCCTTTACCAAATATTACAGAAATACTAGATCAACTAGGAAATAGTCAATTATTCTCTCTATTAGATTTATCGAGTGGTTTTTACCAAATTTTGATGGAAAAAGACTCACGAGAGTTAACAGCCTTTTCGACTAATCAAGGTCACTGGCATTTCAAACGAATGATACAGGGAATGAAAACGAGTCCCGGAACCTTCCAAAGAGTTATGAATTCAGCTCTGGCAGGTTTAATAGGAATAAAATGCTTAGTATACTTAGACGATATAATAGTATATGGGAAAAATTTATATGATCATAACGAAAAATTAATAGAAGTTTTCGAGCGTTTACGAATAAGCAACTTAAAATTACAACCAGATAAATGCAACTTCTTAAAAAGAGAATGTGTATATCTAGGACACATTATTACAAAAGACGGAATAAAACCCGACGAACGTAAATTAAAAGCAGTAGTAGAATTCCCTATACCAACAACCGTAAAAAACATTAAATCATTTTTAGGATTAAGTGGTTATTATAGGAAATTCATAAATTCATATAGCGCAATAGCAAAACCACTAACCAATTTATTAAAGAAAGATACGAGTTTCGTATGGAGTAACGAATGTCAAAAGTCATTCGATACCTTGAAGGCAGCGTTATGCTCAGAACCAGTTTTAAAATATCCGGATTTCACAAAGACCTTCTTATTAACTACAGACGCGAGTAATAAAGCACTCGGAGCTATTTTATCTCAAGGAGAAATAGGTAAAGATTTGCCAATATGTTATGCGTCGCGCACATTAAATAAAAGCGAAAGCAACTATTCAACAACAGAATTAGAGTGTCTTGCAATAATATTCGGAGTTAAACAGTTTCGACCATATTTATACGGTAGGAAGTTTATAATACTTAGTGACCATCGTCCATTAACGTGGCTCTTTAATTTGAAAAATCCATTATCAAAGTTAGCTAGATGGAAAATACAATTAGAGGAGTACGATTACGAAATACGTTACAAACCCGGAGTTTTAAATTCAAATGTAGATGCACTCACACGCATGTACTCTATACAGGAAATAAAAAATGAATCATATGAAAAATTTCTCGAAAAATTAGAAACACAAATTATCACAAATAGTAATGTTAAAGAAACTATAGGCACAGTAATAGATTCACCAAAAGAATATAATATAGTGTCAGAAATTGCCAAGCAATATAATTTTAGAACAGGAACAAATTATCAATTAAAAAAACAATTTGGAAACGGTATAATATTACCGACTAGTAAAGTAATAGGGGACACACCATATTTTAAACATGAAAACCGGTTTATAATATTCTTAGTAACGAAAAACAAAGAACGCCAGAGGGCCACTTACGAAACTATATATATATCGTTAATAAATTTAAAATTATTTTGTAAGGAAAACAATTTGAATAAATTAGCCATGGGCAAGCTAGGCAATCACGATGATTTAGAATGGGAAAAAATAAGGTCAATGTTGCGATACATATTTCGCGAAACAAATATAGAAATAATTATATGTGCAAATGTAGAATATAGTGAAGAAGAAAAAGCAGTCATTTTATCACAATTTCACGACTCAAAACTAGGCGGACATTTAGGTGTGAATAAAACTACTAAACGTATAAAACAACAATTTTTATGGAGGGGAATGAAAGAAGATGTTAAAAAATATATAAGGAATTGTACGTCATGTCAGGTTAATAAGGTATCAAATCGACACATAAAACAACCAATGGCTATTACATCCACTTCGTCTAAACCATTCGAAAAAATATTTATGGATATAGTAGGGCCCTTGCCGATTACACTGTCCAATAATGTATACATTTTAACGATGGAGGACGATTTGACACGTTACACTTTAGGAATTCCACTTCCTGACCAGAAGGCAAATACTGTTGCGGAAGCCTTTGTTACACACTTCGTTTGTGTACACGGCATACCAGAAACAATACTCACGGATCAAGGAACTAATTTCCTCTCGAAAACGTTTGCAAATGTTTGTAAAATATTGAAGATAGAAAAGGTTAACACAAGTCCATTCAGACCGCAGGGTAACCCTGTAGAACGCGCTCATAGGACCTTAGCCGAGTACTTACGACATTATGTAGATAAGAATTTAAATAATTGGGATCATTTACTACCCTTTGCATTCTTTGTATATAATTCAACGGTACATACTTCTACTAATTTTCAACCATACGCATTAGTTTATGGACGT
Organism: Macrosiphum euphorbiae; assembly: GCA_949089665.1. Lineage (NCBI taxonomy): Eukaryota > Metazoa > Arthropoda > Insecta > Hemiptera > Aphididae > Macrosiphum > Macrosiphum euphorbiae. The sequence continues at coordinate 620,222 of CARXXK010000117.1, read as the reverse complement.
AGGTTGGAGGTACCGATTAGATTAAAAGCCGAACCTGAACCACGTTACAATTATGATGATTATATATTCGATCTAAAAGAAAATATGCAAATTTCGCATAAGATAGCTAGAGATCATTTAATTAAATATAAAATAAAAAGTAAAGAACATTATGATAAAAATGAAAATCCACAAGAACTACACGTTAATGATTTAATACTATTAAAAGATAATAATCATAGAACGAAACTCGATCCAATCTGGCTAGGACCGTACGAGGTCACAGCAGTTATAGGGAACGAGAATGTAGCTATACAGCGAGGCCGCAAGGTCATCACTGTACATAGGAATAACGTAAAAAAATATTATAATGACGCACAAGTCAATTAATTTAAAAAAAAAAATAGCAAAAATAAAAAATAATAAGTATAGCAATATTAAGTTAGAATAATTATATTAATTTTAGGGATAGAAACAGAACATTCATTTTTGTAACCGGAGAAAGAAATAATAAATGAAATCACGATACAACCAATTTAAAAGAAAATAATAAAAAATAATAATAAATAAAATAAATACGATAAAAATTAATTTTAATTTTAGGAACAGACAAAGAAAATTCATTGTGGAACTAGGAAAGGCGATTGAACAAGAAATCCATGAAACAAATACTTTAGGACCGGAACACACGCCGAGGTGTTTAATAGGACATATTAATACCGCGAATAATTGTATGGAAGAACCATTTAATACTCTCGAAATAACGAAAATTACGCGAATTCTAACTCTAATTATGTCATCAGATCCAGTGACACCCACATGTAAACGATTAATAGATTATATGAGATATTTGCACGATACTAGAGATATAACGGATTATGTAAGATGGTTTTAATTTTATAAGAATATAATAAGATATTTTAGTTTAATATAAATATAATTTGTACACAGTAATTTGTTATAGTACTAGCATCAATATCTATTATACTAAAAATAGCAATTTATATAATGATAAAATACAAGTATATCAGGATCACAGAAGTCATGGAATTAACCGTCAGAATAGTTAGATATAGGACACCCAATAGAAATGAATACGTACGAAATTATGAAGAGACACCCTTTACTCCACCACCGTCGCCAAGATAAATAGAATAAAAATGTATTAAGAGTAGTCACTAGTCACTAGTCATAACGAATTATTTACTTTAAATTTAATTAATAATAAATAAACTATACAAAAAATAATATAACATACAAAACGAAAATAAATACGTAACATATTAATAAAAATAATAAATACTAAGTTATAAATATAAAAACAAGCAATAAGCAGATAATAAGATAAATGGAATTAATATATCATGTAAAGTATAGATATATAATAATAATAGTTGTGTTTCAGGAAATACCAAGAGGAAAACGAATAATAATAATATAATTTAAATAAATAAAGATAAATGAAAATAAATAATAAAATAAAACATTATTACGTGCATAAAAGAAATAATACGTAAAATAATATTCTATAATTTAAATAAAATAATATTACATGCATAAAAAAAATAATATATATAAATACGTAAATAATATTCTAAATAAAAATTATATAACAATAACTTTTAACTATTTCAGAAATTAAGAAGAAAAACAAAAATAAAAAATATATAAAAGCACACGTAAAAATTGAAAGTATAAAAATGGGTGAGAACATACCACCTGTAGCACGAACCGTTCGAATGCAACTACAAACATTTGAATTTCTCAGAGAGTTAAAAAACGAATTAATTGAATCAACCAATCATACACAAATAATGCGAGGGGAAGTAGTCAGATTACATTGCTTCCCAGAACATATAAGAAGGGCGAATAGTAATATGACCATACCTTTCAGGCCGAATTTCTTAGCACGGGTCATGATCCATGTTAATGATTTTGTACGCACAGTTATCTCAAGACCAAATCATAATCGACCAATGTGTGTAGAGTTGGGTTTACTAATAGAACAACTAATCACAAGACGCGACATCATTGAAATGATTTTCGAAGAATAACCTCAGAAAACTATATCATATATCAAATATCATATATCATGTATCATATATCATATATCATATACATAGCAATAAATACTAAAAAACCAATTTAAGTTTTTTTAAAGAAAAATAATTATTTTATTTTAGCTCACAGGTACGCTTTTTTATAATGGATTTCGAGTTCTTTACCGTCAGTAAGAACGAAACATTACTGGTATCCGGCGCGATATCGAATAGTTTAGAAAAATACCAACCCAAGAAATTGGAGGGGAGTCCTCTTATACTTACAAAGGATGATAAGTTAAGAAGATTTCGCCGATGCGACCTAAAGAAAATAGTGCAGAATATCAAACGAGTATTCCGAGGGAAAAAGGCAAGAGTGATTGAACCATTGCTGGAACAGTTATACAACATTATAAGTCGCCAAGGAGAATCAACCTTGTCTACGGTATACTTGCAAAGATATTTGCACATAAACGATAGGGAGCCACTAATAGTATTTTGGAACGGAACGTCAGATATCACGATAATTAAGCGTTTAAGATTAACAGGAATTTTAGCATATTTAAATATATCGGCAATTAGCGTTAGGAATAATGACGAATTTATATTAGAATTATCAAACCTAGAGACTAAGGAAGTTTTATATTCAGGTTATTTAGGTAAATTAAATAAAAATGGTAGAATGTTAGGACTATCAGAAGCTCATGAACTAGCATGCGATATTAATCATAATATTACACATTGTCACGATCCAGTTGCAGACGTAATTTTAACGAAATGCCTATTCAATTACATAGTAACAAAGATAAAGCCCATTAAATTATATAAATTATCAAAAAAATATAAAAGAAATTTTAAGGCAAAATAAATAATAATTATTAGTCAATAAATAAATATAACACAAAATAAATTAAATAATGAAAACAAATACATAAATTAACATTTATTATATATTTTAGATTCATTGAGGAGCTAAAAACAATTTTAAAAACAGAAGTACATATTTATAACGTTAAAAAAAATAAGTTACAATCCGTATGCTTTAATTGGCATATATTAAAGGCAAACAAGAAAATAAATAACCACTACGATCATAGAACTTTAAATAAAATAACTAGAAGCCTTGAACTTTTCATAGACGATCATTGTAATGGAGAATGCAAACAATTAGTAAAAATAATAGAAAACACTAGAGATCCAACTTACATGATGAATTACCTTGAATAAAACCATAGTTGCATATGTCTGTGACAAATTTAACAATTATTCACATAAATTAGTATATAGGTGGAAGATAAATATTATTATTATAAAAGGGGAAATACTTAAATTGTATACTTACGTAACGCTTATAATGTTATAATTTCAGGTACCTATATTATTTTATTAAAGATTATTAATCATTTTTATTAACACTAATTGTTTAATTAAATCATGTATTAATTTATTTTACTAACCACAATTAAAATTGTAATATGAACAAAAGAAAAAAACAATAATAATGATGACATTAAAAATTGTAAAATGCTCACATTATTGTAATCAAATGTAATACTATAATCAAATTGTTAACTGTATACAAAATTTAAATGTCTATGTAAACAATGTAATTCAGTCATTGTAAACTATTAACGATGTTAAAGATTCTTAACCCTTAAAGGTTAACAATCTTTTTTTGGTAGGGAGGTGTAATGGGATTACGCAATATCATATATTTTGCTCATAATAACAACCAGGAATGCGACCACACCCAAAAGTGTTTTCGACTACGAATACCACTTTCATAGCCGTGAGGTCCATATCAAGGACGACTGTACACGCGCCGCTCACTTTCAAAGGATATCCCCATATATATAGGGGACAGCGAGACAGCCTGAGTTAGATGTATCCAGAGACGAGAACACCACACGACTCGCTTAGCCGCCCAGCCATCACACACGACTTACACGGAGATTATCAACTTCGGAACGAGCCACAAATTCACTACAATCAACACTATTATTCTGCTTGTTTTGTCTGGTTTAATATAATACATTTGATTACCATTCTAATTGACTATTATTATTTATCAAGTACACCAGCTTTTGGATCCCTGAAGGGCCGCATGTAACAGTGTGTTTAATGTATACAGACGAACATTTCCCGCCAATTATTTGTTGTGTGGACGGGCTATTTTCTCATGTTTTCCATATTTTTTTACTCGCTATTGAATAATCCGATTAATTCCTTTTTTTTTTCATCGAACTCGCCGAGTGTTGATCTAAAAATAGGTCTAAAAATAAATATGCTTATCTAGAACACGATGTATGTAATATACGGCTTATTACGACAGTTCCAACAGTCAAAACAAAAAGTTGACCGAGATAATTATTTTATCTTGTCGTATTTTTTATGAGTATACTAGCTACAATACTTTTTTTTTATAATAGGAGTAAAGGACTAAAAAAATAATGTTATTATTGTTTCGTTTTGATAATAATATTTTTCTGTAAACACGCGATGTATGTAATGTTTATAACTTTGTAATCATAAAAATGAACAGATACACATTTCATTCTTTGTAGGTATACAAAAATTTGAATAATTAAAATATCAATAAACATAAATGATCACTATTTTTAAAATAAACATTTTTTCCTTCATAATAATTATACATTAACAAATAATAAATAAACATATTTTTAATAAATACGTTTAACAGTAGGTAGGTATCTACAAAAATACGTATAAAAAAATTACGTAAAACTAATAAAATATTTGAAAAAAAAACAATAAACATAATATAATATAGGTTATTCCTTATTACCTTTTTAAGTTGATACAATAAAATAATATTTAATATATTATTACCAATATTAATAAAATATTTAAAAAAAAAAAAACAATATACAAAATATTATAATATAGGTTATTACCTTTTTAAATGATACAATATACCTAATAATAATTTATATATTTTTCCCAATACAGTTTTTTTTTGTGGTAAATTTCAAAGCAATTGTCAATGCAAAGCGGCACATCACAAATTGGACAGTAGTATGACGTTTCTTTTTTACCACGATCTAATTTGCCCGTTTTAATTTTTTTTGAGCACACTTTGCACGTTCTACGAGGGTTAGCTTTCTTTGGTGTAGGTGCAATTTTTTTTATAAAATGTCTACCAGTAAGCCTATCAACATTATTTGGCTCATATGCCGTGTCAGTCTCAATTATTTCACCTGATTTCTCGGCCATTTGTTGACAGAGATTGAGCATAAACGTCTTCAAACAGGGATTTTTATTTTGTGAGGCATAATGCTTGTATATTATAAAACTATTGACCACACTAACTTTAAATAAATAAAAAAACATTTTTTTCCACCACTTTAAAGTTTTACGTTTGAAGGGGTAGTAGGTGATCATCTGATCTCCGTGGTCCACCCCCGTTTTATATTTATTATAATCGATGATGGCCACGGGCTTAAATTTTTGTATTTTACCTCCCCTAGCTTTGACAGTCACAGGTGCCATGTCAGCCGAGTGACATGTTGACATAACAAGAACATCTCTCGTGTCTTTCCATTTAATGCATATTTGTGGGCCGTTCCTACCAAAAGCCATTTCGCCTTTTTTTAATTTAACATTAACTACTGTATCTTTTGGAAGTCCTTTACGATTTGCCATCACCGTTCCTACACCGTTCGTTTTATTATCCCAAAGATACTCCAATACCATTGGACTAGTGTAAAATCTATCCATGTAAATGGTATGGCCTTTGTCAAAATACTGTTTTAATAAGCGACTATATAAAGGTATAATAGAATTATTTTCCTGTCCTTTCCCAGAATATATCTCAAAATTTAATGTGTATCCTGTTAGAGGGTCAGAAGCAATGTATAATTTCATACCATATTTTTCGGGTTTATTCTTCATATACACCCTAAAATGTACTCTTCCGCGAAAAGGACACACCCCTTTATCAACAGTTATATTTTGCCCAGGATAATATAATGTTGACATTTTATCGTTTAAAAAATTGACATACGATCTAATTTTATATAAGCTGTCATAACCAGGCTGACCTTTCCGAACATATTTATCGTTATTTGCGATATGCAACATAGAAAAAATACTTATAAACCTATCCCTTTTCATAAGTTTAGAAGCATATGTTGTTTGTAATACAGGGTTAGTTGACCAATAATCTTTAATGTGCGGTTTTTCAACCAAACTCATGTGTAAAATTATGGAAAAAAATGTATACACTTCAGAAATATTTAAGGGCTTTCACTTATGCCAAACTGAATTTTTTTTTAAAATATTACGTCTTTTTAGGGAACGAATTACCGAAAATGCATATCTATTTGTTTCTTTTTTGATAAGTTTTACAATAAATTGCGGAAAATATAATTGAAAACACTCTAGCTCAGTGGAGTTTTCGCTTACTTCGTTTGTAACATGCTGATTGGCAGTAAATGGATGCGGTTTCGGTTTTGAATTTTTTGATCGCCATTTAGGGAGAGTCCCTTGTCTTCTGTGATTCACAGGTAATCTATAGGTTGGTGGTGGCACATGCATTGGACGATCTTCATCTTCTTCATCACTTTCAAATCCCCATGTATGAGCATCAGTTTTGGGGTGTTCCGCATTAAGCGGAGTAGCCATTACTTCATTATATTCTATTTCCATAACATCTGATAATATTTTTTAAAAAATAAAAATTTAATTTCTTAATGATAAATAATAATTTAATATATTAATAATTTATTTATTTATAATAAAACAACTGAATTAAAATAAACAGTTATTTAATAATAAATTACCATTTCCTTGTTGAAGATTTTGTGGATCAAAAGCATCAAGGTAGTTATAAAAATCAGGTATAACAGGAGCCAAATTAGTGTAAGTTTTATTTAAATCGTCTGTTACATCTTCATCTAAATAGTAAATAATAATAATTAATAAATAGTAGGTATTCGTGAAAATTATTTTTTTTATTACGATTTGTTTAGTTACTAACCGGAATCATTGTCATCAAGTTCTGAACCACTATTCTCCGCAAATTCATCCAGCAATAAATTAACGATTTCATCGTCATTAATGCGATTATCCATAGTGAATTATATCAAGTATTATTATTAATTAATATAATATTAATAAATAATACGAAAAATGTATTATAAACAAAGAAAACGAATAAAAGAAGCCAACAATAATTAAATAATAGAACTTGACTCCCAGGAGATCGTAATCAATCAATGGTCGATGGGGAAATGTCAACGACATAATTATTTATTATAATTTTTGGACTATATTATAATATAATCGAAAAAAATATCGAAACAATTGTTGGTATTGCGATATTATAATACAATTTATATTATAATTGAATATAAATTAAATATCGATTTACTTAAACGATTTCTTGTAAAACACGGTGTTCGTCTTTTAGACGCTAAAATATTGCCCGTCTTAAACACGGTAAGCGTCCTCAACGTTGCAATATCTAAAAATACTTCGTCTCTGATACTAAAAAACTATGACCGTGTTAGACACGGCACTCGTCCTCAACGTAACAATGCTTTAAAAAAATGTCGTCCCCAATGTGTTAATAATAGTGACATTGATATTGATATTGATTCTGAAATTAGTAATATGTTATGGAATCATATAATAGGTAATTGCTGTTTCGAAAATCTTTTAAAATATAAATATCACAAAAAACATAATCAATTAAAATCATTTAAATTCCATTTAATTAGTAATTGTTGTTTCGAAAATATTTTAAATTTTATGAAAAACAAAAATTATAATGAATTTAAAATTTCACTAAACGAACTACATAAATTAATAAAAGAGGAATTGCATGATTTGAATAATAATAAGAATATGGAGCTAGACTAATTATTTTTCAAACATCGAAAATTTAAATCTAATATAATACTCACCAAGTATTATGTATTTATATATTATAGTATCTATACCGTGTTGTATAATAATAATAATAATAATAATAATAATAATATTGTATATATGTCAACGTTAGACTGATTATTTTTTTAACATCCGGTATTGAATATCTTATCATAATATATATGTATAGTTTATATTATGATGTTTTTTTTATCGAATTATTTAAATAGTGTTTAAATAATCATTATACATGCCCAAGTGTTGTAGCTCAGTGGTTAACGAGTTTGATTTAAATGTGTTCTTGGTCGGATTGAAACTAGTGGGAGAATGTGTAGCGCTGCATATTCACCTACTAATTTCGTCAGGCTTTGAAGACGTTTACGGTAGATTGTATAGGTGGGCGCACACACCTATGCAATCTACTGAAAAACTGTCGTTGACCTGCTGAGCACTTGGGTAACTTCACTGTCCACGATAGCTTTGCAGATATCTGTAAAAGAGTCCCTGCCTCCTTTTTTCCTAACGGGTATCTGCAAAGCTGGGAATGATTTTGTAGATTTTTTGCATTTTTTTCCGTCTTTTCTATCAAAATTGTAACGTGCCAACCACTTCAACTCAATATTGATGGTATTTTGAATTAAAATGACAAGTTGATGGTATAATGATAGTTTATTTGTATTTATTTAACACGAAAAATATCGTCCAAATAATTAAATTATAAAATTGTGGTAAACGGGTTGTGACTTAGTATCGACTTGTGGCTGTTCTGCTAGTGCTCGTCGTCTTGGCTGGTGTTCGTCTGATGGACACTTGTCCATCGACGTATTTCGTCGGTTTTCCTATTAGATCCCTCCTATGGCGTTTTTAGTATAAAAATGGTACATAGCTGCGTACACCTGACGTCATTTCGGCGTCCTCTACGAAATAATGTTAATTGGGATTATATGTTTTCAAAGTTATCTATTTTTGTTATTTACGGCTTTTTCGTATTTCCTAGGATATGGATAATGTGCGCGTTCTATACTCTTATCGATGTGGCCGCCCGGACGCTTATATTATTACTATTATCGGGTTACCTGTTTATCTGTAAAAGAGTTCCGGCCTCCTTTTTTCCTAACGGGTATCTGCAAAGTTGGGAATGATTTTGTAAATTTTTTGCATTTTTTTTCCGTTTTTTCCATCAAAATTATTAAAAATAATACAGTCGTATAAGTACTATATTTCATTTAATATTTGATATTATCAAGTCGGATCAACACAGTTATGTTTTATATACTTATCTACACTACATATTAAAAGTTTACCCCCGCTTCATATTTTTCATTTAAGTATAACTCCATTGCTATTTATGTTAGAATCTTTATTTTTACATTAAACATTTTTAATTTTAATTCTTTATAAGTCCCCCTCATAGTATCAAAGTGTAAAATAGTTTTCAAAGATTTTTGGATCTTAATAAATATTGTCCGAATGGGACACGTGTTAAATATTGAACATTTTTTAATAGAACAATTCTATTAAAAAATTAAATTAATAATATAGTTATATTCTAAGTTATGCCATATCAAAAGCACATATTTTAATATCTCTTAAAGTTTTCATTACACTAATATCATAGAGATATTTAAATGAATCTGGACCGTTTTAAATTATTTCATTATTAGCTATTTTACAAAGTTCTAACCAAGTTGGTGATTGTAGAAATTTAGAAACATAAGTTGGTTCTGATCGGTTCCCGATGATTAAAATTTTTCCTTTCATTGGAATTTCATTTAGATTATATTTTATTATTTTTTTGTTATATTCATAATATTCAAAAGCACAAAATTGCACATAACATTTTTTAATTTTTTTTATTTAATATATAGTTTTCTACTTCATTTTGCATTTCGATTTCTTGTAACTTATTATAATTGTTTATAGTTTCCATTCTTTTATTATAAATTTCAATTCCTTTAACTAAGGTATTCAATTTCTTTTAAAATATTTTTTAATACACTATATTGCATTTCGATTTTAATTATTAATATCATAAGTATTATGAAAAAAAAATATTTCATTTCGATTTTAATTATTAATAATATAAGTTTTGTGAAAATTATTTTTATTATTATTGCATTTCAATTTTCTGATCTTTTTGCACATTGTTTTCTTTGTGATCTTTTATTGATATAATATTATGAGCTGCACCTTAAAGGTGCTGCGCCAGGATTGGTATATAATATATACTACTCCCGTTGATGTTCTGTCGAGGAGAGGATGGCTATCACTTAAATATTAAGATGGTCAACCCAATGACGGGTTTGTATACAGGTCATCATTTCTTTTTCATACTATAACTAAGTTTGAATTTATATTTCAGGAGAAGAAACGAATAAAAATGTCAGCTCAATGAATTTTTATGCTTATCGATTGATGATTCGACAAGATGTTGACAATCTTCTATTGAGATATCGCCGGTTGTTTCAACGGTACTGCGTCGACATGTACGTCAAGGTCTAAACGGAGCGTCTCAATTTCATTCGCTTCAATCAGTCAAAGTTACGATCAGACGAGTACATCCACTTGCGTGATGCCATCGCTACCGAAGGAGACGCGGCTAACATTAGTCGTTTGACTATTCTCCCGGCTACTTATATTGGAAGCCCGCGCCACATGCATGAATATGCTCAAGATGCGATGGCGTACGTGCGGAATTACGGACGACCTGGTTTGTTCATCACGTTTACTTGCAATCCGAAATGGCCCGAAATTACAAATCAGTTGCTGACAGGACAAACACCAAGTGATCGACATAACATCACTGCACGAGTATTCAAACAAAAGATCATAGAACTCATGAATTACATAGTTAAGCAGAAGGTCTTTGGCGCAATCCGTTGTTGGATGTACTCGGTTGAATGGCAGAAGCGTGGTTTACCACATGCGCACATTCTGCTTTGGATGTTTGACAAGGTCTGGCCAGATCATATTGATTCGATCTTTTCTGCCGAAATACCAGATCCAGAAACAGATTCTGAGCTGCATTCTGTTGTGACCACGAACATGATACATTGCCCTTGCGGAACTTAGAATCCTGGGTCACTTTGCATGCAAAACGGAAACTGCAGTAAGCGTTTTCCGCGTCCGTTTGTGGCTGACACAATCAGTGGAATTGACGGATATCCATTGTATCGGCGTCGTTATCCAGATGACAACGGCAGATCAATCATAATGAAAGTCAAGGGAAAAGATGTCGACGTGGATAATCGCTGGATCGTCCCATATTGTCCACTTTTGTCGAAAACGTTCTCAAATCACTACAATGTTGAGTATTGCAACTCCATAAAATCTATCAAATATGTTTGCAAATATGTGAAAAAAGGAGTGGCATGGCTTTGTTTGGCATTGCTGATCCAAATGCAAACGATGAGGTGATGAAATTTCAACTTGGACGTTACGTGAGTTGTAATGAGGCAATTTGGCGGCTGTTTTCATTTACAATTCATGAACGTCACCCGACTGTCGTACATTTGGCAGTTCACTTAGAGAACGGCCAGCGTGTATACTTTACGGAAGCGAACGCAGCGCAAAGAGCAGAACGACCACCAGCGACGACATTGACAAATTTTTTTTCGACATGCGAAAGCGATCCGTACACGAGGACTTTATTATATTCGGAAATGCCACGCTATTATACATGGAATGCTGCATCAAAGAAGTTTCAACGCAGGAAGAAAGGTGATGCTGTTGCTGGCTTCGCAGATGTCCATTTGACTGATTCCCTCGGACGAATATACACAGTTCATCCACGCCAAGACGAATGCTTCTATATTCGCTTACTTTTGGTGAACATTAGGGGCCCGACATCCTTCAATTCTCTGCGTACTGTCGATGGTGTACTGTGCACAACTTTTCGGGAAGCTTGCCAATGCTTGAATTTGCTCGAAAACGATTCACATTGGGACTTAACACTCGCCGATGCAACCGTTTCTGCGCCAGCAAATCAAATTCGTACGTTGTTTGCGATCATCATAGCCACATGTCATCCATGGAACCCGAATGCATTTTGGGAGAAATACAAGGACGAGATGGTTGATGACATTTTGCACAAAGTTCGAACGACAAATGTTAATTTTGATATTGAAAGTAACGACGAGATGCGGAACGAAGCATTAGTTCTGATCGAAGACATGTGCGGCAGTCTGTTGTCAACTTTGAGAATGCCAGCGCCAAATCGTTCGAGGCACGCTTAATCTTGAATTACAGTGGGAGAAAAACTATGATCTAGATGAGCAGGCTGAAAGAGTCCGAAAAAATGTACCACTGTTGAATTCCGAGCAGAAGAATGTATAAGATTAGCTGATGAAGGTTGTTGATGATGGAACGGGAGGCATTTACTTTTTCGATGCTCCTGGAGGGACAGGCAAAACGTTCGTCTTTTCGTTGATTCTGGCAACAATTCGGTCAAGATCACAAATTGCGTTGGCTGTCGCATGCTCTGGCATTGCTGCCACATTATTGGAAGGCGGTCGAACTGCACATTCAGCTTTGAAGCTGAAAATGAATCTTCTCATGGTTGACAAGCCTACATGCACAACGACCAAAAATTCAGCGACAGCGAAATTGATGCGAGAATGCAAAATCATTATTTGGGATGAATGCACGATGGCACATAAACTAGCTTTGGAGGCAGTTGACCGAACTATGAAAGATTTACGAGGGAATTCGAGACGATTTGGTGGGGCAATGATATTGCTCTCCGGAGATTTTCGTCAAACACTTCCCGTCATTCCGAAATCTACTGCTGTCGATGAAATTAATGCATGCCTGAAATCGTCGTTTTTGTGGTGGCATGTCAAGAAGTTGAAATTGACCACGAACATGAGAGTTGGGTTGCAAAACGACCCATCGGCTGCTGAATTCTCGAGACAACTGCTGGCGCTTGGTAATGGACACATTCCGATTGATGTTTTGACTGGATTAATATCGTTTCCGGCAAATTTTTGTGAGTTCACATCGTCGAAGGAAGAACTCATTACAAAAGTGTTCCCAAACATTGATGTCAATTATAACAATCTTGATTAGATGAGTGAACAGGCAGCGAGGAATAAGAACGTTGTTACGAACGGCCCTTCAGGGATCCAAAAGCTTGTTGCACTTTTACAATGAAATGTAGTCAATTTTAAATATAAATCAATTGTATTTTATTAAAACCAATAATAATTAATATAGTCGTGGTGAATTGCAGCGTCGTGAGTTGACTTGTTGTAGTAGTTGATAATCTCCATGTAAGCTGTGTGTAATGGCTGGTGCTTTAAGCTGCTCGCTCGGTCTTGGCGGCTCTGGTACATCTAATTTGTATTGGGGCCCTAGCCTCTATATATATGAATATACGAAGGCGACGCCCTTTGAATTGAGCGGCGAGTGGCATGTAGGCGCCCTTGGGAAGTTGTTGTGGTTCGAAGCGTCTATTCTAGCTGTACGGGCCGGGTACGAACAAAAATAGTCCGTGCGCCCGGTCACCTAAATACTGCGCGCACCACTACGCACCGACCGACATGTGTTATGGTGTGTATATATGTGGGTAGCACTCAACAGGAAGTGGACAGGGTCGCCGAGCAAAACCTGTGAGTGATAGAGTGTGGGTGGATGTGTAAGTGTGTGTATATTGTGATGTGTGTGCTTAAACTAATGGACAGGTACCTAACGCAACTTAAGTAAATAATAAAGAGTAGTATGTTAAGTTGCTGTATAATTCAAAAATGTAATTTAATAATATCGACAACACTCAATATCATATATAATAATATCACAGCAGTACAAATGTATAAATTATAATTATAAATGGCACTTCTGGTATCAAACCGATAATACAAATAATATTAATTAAAATATATATATATATAAAAAAACTTACAAATATGACGGTGCTCGGCTGGCCAGCTGCTACCTATCCTATGGGTTTAATAATAATAATAATGTCAACGGCACACACAATGCGTCGTAACAACAATTAAATAACAATAATAATAACGCCGGCGATTCGCGCCTGACCAATAACAATAATTAATAACGATGGCGATTTGCGCCACCAACAACTACAATATAATTAATATAAAAAATAACGATGGCGATTAGCGCCTTACAAATATAAAACAATTTTTACGGCGATTCGCGCCTATAACGGTCACTTATATCTCGTAGCACTACGGAACGGACGGTAAAACAAAATTTGCGACGATTCGCGCCTGTAATAATATAGGTCGTCGACTGCGTGCGACGACCGAACGGACTGCCGCACCGCGCCTGACCTTTGCTGGACAATGCCTGGTCGCGGCCTTATCTACATATTATATAATAATCTTAATAATGATTACTGTCGTTTGTGTGTGTGGTGGGATGTACTAGTACCTACGTACTGTACTATATGCGAGTGGCGGTGATGACGGCGCGAACACTAGCTATGACCACTTTTGGGTGTGGTCGACGAGGCCGCTTTCTACATAAGTTGTTCTTGTTATTATGAGCGTTGTACATGAATTGCGTAATCCCATTACACCTCCCCACCAAAAAAAGATTGTTAACCTTTAAGGGTTAAGAATCTTTAACAATCATAGTTAAGTTAATTAATCACAATAGTTGATTTACAATTTGACATACGTTGATTACAATTGTTATAATAGTTTACAATTTTGATATTACAGTGTAGACATTTACAATTTTTAGTGTCATACATTATTACTGTTACATATTTATTATACATATTAAAAGTTAAATATCGTGATTTAGTAAGAATAAGATTAATACATAAATTATTAAATAACTAGTGTTAGTAAGAAGGAGCAATAGTCCTTTTAAAACAATAAAATAGTATTGTACCTGAAATTACAATATTAAAAGTGTAAGTATATAATGTAAGTATATAACGTAAGTATTTCCCCTTGATTACAATAATAATAATTATTATCTTCCACCAATTAATTTTATATAATAAATCTATATGAATAATTATTAAAATTGTCATACACATGTGCAACCATAAATTTTTGTTTACTTAAAATTTACTTTAAATTAAGTTTTTACCTTCCTCGTTAATTTATATATATATAGGTCTTATTTTTGAAACTACACACATAGAAAACTGTATTTGATCTAACAACAACTGGTGTCAATCTCATACACATTTGCACGTTATTTTTGAGCTATGACTCGATTGGTGTTATTATAACATTAGTAGTTTGTTAACATAAGAGTAGTACTAGCCAAAGACTATTGATCACTCAATGTAGTTAAATTAACACCAATTATATTTTACATTAGCCCCATTTAAAAGTTATATCAACTATTTTGTATGTGTTGAATGAACACCAATTCCATATCACTTTAACACCATTTCATAGTTATACCCACTAATTTTTAGTTGTTAAATGAACACCAATATTATTTATTACTTGAATTCCAAATAAATAGTTGAAACAACTACATAGGTTCAATCTTAAAATAACATTTTTTCTATGTTATATTAATCCTGTTAAATGTTAATCACCAAGAACTTTAATGTAAAAATAACACCATACTACTGGGTGATTCTTTTATCAAACAACACTCATTATTTCAAAAAGTGTAAATTTTTTTGAAAATATTTTTTTACATAGTTTCAAGTCACTTATAAAACA
This sequence comes from Macrosiphum euphorbiae, assembly GCA_949089665.1. NCBI lineage: Eukaryota > Metazoa > Arthropoda > Insecta > Hemiptera > Aphididae > Macrosiphum > Macrosiphum euphorbiae. The sequence goes on along the minus strand of CARXXK010000117.1, from coordinate 604,654 downwards.
ACGTTTTTATTAAAAAATTATATTTTTAAATATTTTTTATCCTTATAATTTTTTATGTTTTTTACTTTTTTGAATGACAACATAGGGTTTTAATTTTATATTCTAAAGTAGAATATTTTTCTTAGTATTTTGATACATGAAAATCGAATTTGGGTTGAGTAGTTTATGAGTTATAAGTATTTAAAGTTTAGACGAGCGTAGTGGAGTGGTTCGGGGTTACCCCGCAAAATGTTTGTCCACTTCACCGCTCGTCTAAACTTTAAATACTTATAACTCATAAACTACTCAACCCAAATTCGATTTTCATGTATCAAAATACTAAGAAAAATATTCTACTTTAGAATATAAAATTAAAACCCTATGTTGTCATTCAAAAAAGTTAAAAAGTTAAAAAATTATAAGGATAAAAAATATTTAAAAATATAATTTTTTAATAAAAACGTTGTTTTATAAGCGACTTGAAACTATGTAAAAAAATATTTTCAAAAAAATTTACACTTTTTGAAATAATGAGTGTTGTTTGATAAAAGAATCACCCAGTATGTTGTGTCAACAAATCTATGAAAAGTTGATTTGGTTGAAGTTTCATAGGTAAATAAAATAAATAGGAAGACATTTGATTTTTTTAAATATAATAATTTTATTCAACATAATATTTAAAATATAGCTTATAATATATTATAAATAAATAAATAAAGTACTAATACATGAAATGAAACACAATATGAGTACAAATAAAATATAATATATTACATAATAATTATGTTATTTAATTGCATTATGTATACTGCAGTTTCTTCATGATAAATGCATATAGAAATAAATTTAAGATAATTTAAATTATAGTGCATATCTCAATGTAGCATATAATTTACCATTGCTATGAACTCTACTAACAGTAGGAGTAATGTCAGACAAATCTTTTATATAACAGCCACTAATGTTTAATTCTTTTTCATCATATTTTTTTATTTCATATGCATGAAAATGGTTATCAAAGCCTACAGTTAAATAAAGTTCATACACTAAATATGGAGTCCTTGAGTTATTAATAAGAATATTAATAATTTTTCCAAATATACAGCCATTTAAATTGATACCAACAATTACTAACATAGCAGGTTTAAAAGTAACACCTTTATATTCTATCGAAGACACTAAAACTGTGTCTAGTTTAAATTCTATAGGTAACAAATCTAATACACATTGTGAGAACTCTATTATTTTAATGCATGAACCTACTTTTAAGTCAGGTTGTAACCCTCTTTGAGTTAAAAACCTATCGACCATTTGTAACTGCAGCTTATGAGATAGAGTATGTCCTAAATTTATACGGCATGGTATTGAATTTGAATATGCTTTTAAAACTTTATGTTTAGCTTCAAATCTTAAAGAAGATGTAAGAGAGATTAGACCATTTTGAAGAAGAAGACGACCATAGTGGGTTAGGATGTGGAATTTAGGTTTCAATAAACTATTAGAGAAATTTAAATATAGACGATTATGTTCAGAAATTAAATTATCTAGTAATGTTGCACATTCTGGTTGTAGAACCCTAGCAGAACAAATATCAATAATTTTTCTAAGATGTAAATAAAGTTTCCAAATTTCTATTTCTAATGGAATCAACTCCCCAACAATCAGTCCAAAATATCTAACAAAACATAACATTTCTGACGCAGACATAATAATAGAATTATTATTCAAGTGATTTTTGTTAATTGGAGGTGGTTTGTTTTTACTCTCAGTCATTCCATATTCAAATAATAATATCCTTTGGTTTAAATCTTCTAGCGAAAAATAATCATGATTTATTAAGTAGTTAATAATAACAGCCATGTCATACCTTGCTACGCCTTCTGACACATCGTGCATAAAGTCGCATACACTATTCACTGTTACATGATAGTTTGGAATTTTATTGAAAGCACAACACTCGTTTATACCAGTTTCAGAAACATTAGCTATCATGATATCTGATTCATAATTATTTTTATTTCTTATTGATTCAACTGACTCTTTTAACATTGTTTGAAGATCACATTTTTGTAAACGGCATATGCGACAATAATGATTTGCAGAAAAACTGTGTACGAAGCCTAACATTGAATTTAATCCTAAATTATCACCTAGAATTAGACCAAGAACAAAATATATTTTTGTGCTGATAGAATTTACTACTATTGTAACACCATTTTCTTCTAAATCAATAAGAGTATTTATAAGGGCAGAAAACATAGTTTTATTGTCAAATTTGTGTGCTCCTCTGTCGGATGAATGAAATAAAAATGCAGGAAAAATGTTTTCCAGAGATGACAAATATTCAGGGGGCAGAGCAGGTATAGTATAATATATACATCCTATTTTATGCACACCAGAATGAGAACCGAGAGGATTACCCATTTCAGCATCATCATAATATAGAAATATAGGGAAAATTATTTTATCTGGGAAATTGTTCATTATATTTTTCCATGTAGATCCATTTAAAAAAGATGACAAATTTGAATTGTTCATAGATGAAACCGTATATTGGTAAGCCACATCAAACACACCAGGCAATTCAAAAAAATGTTGAAGGTTCTCCTTTATACAAAATAAATGCCCTTGGACCGGAACCATAACCTGTCGCTCGACACCAGACACAATTTTAGTCTCTTTTGTAAAACCTAATACAATGGTTTTTGGTTTAAAGAATACATTATTTGATTCAAAATATTTAATACGTTGATACTCAGTTTTAAGTTTAAAAAAAGGAGTTTCTAAAATATGAAACATATTTTGAATTTCAATTAGTTGAGAGTTATCACAGCTTGTCAAATAAGGTTCAATTTTAGATTTTAAGTGTGAAATTATTCCGGATGAGAATAATTCAGTCGTAGTTTCTACTATCTCTTGCATTAAAGAAGATGTTACATTAGGTTTAGTATTCAAACTGGTTATAAACTTTAAAGCACTACTCCTGACCATATTTTCAAAATTCTCATTTAAACCAACTTCCTCAACAATCTCTACTTCTTGAGGTTCTTGGGATTCATTCAAATTCAATACTGCCGATGAAATTATGTTCAAATTTTTACTAGGGCTATTAATATTGTTTAAAAATGCAGGGTTTATATTTAGTACAGAATGTACCCTATTTAGGTGTTGTCTAAATTGTTTTGATCCTTGGAAGTGACTGACGCACTCTTGTTGCTTACAGTAAAATACAGATTGGGTGTTTAAATTATGATAATGTCTTAAATGTAAAATAAGTTGATCGATAGTGGCAAATGATGACGAACATATGAAGCAAATATACATTATAAAAATTTTTAACACTTTACTTTCAAATAACTAATGAACTTAAGATTTTAAACCTTACAAAATATAAATGAAAAATTATTAAATGTTTAAGTCAATCAAATAATTATCGTTAAAACTGAAAATATTAAATACAAGAATTAAAAAAAATTAAATTATTAAAACTGTCCTGATACCGATTTTGTTATTGATGTTGACTTGTCGTGTGGTGTATGTAGTTGAAATAATAATTGTTGAACAATTAACCATGAATCATAACACTCTTTTGGATAGTTACAGTTGAATACGAAAAATGTTTTAAAGCACACCTCTAGTGCAATTAAAGGATCCTCGAAGCACCAAAATCTCTGATTCACTCGAACATAGCAAGATGATATTGACTGTATATCTTCCCCAACAAATGCTGAATTGTATGGTTGAATTGTAGCTTCGTGATGCAAGTATTTTATTTCTCTTTGGCAGAAGTCTTCATGAAACTTTATCATATTCTAAAAAATTGGAACAATAACATATTTTAAAAAATAGAAAAAGTACACTTACAATAAATTGTATATGCCAGAAGAATAATCCTTAAAGTATTATAGTTTCAATTCAACTAAATTAAAATCAAAATACTGTACAATTAAATATTATATACAACTAAAGAATGAATACCTGGATTAATTAATAAGCAAATTGAAAAAGTTAAAAGAGAATATTAGATAAGTGAGTAAGTAAGTAACAATTACTTAAAACTGTAATATAGGTAGATTGTAATGGGCATTTTAACAATAGGTACTAAATTATATTTATATTTTAAATATCTTACCTGTACATGTATGGCAAATGGTGAAGCCGATTCTACCAATGATGGCTTCCAAAACTTGGTTTTTACACTAGCATTATTATTTTTAATTTACATTTTTGTAGGGATAAGATATGGCACTAGTAATAAACTAATTACAATGGAGGATCTTAAATCTGAAAAAAAAATACTAGTTGTTATACTTTTAATGTTTTATAAAATAGGTTAACAGATATTTCATTCATTGGTATATTTTACTCATTTTAAAATTAAATCCATTTGACTCACCTCCATTTAAGTATGTAGAATCTAACTGTGTTAATAGTGTTAGTGCATATTTATCTTTTATGGACGATCTTCTTATAATAACCAAATGTTTAAAAAATTGTTCACATGAATTCATGTTTGTGTTCCTATCATCAGTAATTTCATGAGTTATTAGGTTTCCAATTTTGAAGTCTTCAAGAACCTAATGACATAATTAATTTAACAATTTTACATTAGTAATTATCATATTTGAATAAACAAATTTAAAAAATAAAAGTACATACCAGTTCATAACCCTTAGGACTCTGGAATATTGGCCATTTCAAGAAAATATCTGATATTGACTGCTCATTTGATTCAAAAATATCATATTTTCTAACTTCATATGTTATTAGCCATTTCGCTTTTATGATATTGAGATTAGAAAAATTAAGTCCTTCAGTCTGAAGCCAGTATGTTGCAGATTTAACTTCTTCTATAATAAAAAAGTTTTCAATTGACTTTATTATTATTTTGAATACCTAAGATCTTTAGAATTATTAAATTTACCTGAACAATTTGGAAGTGAGGAGGCCGTTGCTTGGGTAACAACTGTTTTTTTTCTTTCACAAGAAATTGCCCCAGCCAATCTTAATTTGCGTGCAACATTTTTCCAACGCTCTATTAGTTTTCCCTTTGCATGAGCTTGATGTTCAGCCTTCAGTTTTTGAAGGTATGAAATAAACACTCTATAAATAATAACACATTTTATTTTATATAAATGTGTACATACGACATACCTATTATAATATACCTATTATAGTAATTAGATTCATTAAGAATATATTATTAATTTATTTTTTGCTGTTTTGGAAATACTTCTACGATTAACTCTGATATCTTCCTAAAGAATAAATCAGTACCTCTGCAACAAATGTTGAAATAAAGTTTTATTATTTAGTATATCAGGTGTATGTAGTACAAATTAATAATATTAAGTGCTGCTAGTAGTAAATACATACTATATAATATATAATTTAATATATATATATAATTATTATAATATAATATATATTTATTTAGTTGAAAAAGGGGATTACATATTCATAAAAGTAAAATTTATCTATTGATATATAATGTTAATTTAAAATCCAAAAAAGTACTTATCAATTGTACCATTATATATTATTAATGTTGGTAATATTATAAAATATAATTTATAAATAAAAACAAAATTATATAATTCAATTGAATTATAAGCAAGTATCCATGAGTTACTATGACTATTATTATGATGCAGTAACAATATTATAATGGCATACCTACATTTTTTTTTTACATAATTTATCATAAATTTAAACCACATTATGATCAATAAAAATATTATTTTTAATAGAACTTAAAGTATTTAATTTAAGCAGAATTTCACCACATAAATTAATAAGAGGCTGAAAGTGACTGACCAAAATAGCTAACAAAATGACACTAAACATACTTGCTTTGATCCTGCAAAAGATGATTAATTAATAACTGCGTAATTAAGTTTTGAGCATCATCAGAGAGGTATCCATTATTTTTTTTACCGTCAGCTAGTACACACCGACCATCATTGGTTGTATGCAATAGATTTAATATAATTATAATAATAATAATAATAATAATAATAGTATTTATTGCAACAATGAAAATTTTATACATTTTAAAAAATACTTAAGTTTATATGCATTGCGCTTCCCCCTATAAGCCTAGCTTGTGCTGGGGGAGCGGTCTTTATCTTAATTATTAATAATAAATGAGATTTAAAATATTACATTAAGTAAAATTGCTTATAAAATAAACTGTAACTAAATATAATTAGAGAAAAATAAAAATAATAAACAATGATAATTATTATGTTAACAAGACGGTATGGATAAAAGAAAAACTATAAATTTAAATTCTGATGTAAAACATGCCATCTGAATGACTTCAAACTAGAAAAATCGTTTACATTAATATTTAATTTTTGACATAGTTTTAGTCCCTTATACAAAACACTTTTTTGACCAAATACTTTATTATAAATGGGTAGACTTATATTAATATTATTACTGTATCTTGTATCATGATCATGATCTAGGAAGGGAATTAAATGTTTATGTTTATAAAGTACAATAAGAGTAGATAAATTTAAAATAAAATTAAAATTATTAACTTTTAATTCATTATATATAAATTTAGTATTAGTTTGCATAGATAAATATAATAAATATTTAATAATGCAATTTATAGTAGTTATTAATCTAGATAAATGAATATTAAATGTTCCTCCCCATATTGAGATACCATACGAATAAATTGACTGTACCAAGGATAAGTAAATTATTCTTTTATATGATTTATTAAAAATATATCTTATATCTTTAAATATGAAAAAGAATTTACGTATAATATTGTTTACATAATTAATATGACTATCCCATTTTAGTCTGTAATCAATAATTAAGCCAAGATATTTTAATTCTTTTACTTGTTCAAGTATAATGCATTTAGGAGTACATTTATTAATCAAAATTGAATTACATTCTGAAGAATGAAATAATGTTATAATGTTATAATGTTATAATGTTTATAATGTTTGTATCTACAATGTTATTATCTTGTGTATTGAAAAATATATTTAGATTTCGATAAATTTAATTTTAGTTTGTTTTTGCAAAACCAAGTATTAATATTATCTAGGGTTTTATTTGCTTCAGAATACAAGGTATCTATAGTTCGTTCTGATATTAAAATTGATGTATCATCAGCAAAACTTAATATTTCTGTATTAAAATTTGTTTTTATATTTAGAAGATCATTTATAAAAATTATGAATAATAAAGGGCCTAGTACTGTGCCTTGAGGCACTCCACAGGATATTTTCAAAGTGTCACTATAATGATCATTAAGTTTAACTTTTTGGGTTCTATTGCTTAGAAAGGATTTTAATAAATTATTTGGCAGTCCACGAATACCTGCGTTTTCTAATTTTAATAGTAATAAATTATGATCAACACAATCAAACGCTTTATGTATATCAAGGAATATACCCATAACTTTATAATTTTTATCAATATTTTTTCTTATAAAGTTATCAACATTAAAAAGAGCATCCGTAGTGGATAACCCTGGTCTAAACCCAAATTGTTGCATAGAAAAAAATTTATTTTTATTTAAAAAATCAAACATTCTGCTTTTGATGCATTTTTCAAAGATTCTTGAAAGAGTTATAGATAATGATATAGGCCGATAATTTCCAGGTAATAATTTATCACCCCCTTTAAATAATGGAACCACAATACATTTTTTAAAATTATGAGGATATACACCGGTCTGTAGAGATTTATTATATATAATTGATAAAGGTAGGGATATAGAATTAGAAATGTTTTTAAGTATGTAATTGGATAATTCATTTTCGTAAAAAGATGTATTATTTTTTATTTTATTAATGTGATTTTTAATTTCTTCATTACTGATCGGTTTAAAAAATAAACATTCATTATTGATTTGATTATCGTTAACAACTAACGTATTATGGTTAACATGTTCAATTTCTAAATTATTTCCAACATATATATAAAATTCATTTTACACATTACAGATTTCTTTTTTTGATTCGGTAATTAAACCGTCTTTCTTTATTATCTTATTTATATTACATACTTTACTTTTATTTGATTTTCCAATTATCTCATTTATAATCTTCCATACTTGTTTATTATTTGATTGAGCGATTTTTAATTTATTTTGATAATAAAGTTGTTTAAATTTTCTAATTAAATCATTTAACAAGTTTCTATACATATTATAAAAATGTTTAAAACGTATATCAAAGGGTCTTGATTTTAATTTGGCAAATAGTTTTTCCCTATTTCGGATTGAAGTTATTATTCCGGTAGTAATCCACTCTTTTAGTTTAATATTTTTTTTAGGTTTGTAGTTATTTACAGAGAATGTAGAGTGATAAATGAATTCTGTTATTTTATTATTAAAAATATCAACCATAGTGTCTACATTTTTGTTATCTAAAGAGGAATACCAATTTTCTGTGTTGATTAATAAATTTAAGTGACTAAAATTTACCTTATTTATATTTAAATTCTGGCAAGTATTTATATTATTAATAACTATATCAGATAAAATCAATATTGTATCATAATGATCGGTTATGTCACATTTTAATATATATGAATTTATTTTATTTGTATCAACATTTTTAATAAATATGTGATCAATGCAAGATTTAGAAGATTCAGTGACTCTGGTAAAATTATTAATACATGTTATAAATTCATTAGCTGCTAAAATATTTTGATACTCATTATTAATATTGGATTTACCCAATATATCAATATTAATATCTCCGCAAATAATAATTGGACATTTATTATTATTACAAGATAAAAACGAGTTTAAACTTTTAATAAATATTTCAAGATTATCGTTCGGTGATCTATATATATACAAATTAATGACACAGTTTTTTCATTCAATTTAATTTTAAGGAATATTGAGTTACAATTTAATAGTATATGATTTTCCATTTGAAGTATAATTAGGGATTCTTAATATAGTCTATAACAACATATTTTATTCATTTTAAAACAAACAAGATACCTACAAATTATTTCAGATATATTAAATGTCATTATTTTACTTCAATTGTCCATTCCATCGGTTTATAAGAACCAAATTTTGTATGAGGAAGTGAGTATGGGGTAGAAATATTGATTTCTTTTGAAGAGTTTTTTTAACTGTACTGTATGAAATATCTTCGAGACTTGAACTCTGATCTACAACACTCTGTTCTATACTCACGTTAAATGGATAAGTATTACTAAGTATCTGATATTCCTAATAACAAAAACGTTACGTACCTCATCTGTAGTATGTATATACTGCAGATCTTGATCCATTTTTTTAAACAGCAGGAACAATGTAGAGATTTCGATGCACAGAAAATGTAAAATATTAAATATTAACTGGTCAATGGCGAACGGCTAAAAACAACGCTGCACAAAACTACAAAATACGTAACACTAAACACATGTGTTAGTAACACAAGACACAAGTTATTCGTGCGGTAAGCGGTCGCCGGTCAAACATAGCACGATGATTAAAATAATGAGTATTTATAGTTATATTTGTACGGATATGTGCCGCTACCAGGAAAAACCCAAAATTACGGATATTCTGGTAAATAAAAATATATTTTCTGCCACGATAACAACAGACAATAATTAAAACAACACTTTTAGTGTTATACTAACAACAAAAAATAGTAAATTTAACACAATTTAAAATTGTTATACAATCAAACTAGTAAATTGCTAAAATAACTACATATTTTTCTTATTTTAAGAAACTATGGAGTTGTATTGACATAATTAAGTTCAGATTAACAATATAATTTCTTTAAAATTACAATATCACTATTGCTATTTTAAGATAATTTGTTGCTGAGCAAATGTATTTAAATGTACCCCTTTTTGGCGTTAATTCAACTAAAAAATCTACGTAAGTCTACAATTATACTGTTAACAATGTAACAATTGTTAAAACAACAACAATTTTTCTATGTGTGTACATAATTGAATAGACATTTTGTTAAGATTACGTAACACGTAATATTATGATTCATATCGCTCATTAATCCATGCGCTTCTGATAGTCTTAACATTCTGAATTTTTTTTTTTTATTTAATTTTCTAAATACCCTGAATATAAAACTTCTTTAGTTTCTAAATTTGTTAGTTCTAGATTAAATTCATCATTATTTTTAATACTATATGCTGATATATTTAAAAATACTAAAATACCCTTAATTCTTAACCGTTTAATTAATGTTATGTCCGTTGTTCCATTCCAGAAAACTATTACTGGATCCCTATTGTCTATGTGCAAATATCTTTGCAAGTAAACCGTTGACAAGGTTGATTCCCCCTGGTGGCTTACACTTTTGTATAATTGGTCCAACAGTGGTGCAATCACGCTTGCCTTTTTCCCTCGGAATACCCGTTTGATTGCTTGCACACAATATCCTTAAGATCGCAACGCCGGAATCTCCTTAACTTGTTTTCGTAAGTATAAGAGGACCTCCTTCCAATTTCTTAGGCTGGTATTTTTCAAAACTATTCGAAATCGTTCCGGATACCAATAATGTTTCGTCTTTACCGGCCGTAAGGAATTCGAAATCTACTATGAAAAAACGGATCTGTGAGCTAAAATAAAATTTATTACTTAAGGTCAGTAACACTATAATTTAATAATATTATTATATATTTATATTTTTTATTTCTTGTAACTATTCTTCATTTATCGGTTCGATCGCCACGCCTCTTGCTATAAATCGTTCTAGCAATAAACCTATTTCTACACATATGGGTCTGTTGTGGTCCGGTCGTGCAACTACCGCGCGTACAAAATCGTTTACATGTACCATAACTTGTTCTAAGACAAGTGGTCGAAAGGGGTGTGTCATATTTTCACTTGCCCTTCTTAAACAGTGTAAGGTCACTGTTTCTCCACGAACAATTAGAGTGTGGTGTGCTGTTAATAATTCTGTTCTTAGTTCTCGAAAGAATTCCAGTGTTTGTAGAGTTAGTTGAACTGAGCGTGGTAGAGGTGGTATGTTTATACTCATTTCTTATATTTTTTTATTTCTACGTGTATTTTTAAATATTTGTTTCTTTTTCTTAATTTCTGAAATAGTTAAAAGTTATTTGTTATATAATTTGTTACATTTGTGATTATTTATAGAATATTATTTTACGTATTATTCCTATTATGCACGTAATAATGTTTTATTTTTATTATTTAGTATTTATTATTTTTATTAATATGTTACGTATTTATTTTCGTTTTGTATGTTTTATATTATCTTTATTCTATATGTTTATTTATTATTTAATTATTTATTTACTATACTATAGATAAAATTATGATTAGTGACTACTCTTAATGTATTTTTATTCTATCTATCTTGGTGAAGGTGGTGGAGTAAAGGGTGTCTCTTCATAATTTCGTACGTATTCATTTCTATTGGGTGTCCTATATCTAACTATTCTGCCGGGTAATTCCATGACTTCTGTGGTCCTGATATACTTGCATTTTATCATTACATAAATTGCTATTATTAGTATAATAGAAGTAGTATTTATGTACCAGTTCTGGCACACCTCATATATATCAGTAAAAGATCACAAAGAAAACAATGTGCAAAAAGATCAGAAAATTGAAATGCAATAATAATAAAAACATTTTTCGTAAAACTTATGAAATGTAATAATAATAAAAACGTTTTTCGCAAAACTTATTAAATGCAAAAAAATATTTTCCGCAAAACATAATTATTAATAATTAAAATCGAAATGCAATAATAATTAAAATATTTTTTAATAGAATTGTTCTATTAAAAAAAAAGTCTAACAACAAACTAGTGAACATTAAATATAGTTATGAAACCAATTATTCATTATATGATTCGCTAATTCATTATGAATTTCCTTAAAATAACCAAATAATTTTTTAAAATTTTTTTGGTAACGATTGTAACTATACTTATTATCATAAGATTGATATAAAGATGATACATGAGTTTCTAAACTATACATAGATGATTCAATTTCTGATAACTCTTTTAGTATATTTTTATACCTTTGGATCATATCTAAATGATTTTTACAATTTTCCATTTCTAAAAGTTTTTTACAATTTTCCATTTCTATTATTTATATTAGTAAAAAATTTTTTTTTAACATTGTTCTATTAAAAATATTTTTCTAATCTTTTTGATTTTGATTTCTAATCAGTGTATTGAGATGGTTTACAAAATCGTTTCTATCTATGTTTGTTTTATAATGTCCCCAAGCTAATGTATCAATACCATTTTCCAAAATAAATCTTTTATCATCATAAACACTTAAAGTTTTTTTGTTTTGTTCTACAGTAAAAATATCATGTTTCTTAGTTCTAAATAAATTTTGTTTAACATATTTTGATTCTTTTGTTAGTAAACATTTTTCAAAATCATTAAAACATATTTTATTTTCTACAACATTTTTTTTAACACCTTTAGCTTTTTTAATTTCTTTTTCAGTATCTAAGATTTGATGAGAATATAATTTAGATCTTAAACCTATAAATTCAGTCATTATTTTTCCATTTAACTCATCTTTAAACTTGCCTAAAACTTTTTTGTTAACTAAAGGTAAACCATAAATATTATCTTTTGGATAATCTGAAGTGTCAAAATGATCTAACATAATTTTCATATCTTGATAAAAATCTTTAGTTTTTATTTCTAATATTAGTGAATCTGTATCTATATATAACAATCTAACTCTATTTACATATTTTTTCATTATAATATTATAATAAAAATCATACATTAACATTTTAGATAAATCTAAAATACACATTCCTACATATATTGGTTGTTTGAAAGATATTTGTATTCTTTTCATATGTACGGCAGCTAAATTTTCTGTAAAAATTGTACTTCGATCAAAATTAGGTTTTATAATTAATTTTTCTAGTTGGGCTGCATTAGAACATAATTTTATATCAACATGATTTCGAACATTCATCATAGTACGTCCATAAACACTATTATTCATTAATTTGAAAAATTCTTTTTCAAACTCATTCTTAGCATCTGATCTAAGATTAGTATTAAAATAAATATAAACTTTTAACCAAGGAGATTGACTAAATTCTAATACTCTATGAATTTTCTCTATCTTTAAACCTAAATTAATATATAATTTTAGTGTTTCATAATGTATTATATATTTTTTCTTATCATACAAAGTTGTTAATAATTTTGGAAGTTGTTTGTTATCAAAATGTCTTTCTGGTGCTAAAGGGAAATCTGAATGTAGATCATGGAGTTCTTTAGGGTAAGATAAATCGACTTCTAAAATATAACCTTTACATGATTTATCAGAAATATTCATTACATCAAAATCATTCAGATTATCAACCCATTTGAAATCTCCAGTAGGTAAATATTTATTCATTGCCCACCCATAAAGATTATTTGCATCCAAGTATTCTAAAAATATTGATTCATCCTTTTTTTAAATTTATCTCCCATGTATTTATTATTTGCTTTTGAATATCTTTGACTACATTGAGATAATCCACCTCTGATTCCAGATTCAAACATCAATAATTGATCGACATCTGTTAATAAATCTAATTTTACTTTTGTCATTCTTAACATGCAATCCCACGCAAATCCTGGTGTTGTGTAATACCACATAGGATATAATTTATAATTTTTTAAAGAAATATCTTTAAAATTTTCTATTATATCAGTTAATAATAAAACATCGATCTTATTATATAAACTAGTGAATTCACGCATATTTTGTATATTAAACACTTTCCAAATTTTCTGTGAGTTTTCATATTCCTCTTTAGTTATATTTTTATCTGTGAGAGAACTATACAATTTTTCAATAGGAGGTAAACATGTTTCATTAAATTTTTCTTCACAATCCATATACTCATATAGATATGCTAACTTTCTAGTAACTAAATCTAAATGTTCTTCAGGAAAATATTTAGTAAGTTCTTTAAATTTATTTTTTAAATTTAATTTCGAATCATTTCTTAAATTATTTGTTAACTTTTCTAAAGAACTAGGTAAAAATTTGAATGAATCTATAAATCTTAATTCTGTACATATTTTTATGTTTTTACCCTTCCTAGTTACTACACGTGACATCATTTTTGAAAAATAAATATATTTTTCCTCATTATTTGCGATCAATTTTATTCTTTCATTATCGTTTCCAAATTCTTTTATAAATAGATGAGCATCATAACCTGAAAGATTATGAAAAGCAATTGGAATAAAACGTGGATTTTGGTAGTTAAGATTACAGATAGAATGTGCTGCTCCTCTATATTCTCCAGTTAAATGGTCATGATCCCGAACTTTTCGCATATTTTTATTTTTATTTTCTAATTCTTTTTTAAGTTTATCTTCATTCAATTTAAAATTTTTAACATCATCAATATTTTCATAATGTTTAATATTGTCTTTAATTATTTTAAGGTTATCTTCATACAATTTAAAATTTTTAACAACATCAATATTTTCATAATATTCAATAGCATCTTTAATTTTATTTTTTTCTCCATACAATTTTAATTTTTTAACATAATATTCAATAGCGTCATACAATTTTAATTTTTTAACATCATCAATATTTTCATAATGTTCAATAACGATATTAATTATTTTAAGTTTATCTTCATTCAATTTAAATTTTTTAACATCATCAGTATTTTTATAATGCTAAATAACGTTTTTAATTATTTTAAATTTTTTCTCTAACATTGGAGGTAAATCTGATAAATATCTTTCACAAATATGACATTTATCAGATTTATAATAATAATTATTTAATTGTTCTACATTCAATGTTTTCATAGGAACTATTTTATCATATATTTTAGAAATAAGTTTTTCTCCATTTTTCATACTATTAAATGCTTTTGGACCAGAATATTTTACAGGAGGTTTATAATCACCATTACTGTATTTAATATAATAAAAAAAATTATTAGGTTTATGTTTCTGATAACAATTAGTAAAAGACTCTGTATCATTTGGTTGACAAGTATATATTGGTTTAAGAGTACATTCATAGTCAGAAAAACCACAAAAGGTACTCTTAAGGAATGATTATAATTTTGAAATTCTAAAGTTTTATTATAGGGTTCTGGTAGAACTATTTTAGAAGCTTTATTATTAGAACAATAATGTTTATGATCATTTAACTTATTTTCTGTACCAAAACTATTTAAACACATTTTACACAAAAATCTTTTATGACCATCTTTTGTATTTTGTCTTCCTACTACTTTCCATAAATCTTTAATCCAACAATAATGTCCTTTATTCACATTATCCTTATCATCCACTGTTAAATATAATAAATCTATATGATTAGTTTTTTCGATTTTAGTTAGTTCACCTAAAGGTTCAATTACATTTTTAACTAAATAAAAAATATTAATAGAAATATCTTTTGTTCTTTTAACAAATTTCGGAACGTCTGTGATTTTTACCGGAAATTCAATATCTTTAAATTCTTTATCAAATTCATTTTTAAAAGGAATATATTTAGTTACTCTTTGAGCATTTTTTTCAACAGGGTGTAAAGCAGAGAGTATTGCCCAAAGAAAACATTTATCATCTTTATTTTTAACGTTTATAATAACATTTTTATTACTAATATGTTTAGGTAATGGAATATATGAAAAACCCTTAAAAGGAACATATTTATTTATATTTATTCCCAAACTTAAAATTTGATGAAGTCTCCATTGTGAATTTTTCATTACAAAATCTTCTATTTCACTTACAATTTTAATTTTTGTATTTGTATAAAAATTACTTAAGTTAGAAATTTGTGTTAAAATTTTATTTTGTGACTTAAAATTACATTCTTTATATTCCATATTTTCTTCATTAGTACCTCTCTTATATACAGCAAGAAACATAATATTAACTTTTAAATTTTTCTTCTTTAATGCTTGTTTAAGTCGTCCTATTACTGGATTATCTAAACGATTTAAAAACACTTGTACATCTTTAATACCCATATTATTTTTAATCACTTGTTGCAATAATTTGCTCATTGGCTATATGACAAAGTTCTAACCAAGTTGGTGAATGTAATAGTTTAGAAATATAAGGATTTCCATTTCCAAAATCAACATCTCCTTGACTAATAATAAAAATATTTCCTTCAATCGGAATTTCATTTAGATTATATCTAACATTCTCAGAATTTTCAAAATATTCTAAAGCACAAAATTTCACATAACATTTATTTTTTTTATACTTTTTTTTTATATCATTTTGCATTAATTTCAAAAAATTAAAATTTTTTAGTCTATATTGATTAATTGGTATACCCTTGTATTTTTTATTAAATCTACAATTTAAAATTGTTTGATCTATATCATTTTTTTGATGACGAATAGTTTTCAAATGAGCAGACCAACTTTTGGAACCAATTGTTAAATTACATTTATCACAAGTTTTAGCAGGATATATTTTTTTATTTAATACATCCATTTTATTGTAAGTATCAATTTCTTTAATTAATGATTCAATTTTATTTAATCCATCCATTCTTTATTATATTCTTTATTATTTTTTTTACATTCATTTTTCAATAAAAATAATTTTTATTTAAAATTCTATTTAAATAATAGAAGGAGGTTTATATAGATATCACTTCCTTTAACTTAGGACATATTATTAAAATATTGTATTTTGTAACTCTTGGTTATAAAAACTCCCTATAATCTCTTCATTGTTTAAATCTATAATTTTATAGGTAATAGGAATTGTGTTTAAAATTTCATTAACTATAAATATTTCTTCTGTCCAATTATTAATAAATTTATTACCAAATGTTTTTTAGAAGCTGTTATTCTTACTCTATCACCTACACTAAATTTAATTTTTGGTTTAGGTTTGCTTTTTGTAGAAAATAATTTGTGAAAAACAACATCTTCGTTAGATTTATTTACTTCACAAGGTCTCATACCAATAGATCGATGTATGTCTTCGAAATTATATTCATATATTAACCTTTGTAAAATTTTAATCCATTTTTTAGAATTTGTAACTTCAAATTGTAATCTCATTTTCTTGTTTAATGTCCTATTAAATCTTTCAATAATTGACGATTTTTCTTCATTTTGGGTGTGATACATTTTAATTCCATATTCTTGCAAAACTTTTTTAAAATGTTTATTTTCAAATTCCAAACCTTTATCTGTGTGAAGTAAATTTGGTGCTTGATGATTTTGTGATATAGCTTGTTTTATTATTTTTTGAAATGCTTCTGAAACACTAATTCCATCTTTCTTTTTGAGTTCTAAAGCCCAAGAAAATTTAAATTACACCATTCGTTTGTGCTACGTTTGTGCTGGTTTGTGCTCGAGTTTCATCGTTTGTGCTGCAAACCTTAATGAGCTAGAACGGATCTTTAGTGGGGGTGCCAGCGAAATGGCTGCACCCCCACCTCCAAATTTTCAAATTTAAATTATGCCATTCGTTTGTGCTGGATTGTGCTCGAGTTTCATCGTTTGTGCTGCAACCCCTAATTAACTACAGGGGATCATTAGTGGGAGGGGGTAATATGGAGCCATAATGCAGCCCCGATTCAAAATATTGGATCTCCAAATGAGCCAATCTTTAGTAGTTTGCTACTGATATCCTGTACCACTTTTTCGACGCAGTACTCTACTACTTCCGAAGTTATCCTTATAAATTTAATTAGGGGGTTGTAAAGACGTGCCGGCACCCCCCATATTGAATTGTTTGGTCCAAATCAGTCCCATTGGTTTTGACTAAGTAAGTGCTTATTTGTACTCTTGTCCCATCGTTATTATTATTCACAAGTAAAAAAAGTTAGGTATAAGCCCTTCTTACAAGGGGATGATCTGGAATCCTAAAACGAGGACAGATGGACTACAGCCCACAGAGTTTTATCGGAAATTGCTTGAGGTTGGTTGGTAAAAGTAATCAAAAGGTGTCCATAGGTGTCTCGTAGTTTTTAGGTTCAAATAACTTACTTGCATGAGTTTGATTATAAAATTTAAGTGATCGTAATTATTGTGAAAATCAAAATTCTCAAATATACGTTTTTATCTTGCAAAACTATTAGAAATAACTAAATGGCGTATATGGATCATATTCACTTTTACTGAAAAAATTCGTATCCCTAACTGTTAAATCAAAAACCAAAACGAAAACATTTTTAAAAAAGTTAACCAAGGAAATACGTAATACGCTTGATTAAACAACTCAAAAATCAAAATAGACCTTAAAATGTAGTAAAACACTTGATTAAAGATTGGTTTAGACTAAGTTAGTGCTTATTTGTACTCTTTGTCCCATCGTTATTATTTCTTTGCTCATAAAAAAATTATAAGCCTTGCTTCCTTACGAGGGGATGCAGGCTATATACCTGGTATCCAGTCTGAAGCTATCTATGTATTTTTATTTTACCCTGATACCTGAGTTATAACTTACAAACATTGTAATAACTTAAGTTATAACTTACAAACAATTTTTTTATTTTTATATTTATTTTTTTTGTGTCTGTGTACACGATAAGTAGTCGAAATAATGCTTCGATTTTCGACTTCAGTATCTTGTTCGATTAGAAAGTGAATATCGTTGGTGCATTGGGGAGGTCAAAATTTAAATTTCCCAGTAGTTTTCAAGAGCGCCGGGAAAAAACAACATAAAAATTAAGGAAAAACGGGAATTTTACGCAAAATCGGTTTTCCAAAAATCGATTTTGGTTTTTGGTGTAACTTTAAAACAAATAACCGTAGATACATGAAATTTTCAGTGGTTGTTTATATTTGCATTTTCTATACACGATAACATTTTCAAAATATTTTGATTTATTTTGAACTGTTTAGGGACATTTTCAGTTTCCAATTTTATTAGTTTTTTTTTTATGAATATCAATAAAAATTTATTTGTTGAGTAAAAATACTTGAAAATTTAATACAAGGCTCCTACTATATTATTTCAAAGACAGATGAAAAATATTAAAAATCGTTAGTCACAGTTTTTTTTTTTAAGCATTTAAAGTTCAAAAAATGACAAAATATGGAAAAATCACGAAAATTTGCAAATTATTTCGAGTTAGAAATTCATAAAAATTTTTCTTTTTAAATCTAAGATATGAAAATGTAATACAAGATTCCTTATAAGATTTCCTAAATATCAAAAAAAAAAATTCTATAAGGAAGTCAAATTAAATTTTTATGAGCGTTTGAAATTCAAATTTTTACAACATTGGATATTCACTCGATTTGTCATGTAGCGATTTTCTTATTTTGTTGTTATTCAAAAACGAATAACTATAGATACATGAAAATTTCACTGAATGTTTATATTAGCATTTCCTATACACCATAGAATTTTGAAAATATTTTGACTCTTTTTGAGCTGTTTATGGACATTTACAGCTTTCAATTTTTTTTAGTTTTTTTTTCTATAAATATCAATAAAGTTTTATCTGTTGGGCCAAAAAGTGTAAAAATTTAATACAAGGCTCCTGATATATTGTTACAATAACAGTTGAAAAATATTAAAAATACATAGGCACAATTTTTTTTTATAAGCATTTAAACATCGAATTTTGACAGAATTTTTCAAAATCTCGAAAATTATTAACCATCGTAATTAATAAATTCTAAAATGTTCAGTTTTTATAGCTAAGGATTGAAAATTTTAAACAAGATTCTACGTAAGTAGTTAATTCTCTTACAGTCTTACCGAAAAATCTAAAAAAATTTCAATGTAACTGTAAAAGGATTAAGTCTATGTACCACAAGACCAGCTACGTATAATTAATAGGTAAGAACTACAGTTTTTTTCTGACTAACCTAATTTCATCACCATCATAGAAGCACAAATTATCAATACAAAAACTTCTATGATAATCGAGTACCATGTTACTTTTTTTGGATAATGAAGTATCTGAAATAAATAATTTATAGGATATTACAACTGAAATGAATATTATTATTACTCTTATTATTAGGTAGGTTTTTAATTTTATTTTTTTTAAACACTATTAGAATATTTCCTACCCTTGGGGCAGGGATAGGAAATAGTCATGAAATGGGCTGGGATTTCCACACTCTCCATGCAACTGCTGTGTTTTTTCCTATAACATAATTTAATATTATTAATATTATAGTTATATTAAATAATAAATATATTCATATTTAGTAGTTTTGTATGTTTAGGTAGATTATTTATGATAGAGGCCTATTTAATTAGTTAATATGATGATGATAGAATTCTAGTGTTAACACACATCAAACAAATAATTATATTAATAATCATGGATTTTTTTCCCAATAAAAATTGTTTATTAAAATTGATTACGAGTGTCAACATTAACTTGGTTCTACTTTCACCTGTTAAAATTAAAAATATTATTAATACCATGTTTACTTTATTTGTGATAAATACTACTTTTTGTCCTTTTTGTAGGTACCTATGTATAATTGTTATACCTTTTCTGTTTGACGTGTGTCTAAATCTTAGATATAGACTTGATTGATACCTTTTTTGTACTTTTGAAATTGCAATCGTTGGTATCTCGAGTAATTGCCGACACTCGCGACGAAATAATATAAAATATCAAAATACTGGTTTTTTTGTATACCTGCTTATCTATAAGTTAGTTATCTACACTAACTCGTCGAGTACATATTTTTTTTTTCAATTTAGGATGACATTGTGTCTAGTTGTCGACGTGAAAGGTTGACATCAATTTTGGTATACCCATCGCCTATCGGTTATATCGAAAACATCGTGTTCCAAGTGTGTTATACTTAATTTTTGTGCATCAAATTCTACGTGTCCCTAAGTCCCTGGTGAGTAACAGCTTACATTTATAACCTTAATAGTACCTAAGTGTTTAACGCTGTGACAATCTTACACAAAGATCGAATTAATGTGTACAAATTAATTTATGTTCAAACTTTGAAGTATAATATACCTACCTATTGAATACAATTTACTTTTATATTTATACCTATTATAGTTTTCAAACATTAACAATAATATTTTGTTTTATACTATGTATCTATAATTCTGTAAAAATTTAATTCCCGAAATAAAATATTACGTTTCCTAATAATATGTTGACGAAAATGTAAAATATCTTAATAATAATAATAATTGTACATTTGTGATTCAATTTAAACTTAACTTTAACTCGTTTATGCCCAGGCTTGAATATACTGCTGTTCAATATTGTTCGATATTTTGACAGTTGATATTTTTTATTAAATTAGACGTAATCGATCTCTTCTCTACTTTTATTAGTAGAGCACAACAGTAATATTATATCCAACACGTGTTTGTATTATCCTATTTTCGATGCGATGTCAGTCAATTTATCTGCTGGTAAATTCCAACAATTCAAATTGAAAGTGTGGCGCCATAGGCGCAAATAGGATTGGGGCTAGGAGGCTTTAGCCACCCTTATAGTTTCTACAGCCCCCCCCCCAAAACTAATGATTTCACTAGTATAATATTTAAAAGCATCATTAGAGTTTCAACTTTCAAGTATAGACCTGAGCTTCATCCCCCCCCAAATTTCAAACACTATTTACGCCAATGTGTGGCGCAGATTACATATTATTCCATTTCGTTTTCCGTCGTGGCGCAAATTACCAAAATAATTTTTTAGAGGTGGCGCAAAGTAGTGGCTACATGTTTAATTTTTATATTTGGCGCAAATTCTATACGCTCTTAAATGTACCTATTGGTAGCCCAAATTACAAGTAATCAAATTGGCGCTAAATACCATCGCCCCTCTATCCAGTGTCCACTGAAAAATAATTGTAATCATAAAATATTGCAGTTGTATTTTGTGAAAAAAAAATATAATATAGACAGTATTCTTATTGAAATGGTTTCGAAAACAAATTGGGCGATTTTGTTATTCTTTATTTGTTTTAATCTTTTAAATTATCAGTATTTTTAAAACTATATTTAGTTATATTGAAGTTTTGACACATCGTGTTTGAACTTAAAAACGAAACATCCTACCTAGATACTTTATACCGTGGATTTCGAATATTATCGTCCATGTAATATTATTACCTACGCGTACCGCATGCCCACATAATATGATTACCAGTTGGCTGATATTTATCTATGGACTATAATATAGGTACGTAGTATTGACTGTGAATTATAATATATGGTATAGGCGGTATAATATGTATAGGCCATACTTGGGTACGTAAAATGTACAAGTACAAGTCCTAAATAGTTATATGTAATAATATGTTTACTGCGAATTAATGTACTCTTTCGAACATTGGGTTTTTCTTATTTGCAATATTGTTATCATAACTCATAAGTAATTGCCGACACGCGCAACAAAATAGTACACGATAACAAAATACTGGGTTTTGTATATAATATAATATACTATCATTGATTATAATTAATATACCAGTATTTTGCTACTATACTCTATCCCACGAGAGAACATGCCAGTTCTGCGTATCCCCATACGTCACCCTGCTATCGAAACTGGTTCACCCTGTCATAAGTTATGACAGTGTGTCGCATGGGGGAACCAGTAAAGTTTTGGTCGGTGCGCGGCATGATCTCTCGTGAGTCGTGGACTAATTGTAAATTGTATATTTAATATTATTATAGTTCTCTGAAAAAATTCGCTTCATAATGGCCAACCTAATATTTTATTTTCATTTTCGTTTGTTAGTCACAAATCCACAATTTCTATTCCTACATAATGTATACCTACGTCCTACGTATGTCTAAAACATTGTGCTTCTGATAATTTCTAGCGTATATATGTTAAATTAAATTAATTGAGTATCTAACATTTTTATCTTGGGTAAATAATAATTTAATATATTACCTAAATTATGTTGAAAATACTTTAAATGTTTTATTTTGACTGTAAGCTGTTTAAAAATTGCATACATTTAATGTGGCGGTTTTGGGGGTGAGGCGCCGCCTAACCTACAATTTTAAGTAAAAAATACTATTAAAGTATAATTTTTGGCCCACCGATAGCATATACATATTACGATAATAATTTTTAACGTTTTTATGATTTTATTTGAGAAAAAAATCTTCTTTGCCAAGTTCAACAACATGAATTATCATATTTTATTATATTGTAAATGGTAAATCATATTATCATTTAGTGTTTATTATCAAAAATAGTGATTAACCGATAAGAAATGAACATGAACTAAGATATATATGTATATCTTAGTTCATGGAAATGTATGAAATAATTATTACGTAAACAAACGCCAAGATCTATTATAAAGATCTATAAAGATCTTCTTTATAGATCTTGAACAAACGCTGGTGTTTCAACCGGCGGCAATGTTCCGATGACATCAGAAGGCACCTTTCAACTCCGCCTCAGAGTATGTAGTATGTACTATTGTGTAATGTGTATATGAATTACACACACAAGCGTATGTACGCGAATACACGCGACTATTAAATAACTAGAGTTGCGCATGCGCAATGATTATTGTGAGGCTCGACCACGATTAAAGATATACAGGTTGCACATCGCCCTATAGTAAACCGCTTCCAGACTGATTTACAAAGTGACTATAAAAATCAGCTGTTAATAATTAACTAGTGGCGCTTAATGTCAACACTCAACCATATGTGTCGACATTTAGAACTAATTTTACACCTATATATCTATAATTGGTTAATTGTAATACTGCCGCTTGGAGCGCCACTGGTTAATTATTGGTAGTCATTTCGTATTTCACCTTATCGGTAGTCGATGTGCAACCTGTATATCTTTAATCGTGGGCTCGACTAACATCGCCTTATGTACTAAAAATAGACTCGGTATACAGGAATATATTATAGTCAGCCGGCATTTCAACGTAAAAACATATTATCACTTATCTGTAAAGATGTTATTGTTACAATCGAGACTCGGGACAGTCCTAATTAAACCGTTGTCCGTTGTAATATCTATTGATAATAATTTTATATTTGTCATTAGTAATTTCTGTCTTGACGAATAGTCGCTTGTGTAGTTGTGTCTTACACTTTTTTGGTGGTTCCGGTTCGTCTTAACGTCTACGTTAAAATATATGTGCGAATGCTGCAGTTTTTTGTAATAAACATTATTAAATTAATTACTGTTGGAGTTATGACGTATCCAGTGACAGACGTGCTAGTTATGTTGTTGGAGACACCGTTTCGACGATGGCATTCTGATAATAAAAATGATTTGCTAAAAGTGGGTAAGCCTATTCCGATTTTTTCAGCTTTGGCTCCTGACAAGAAACTAAGTAAGGTATTCTGTAGGTCACTTAATCCAAATTTATATCAACAACACTCTTGGTTATGTGGGAGTCATTATATACAAAAATTGTTTTGTTGGCCATGTTTGTTGTTGGGTAAAATGAAGTCTGTGTGGAATAGTGTTGGGTATTATGATTTGTAAAATTTATCTAGAGGTATACAAATACATCAAACATCAAAAGAACATATTCATAATCATTTAGGATTAAAAAACCTTGAAAAAAATTCTTTTACCATATTAGATGTTGTTAATGAACATGGTAATTTGTTTAAAAAAAATTATAATGAGAATGTGAGATTAAATCGTTTATTTATGGAGTATTTAATCGATTTGGTTGTATTTTTGGGAAAACAAGAGTTGGCATTTAGAGTTCATGATGAAAGCAGTGATTCATTAAATAAAGGGAATTTTAGAGAGTTGTTTGATATGCATATTAAAAACATATTTTCAGGTATGTCCAAGTCCATACAAAATGATTTAATTTCATGTATTTCTGAATTTTTCATAAACCAAATAAAAAATGAAATCAAACAATGTAAATTTTATTCCATTCAAATTGATGACACTACAGATATCAGTCAAAAAACACAATGTTCAATAATAATTAGATATTATGTTACAGATAAATCTGAATTGGTTGAGTGTTTCGTGGGTTTTCATAATGTTAGTGAAGACCGCACGGCTCAAGGTTTATTTAATTTGGTTAATTCTGTTTTACATGAGTTTGATATAGAAAATAAATTAGTTGGACAATGTTATGATGGGGCATGTGTAATGTCTGGGAATTGAACAGGTTTACAGGCTAGAGTTAAGGAAGTTGCACCTAATGCTTTATTTACACACTGCCTAGCTCACAGATTAAATTTGGTATTGCAACATGGTTGTAGTATAAATGCTAAATGTCGTATATTTTTTGCTAACCTCACTGGTATCGCTGCTTATTTTCACAATTCCACTTCACGTACTAATTTTGTAGATACTATTGTAGGGAAAAGAATTCCTCAATTTGTTCAAACAAGATGGTCCTCACGGTCAAAAATTTTACACAGAATAGTTAATGAGTGGTCTGGGTTTATAAATGTTTTTGGCTGTATTAGCAAAGATCCAAAATCGTCATCTGAATCTATTTGTGGTGCTATTGGTAATTTTAAAAATTTAAAAACTTTTGAATTTGCTTTCTTAGCACTGATATTTAGTGATATATTAATATATACTGACAATTTATTTAACATACTCCAAAATAAATCATTTGATGTAGAATTTTGCTTGAAAAAAATAAATATAACATATGATCTTATAAATAAAAAAAGAAATGAACCTGAATTTTTAAAATTATTTAATCAAGCAGTTACTCTTACAAAACCTCCCAAAGCTACAAGAAATGAATCTAACAATTATCAAATTTTAAAATATTGTTTTATGAAATAATTGATAATATTCTAATGCAATTAAATACCAGATTTCAAGATACAAATAAATTACTTTTTTTGCAGTTAGCTGATGTAACTAAATTTAAAGAATATTCTTGTACATTTCCTGTAAATGCTTTAAATAATTTTAAATCAACTTATCCTAATATATTTTATAATATTAATACATTAAAAGTTGAATTGGAGGTTTTGTATAGTGATGTAAAATATCAAAATTTATTACACATTTATGACATGGTTAAAATTATTAAACAAGATGCATTGAAAGACATATTTTTACCTGAAGCTTATAAATTATTTATTCTTATTTTAACCATACCATCAACTAGTGTATCAAATAAAAGTACTATTGTAGTCTGGGAATTATTTTTTCCTAGGGTAGGAGATTTTTTTTCCGGGATTTGTAGGTACCAACTAAAAATTTAATTGTATCCGTTGTAAGATGTATGTCCTACAATACTAGTTATACTTCAAAATTTACATTATTATTATTATACATAGTGACATAGTGTTTTCAAATAAAATATTACAAGAATTTTTTATGAATTTATGGTTAAATTCATTGATTTTTATAATACAATCAATATGTTTGCTAATTAGTTTACGAACATTACGTTCAAACGCGGTTCTAAAATCCAAAGCTGGGCACAAACTACCTAGTTAGAACGTTATTTTCTAAGTAACTTTCTAACTTAACCAGTTACTTTTAAGTTTTAATTCATAATAACTTTGTGACTTAACTAGTTAAATTTAATGTGTAAAATAATATAATCCAACTCGTTAAAAACAATAAGTAACAAGTTATTTTTGTAGTTTTCTGTTCATTCCCATAATCCAAGTATTCCGTAAAACTGCTGATCATAAACTGTATTCATAATTAATTAATAGGCAATGAATATAAAGTATTTTAAATTTTATGATAGTGACATGTCTCCTGTTATTTTATTTCTCATCAATTAATTATATTAGTTGTACCTATTACTTGTAGTACATGTTAACCACGATACCTATTATTTATTAATGACCAACACAAATATGACATATTGTTAGTATAATTCTCATTTCGCTATACATTCTGTGCTTTAATTACTTTACTTGACTTTATTTTTAACATACAAAACAAAACAACACCACTGATTGCATTTAGTTGGTTATTTTTTTAACATGTTTGCTAACCTCTTTTAAGCAATGCTTGTGATGGTGGTGAGGAGTTCTTTTAAGAGGAAACATACATATTAGGTTAAGTTCAGACTAGTGTAGAATAGAAAAAAAAACATTGAAAATATATGAGATCAAACTTACATTTTACAAGATTTAACAACTCTTAAAAATGTTAATTAAAAGTAAGGAGCATAATATGTGAAACTATAGATGAAGCCAGTCAGGTCTATAAAATCTCTAGTTTTGTCTATGGTGTCGTGTATTATTTCAACAATAAAATAAAAATAAATATCTAGTCAGGGCTTGGTCACAATGACAACTATTCCTAACCTGTTATGTTTACATATTACATATAATTTTTTTTTCAGATTTCTTGTAATTCAGTGGCAGGTCAGTTGTGGTTTTGTTGTACTTCATTAAGGTAATTTTGGTTATCATTTTAGATTCTGAGTGAAACGATGAATGTATTGATTTTACAATGATGTGTGTTTATTTTTTTATTTTTTTTTTTATTTTTTATTTTTTTATTTATTTTTTTGTGTCTGTGTACACGATAAGTAGTCGAAATAATGCTTCGATTTTCAACTTCAGTATCTTGTTCGATTGGAAAGTGAATATCGTTGGTGCATTGGGGAGGTCAAAATTTAAATTTCCCAGTAGTTTTCAAAAGCGCCGGGAAAAACAAAATAAAAATTAAGGAAAACGGGAATTTTTACGCAAAATCGGTTTTCCAAAAAATCGATTTTGGTTTTTGGTGTAACTTTAAAACAAATAACCGTAGATACATGCAATTTTCAGTGGTTGTTTATATTTGCATTTTCTATACACGATAACATTTTCAAAATATTTTGATTTATTTTGAACTGTTTAGGGACATTTTCAGTTTCCAATTTTATTAGTTTTTTTTTTTTTATGAATATCAATAAAAATTTATTTGTTGAGTAAAAATACTTGAAAATTTAATACAAGGCTCCTACTATATTGTTTCAAAGACAGATGAAAAATATTAAAAATCGTTAGTCACAGTTTTTTTTTTCAAGCATTTAAAGTTCAAAAAATGACAAAATATGGAAAAATCACGAAAATTTGCAAATTATTTTGAGTTAGAAATTCATAAAAATTTTTCTTTTTAAATCTAAGATATAAAAATTTAATACAAGATTCCTTATAAGATTTCCTACATTTATCAAAAAAAAAATTCTATAAGAAAGTCAAATTAAATTTTATGAGCGTTTGAAATTTAAATTTTTACAACATTGGATATTCACTCGATTTCTCATGTGGCGATTTCCTTATTTTGTTGTAATTCAAAAACGAATTACTGTATATACATGAAAATTTCACTGAATGTTTATATTAGCATTTCCTATACACCATACAATTTTGAAAATATTTTGACTCTTTTTGAGCCGTTTACGGACATTTTCAGTTTTCAATTTTTTTAGTTTTTTTTTTCTATAAATATTAATAAAGTTTTATCTGTTGGGCCAAAAAGTGTGAAAAATTAATACAAGGCTCCTGATATATTGTTACAATAGCAATTGAAAAATATTAAAAATATATAGGCACAATTTTTTTTATAAGCATTTAAAGATCGCATTTTGACAAAATTTATCAAAATCTCGAAAATTATCAACCATCGTAATTAATAAATTATAAAATGTTCAGTTTTTATAGCTAAAGATTGAAAATTTAAAAAAAAGATTCTCATAAATAGTTCATACTGTAGCCAAAAAATCTAAAAAATATATGAGCACAGTTATTTTTTACAGACATTTTAAGTTCAAATTTGGGACGAAATTACATATTAAAAAACCTATAGCATACCTATTTTAGTCATTTTGTTGTGAGTGTATAATACTATTCGTGGGTACTTGAAACTTCTAAAGTACACTATATTATATATCAATGATAGTATCAGGGTTTGTTATTGATGTATAACGTGTTATAAGTACCTAGTGGATATTGTGATATGATTAATTTGGAATTTATTATAGGTCAATTTTTTTTTTAATACCTTAGATATGTATATAATATGTCTTAAACCTAGACTGACATACCGTCTTCGCTCAGAATCGTTTTTCTTATACAATGATATTGTATCATTGAATTCAAATTTAATACCATCCGTTATACAGTGACCCACTTGTATTCTACTGTACAGCAGAGCGACATCCACTTACCCACCTTTTTTTAAATTTTCATCTAAATTATAATAACAAGGAGATTTTATTTCGATTTTTTTATTAGCATAAGATAACACTAAAGGTTGAAATTGTTTGTTTAATTCATTAATACTATATTCTCCTTTTTTTATTTCTATAAATTTATCATTAATTTTTATTTTACAATCTGTTTCAATATTAAACCAATTTAACCCTTTAAATATTGAATCCAGACCTATTTTATAATTATTATTATTATAATATTTGTTTGATAAATAAATACAACCGTTTTTAACTTTTATAAATACCATTTATAAAAGTAATTATATATATTTATTATAATTATATAATTATATAATATTATTTTATTCAAATTGTATCAATTGCTTTGTGCTTTCGTTATCTAAATTTTGTAATTCATTATAAACAAGATTAAATTTTTTCGAACTTAGATTATATAATGAAATATTTCCTTTTGTAAACACATCTAAAAATCTATCTGGTAAAAATACTTGCAATTTTTTATCTAATATAACAACTATTGTCTTACCATAAATTGTATCAATATATTTGAAACGAGTAACCTCATATTTTTTTCCTTTTTCTAAGTCACATACTTTTACAAAATCATATTGATCGTTGCATTTATTTAAAAGTATTTTCAAATTTTCCATTTCTATTATTTATTATAATAGAGATGTATTTTTTTTTTTTATCGCGTATTAAATTATATTTATTTCTAAATAACATAACAATGTTAATCTTTACGGACAGACAGACATACAGACGGACAGACAGACATATAGACGGACAGACAGACGGACAGACAGACAGACAGACATAATAACATTGAACGTCCGTCTGTCCGTCTCATGAATCGTGTGAGTCCGGTTTTTTTGGAACGAAGTTCCTTATGGGGCGTTAGGTGGATGGGAGTCGCTGGAAAAAAATCGCAACACCAAAAAGCGTAACACCGAAAAGCGTAACACTGAAAAATTGCTCGGCTCGGCTCGGCTCTGCTCGGCTGCCGGCTTACATATCCCCTCCCTCCTCTCATATTATCGTATGTCCCCACTAGGATCGTACCATCTGGCAACCGGGTTCCATTCGCGTAGGCTACCCAACATCGGTCGTCACGTGCGTAGAGGTGACCGTCGGGCGGAATGGGGGGGGGCCCATTAAACGAGTAATTATTTTTGACGAAGCATAACTTAGCCGGTATTCGACTTAGAGACCCCGGACCAATGGGCATCTCAATTTTTTAGGCCCCAGATGAATTTTCAACATTAGGGAACCAAAGCCCCCACCCCCCCACATTTTGAGTTGAGTGTAACTCGGCCGGAATTCAAGTTAAAGACCTCGGACCAAGGGGGAACCCATTCTTATTATGAAGACTACAGTTTTCCGCTTTAGGGAACGGGGCACCTCCTCCCCCCCTTTTGGATTTTGCTTTTTTTGATGGATTTTGGTCCGGGAGACTACTAACACCCACCTCGCCAAGGGGAAACTCGGGGTTTTGAGTTTTTGATGGGATTTATTGGGATTTTCATAAATATTGTTTTTATTGATAAGGAAAGTGATAAGAATTTTATTTTCAAAATAATTTTTGCCCCTTAAATTTATAAATTCCATTGTGATTTCCATTTACCTTCTTCTCTATATACATACAAATCTATTAAACAAATGAAATTAAAATTTACTTTTGAAAAACGATAATCGAGTACAAGCTGTATCAACCGTATCATTATTAAAATTTCTTTCAGTAGAATTGACTTAACCATCCATAGGTTTTTTTTTTTTTCTTTTTATTGGATAACCCGCGGCAACATAGGCCATTGGGTGTTGGGAGGGAACTGTAGGTTTTTAGATTGGGTAGGTTGGTACACGTGTGTGTTTGTGGTGGCAGAATTTTTATTGGGGCACCTGTAGGTTTCTGCCATGCCCCGGGTTGGGGGATGGCGGCACTTGTACTTCGGACACCGTGACTTGCCCGGAGAAAAATGCCGCCCAGTGGTCGAGAGGTGAACCCGCGACTGCCAGCGCCGCAGTCGACGCGTTAGACCTACTGATTAATTTCATAATTGCTTTGTACTTTTATAATGATTAAAATACCATTTTTCATAATACTCAGAAAAAATTTATTATAATTTTATTACCATGCGCGCGATATATTTATACAAGCATTCATTTCTCTCTCTGTCTCTCTCTCTCTATCACTATTTATTTATATTTTTCTAACCATATATGTTTCCGCGTCTCGCATCACATGCACTGAACTTCGTTCCTGCCGAGTGTTCAACAACACTCACTGTTTTTTAATAATCATACACTTTGATGTATGTTTTAATAATTCGATGTTAAAAAAAATATTTACTAATATAAATAATAGAAATGGAAAATATGAAAACACTTTTAAATATGATTGAACAACAACGTAAAATCCTAAGACCTATATTTAATGATAGTGATATTGATATTGATATTGATTCTGAAATTAGTAATATATTATGGAATAAAATATTGGATAATTGTTGTTATGAAAATGTTGCAAAATATGTTTATTACAAAAAACATAATCAATTAAAATCATTTAACTTCCATTTCATTAGTAATTGTTTTATCGAAAATATTTTAAGTTTTATTAAAAACAAAAATTATAATGAAATTAAACTTTCACTAAACGAACTACGTAAATTAATACAAGAGGAATTACATGATTCGAATAATAATAATAATAATAATAATAATATGCAGCTAGAATGATTATTTTTTAAACTTTGAAAATTTAAATCGAATATAATACTTACGAAGTATTATATATAATATTATAGTACCTATACAGTGTGGTATAATAATAATAATAATAATAATAATAATAATAATATTGTATATATATATATATCAACATTGGACTGATTATTTTTTAACATCCGGTATTGAATATCTTATCATAATATATATGTATAGTTTATATTATGATGTTTTTTTATCGAATTTTTTGTTTAAATAATCATTATACATGCCCAAGTGTTGTAGCTCAGTCGGTAACGCGTTTGATTTAAAATGTGTTCTTGGTCGGATTGAAACAAGTGGGGGAATGTGTAGCGTTGCATATTCACCTACTAATTTCGTCAGGCTTTGAAGACGTTTACGGTAGATTGTATAGGTGGGTGCACACGCCTATGCAATCTACTGAAAAACTGTCGTTGACCTGCTGGATAAAGCGCTTGGGTAACTTCACCTCCCACGATAGCTTTGCAGATATCTGTAAAAGAGTTCCGGCCTCCTTTTTTCCCAACGGATATCTGCAAAGCTGGGAATGATTTTGTAGATTTTTTGCATTTTTTTCCATATTTCTATTAAAAATATTAAAAAATAACGCGATCGTATATATCCTATATTTCATTTCATAGGCGCCAGGTTTTCAAAAATGTATTGGGTGCTCTTACCAATGTCAAGCAGAGGTGCACGCAGGGTTGTGGTGGGGGTTAAGGGGTTTCACCCCCCCCCCCTCGAAATTTCTCCGAGGCCTAGTATAATGTTAGGGCTATACAATATTTATCTCTATATAGTAAATTATTAATAGAATAACACCCCTCCCCCGAAAAAAATCCTGTGTGTCACTGACGTCAAGTATTAGTGAGGGGCTTTTCCCCCTCACACCCTATACTACATTTTATATAAACTGGTAACAAAACATATTTACAAATTACAATATTATATTATTTTATACAATTTTTAATGAATACCGAGTGTCCGAGTATATTAGTAACATTTTAAACAATTAAAATTTTTACTTCATGGAAGTCTAAAGAAATCTTTTGGAGTTCTGCATTGAAAAGTTCAACCTTCTCAAAAATATTAATCGTTACTTTAGTATAAAATAAAAATTCATATTTGTGCAATTTGTAATGAAACGCAATTGGTTGATAATTTTAGTATTTTATTTATTTAAAACCAATGTGTTCATCATCTGAGTTTATACAATATGTATGAATCTTATAACAGTATTTTCTTTTATATTGAATTAAAGTTGACTCCGGAGAGTGTACAGTAAAAATAGTTTATTTGGGGATTTACATATAAAGGGAGGGGTAGTTTACATTCAACTCACGACTTGGTGGAGTTGGATATGATCCGTGTGTGGCGTACTCGTCTCCGACGTAATACAATGTATGGATCCTTGGACAGCTTCACAGCAACGTGCGTGGCGGTGATGCTCTTCAATCTGGTTGTCGGCGGGATAGGAACAACTCGAAATACTCGACCGACACGACAAACCAGAATTGAACAATTTGATCGAACTGTACACTCTACTCGAACGGCGGTGATACAGTTCCAAACGATTGGCGGTGGACTACGGGTATACGTCGTCTCACGGCACGAGATACTAGTTGATACGCGGCGGCACGGCTCTGACGGCGGCGGCTCGACGTAATAACAGTATTATCAAAAATAATACGAGGGACAGCAGATGCTACACGGCAGCACGGCTCGGACGGCGGCGGCTCGACGTAATAACAGCGTTGCTGGGGTTGCCGGGGCGGACTGTATACTGCATCCGTGTCTAACGAGCTTAAAAGACTCGTCCGGCTTGCAATAAGTCGTAGGGCGTATGCTGGTTTGTCGAATGATTAGTGTCCGTGTCTAACGAGTGGTGTGCTCGTCCGGCTCACTAATGCATTCGACACAGCGGGGAAGTGGTGCTCTGGACGGCGTTTTCGAGGTCTATATATGCTATTCTCGGATTATCGATGGCGTGTAGAATGTATGAAATGCTTTTGCGGATTTCGATGTTTTCTTGGCAGCTTAAAATATATTAAAATTACCCATCATGTAGCGTAGGTTCTGTAGAATTTTATAGTAGTATGAAAATGGTTTTAAGTTGCGGGGTTTTTCATGAACAATGAGTTTCCCCAGGGGCCGCCGTATCGTCTGTATTGGCGTGGCGATGTGTGCTCTGCCTGTCGGACGTCAATCACGGTGGTTATGATGTTCTGGGCATGTTTGCAGCACGAGAGCGCGTGTTGGTCGGCGGGCGGACTGGTTTAGTGACGGAACACAGATCGCGCTACTTACATAGGTACCGCGGTTTTGTTCCGTTACATTGTCCCCTTTTTGATTCGACCAAAATATTGAAATTTTGAAGTTTTTTTGGCGAATCAAAACTTGTCTGTGGATTATTGCTGATGTTGGCGTTTGAGGGCCTTTATCTGTTTCAGTTTCTCTCGGTATATTTGCTTCTTCATCTGTGTCTTGGATACCTCTTCAAACCCTTTTATGAATTTTTTTGCAGTGAATAGTCCCTCCTTGAGGCTATGATAAGATCCTTGTTGCTTGTCCCACAGGGTCTTTATGGTGCTATTCATCATTTCGGTTTTCGGACTTTCTTCTCCTGGATCGCTTTGTTCTGTTTCACTGTCACGTTCAGGTAATGGTGATGCTGCGATGTCAAGGATATCGGCATGTACTGGCTCGATTTCGTCGTCATCTGTTACCACAGTACTCATGGAGGAAGGTGTTCCCTTTTCTTCATCTCCCTCGGAGGTTTCCTTCTTCTCAGTATTACCTGGGGTGGCCTCTGGTGATGTATCAAGCACGTACACTTTCTCGGCAGCAAGTTGACACTCGGGCATCGTCCATGTCGGTTCCCAATCATCAGATAGGATTTCCGGGGAAGGTGCTCTGTAACCGTCCTTGTTCACCATCTGGAGTGTTTCAGGTAATGTCCAGTTCGGCTTGGCCAGGTACTTGGTCCTCTTGGCGGCTTCGTCGCGGAAAAATTTGGCAACTCGTTTCTTCTGATTTGTGTCGAGATACCTGTCGATATTTGTCAATTCCCGTTTGCTGATCAACCGGACAGCTTGCAGCTTTCCCAACGGGATTTGTATACGCATTTTCATTCTCTTTTTGTTTTGTTTTCCTACGGAGGGGTGCGTTAGTCACATATACATAATTGATAGACATGTAGTTAGTATCACAGGCAGCACAAGTTATTTACATTTCTATTTACATTTGTATTTACAGTTTACATTTTTTTTTTTTTTTTTTTTGTTTATAATTATTATTGATTATCTGAGGTATGCTGTACTTGAGCGGGTGGCTCATATTCGTGGTACTGCTTTATGTTTTTGTAGTTGTATGTTCGTGGTTGTCCCGTTTGGTTGAGTACCGTCACTGTATTGTTCTCATGTACCTCGCAGATTTGGTACGGTCCGTGGTACAACAGAAATAACTTGTGGGTTTCATGGTCCTCGGCTGAGGATAACCTATGCTCCTTGACAAGTATCTTCATCCCTGGTTCATATTTTGGAAACTGCTTATCCCGATCCTTACGTTTGTTTCGTAACTGGGATTGTCTCTTAGTTCTCTTCATAACTATCTGTACGATGTCTGGTTCCGGTTCGGTAGCCTGCTGCTCCGGGAAGGTTACCAGTTTAGTGATGGACAGAGGGGTACTCTTTCCATGCATGATGTACTGCGGTGTGTATCCGGTCGTTGTATGTGTTGTGTTATTAATCCAGAATTCCACGTTATCTAGCCAACGTAACCAATTTGTATGTTGTCGATGACAATAGGTGCGTAGTAGTCTCCCGATCTCTCGATTGGCACGCTCGACGGGATTACTCTCCGGGTGATATATCGTTGTGTGGAGATTCTTGATTTTTAATCCATTCATGACTTGATCCCACTTCTGACTGGTAAACTGCGTTCCATTGTCCGTTAGGATTTTCTGGAATAATCCTACCGTTGGGATATAGTCATTAATGATGCGCTTGATGATAGTATCGGTGGTGGCTCGCTTGAGTGGATAGAGCTTGATGTACTTGGAGAATAAGTCGAGGATGGCTAGGATATACCGACATCCTCCCTGTCCCCTAGGCAGTGGTCCCATGAGGTCCGCCGAGACCATCTCGAGTGGTTTCTCGGGAAGTAGACTCAGTGTTGGTCCCCTAGCCGTGATGTTGGTAACCTTAGTCCGCTGACAGGTGTCGCATGTTTTGATGATTCGCTTGACTGTGTGATACATGCCCTGGAATTTCATTAGCGTCTCCTCCATGTTGGTTGGGCACTCCCGGTCGGGGATGATCATTGTGTTGATTTTTCGTGCGTCCAAACATAGTCGGATGTCGCCATTTTTCTTCTCCGTGCAGACTATGGGTGATGACCAAGGCGACGTAGATTTTTCGATGATTTCTAATTTTAACATTCTTTGTATTTCCGCGTCTACTCTGGGTATTCGAGCTACTGGTATGGGGTATTGCTTCTGGTGAATCGGGTCCCCTGCCTTCTCTCGGATCTGACATTGAAATGCTTCAATTCTCCCTGGTTTGTCTGAAAAAATTTCGTCATACTTGTCAAGTAGTGAACAAAATTTTTGTCTCTCGTTGTTGGTAAGAGTCACTTGGTCTTCTTCCGGGTCTTCATTTACCTCGACATTGAGCAAGTGTTCCTGCAAGCTGATTAATTTCGGTTTTTGGTTCGCAAATGGTACAGTGTGTATTGTTTTGTCAATCTTGAATTGAATAATTTGTTCGCTGAATTTGATTTGGGCATTATATTTTTTTAAAATATCAGCTCCAATTATACCTTTTTCATTCAAATTTTCTACTTGTATGAAATTTGTCTGTATATATTCGTTTCCTATTTTACATTCACAGAAAATCTGCTTCGATACCTTGCAGATCTTTTTCCCAACCACGTTACTGATTTGTATCCCTGTTACTGGAAGTTGTGGGATTTTCGGATTTTTGTTTGTGATACTATCTACCATCTCCTTAGTCAGTACGCTGATTGTTGCTCCGGTATCGATAAGTAATGTTATGTCTTCCCCTTCTATGGTACATTGAATATACGGGCTTACTGACTGATTGGTGGTATTTAACGAGTTGATAGCATGGTGTTCGGTATTACTTGGTCCTGCTTGTTCGTCGTTATTGGTGACCACCTGATTGATTTTTTCGGTCTGTTGTTGACCACTGGTTTGCGTGCCTCCCCGCTTGTCATTGTTGCGATATGTTTGGTTATTGCCCCAACGGTTGTTGCGTGGTGGCATATTGTTCCAGCCGCTGTTTCTTTGGTTTTTCCAATTATTATTGGTTTGGCCACTTAAATTATTGTTGCTGTTGTGTGAATCATTCTGGCTATTTTTTTGATTATTTGTTTTGTTTTCCGTGGGTTGATCATTTTGCCCCTCTTCGCTTAGTATTTTCATTGCTGTAAGTATGGTGCATTCGGGTAGTGACACTAAGATTGCCCTGAGATATCCTGGGTAGTGTCTAGCTATGTGCTTCACTATTTCATTCTCCGATAATCGTGGTACTTCGAGGTGTCGAAGTTTGGTTGCCCATATGGCGAAATGTTCACGGTAGTTGGTGTTGTTCGGTATGTGTTTAGTACTTAAGCACTGACTCCATACCTGTATTTGTATTTCCCTGGACCAGAATTCGTCGATGAACGCCTTTTTGAAGTCGTCATAATTGGTTAGTTGGAATCGTATGGTGGAGAACCAACTTGATGCGGCTCCTTTTAAGCAATCACCCACAATGATTATTTTTTCCCCGACATACGACTGTTTGATTGCAAAATATTCTTCTAGTCGGTACAAAAAATCTATTGGGTGTGCATCGCGGTTGTTTCCAAAAAATGTTGGACGCGATATCTCGGTATTGTGCATTTGTTCAGTCTTATTATTACCTTCATTATGCACTGGTTGTCTACTGTTCCGCTCGTATTTAAGTTTTACGTCGTTGATTTGTTCGTTAACTATTTCGATTTTTCTTTCGTAATTTTCCGTAATTTCTTCGATTTTCCTTTCGTAATTTTCCGTAATTTCTTCCAATCTGTTGATTTTTTGCAACAACTGGTTGACTAAATATTGACTGTTTCGTTCAACCTCTTCCCAGAACGCGTTAAATGCTTCCTCGGTGACATTTTTCTTCGGAGCCATGTTCACCATGTAGTTTTCTTTTTTGCAAATCGATGTAGCTTTCCTTCACAAATTTCTTAATCTCGGGGTCCGAAGTAGAATTTCTTCTAAATCGAGCCCCACGTTGGGCGCCAATGTAATGAAACGCACTTGGTTGATAATTTTAGTATTTTATTTATTTAAAACCAATGTGTTCATCATCTGAGTTTATACAATATGTATGAATCTTATAACAGTATTTTCTTTTATATTGAATTAAAGTTGACTCCGGAGAGTGTACAGTAAAAATAGTTTATTTGGGGATTTACATATAAAGGGAGGGGTAGTTTACATTCAACTCACGACTTGGTGGAGTTGGATATGATCCGTGTGTGGCGTACTCGTCTCCGACGTAATACAATGTATGGATCCTTGGACAGCTTCACAGCAACGTGCGTGGCGGTGATGCTCTTCAATCTGGTTGTCGGCGGGATAGGAACAACTCGAAATACTCGACCGACACGACAAACCAGAATTGAACAATTTGATCGAACTGTACACTCTACTCGAACGGCGGTGATACAGTTCCAAACGATTGGCGGTGGACTACGGGTATACGTCGTCTCACGGCACGAGATACTAGTTGATACGCGGCGGCACGGCTCTGACGGCGGCGGCTCGACGTAATAACAGTATTATCAAAAATAATACGAGGGACAGCAGATGCTACACGGCAGCACGGCTCGGACGGCGGCGGCTCGACGTAATAACAGTGTTATCGAAAAGAATACGAGGGACAGCAGATGCTACACGGCAGCACGGCTCGGACGGCGGCGGCTCGACGTAATAACAGCGTTGCTGGGGTTGCCGGGGCGGACTGTATACTGCATCCGTGTCTAACGAGCTTAAAAGACTCGTCCGGCTTGCAATAAGTCGTAGGGCGTATGCTGGTTTGTCGAATGATTAGTGTCCGTGTCTAACGAGTGGTGTGCTCGTCCGGCTCACTAATGCATTCGACACAGCGGGGAAGTGGTGCTCTGGACGGCGTTTTCGAGGTCTATATATGCTATTCTCGGATTATCGATGGCGTGTAGAATGTATGAAATGCTTTTGCGGATTTCGATGTTTTCTTGGCAGCTTAAAATATATTAAAATTACCCATCATGTAGCGTAGGTTCTGTAGAATTTTATAGTAGTATGAAAATGGTTTTAAGTTGCGGGGTTTTTCATGAACAATGAGTTTCCCCAGGGGCCGCCGTATCGTCTGTATTGGCGTGGCGATGTGTGCTCTGCCTGTCGGACGTCAATCACGGTGGTTATGATGTTCTGGGCATGTTTGCAGCACGAGAGCGCGTGTTGGTCGGCGGGCGGACTGGTTTAGTGACGGAACACAGATCGCGCTACTTACATAGGTACCGTGGTTTTGTTCCGTTAC
Organism: Macrosiphum euphorbiae; assembly: GCA_949089665.1. Classification (NCBI taxonomy): domain Eukaryota; kingdom Metazoa; phylum Arthropoda; class Insecta; order Hemiptera; family Aphididae; genus Macrosiphum; species Macrosiphum euphorbiae. The sequence continues at coordinate 565,291 of CARXXK010000117.1, read as the reverse complement.
AAATTGTTTGAGAAAACCATTTGCTTTGGCACCATTTTCTGACCTCTCTTTTGATATATTATCTAAAAACTTTATTAAAACTGCATAATTGTAGTATAATGTTTTTAAAGACTTTACTCGCATACACCATCTGGTTGGACAGAATGGATGAAATGATTGAGAATTTAATTCTTGGTCACTTTGTAGAGCATTGAAAATTGCCTGTCTTTTGGGAACAGCGTACAAACACTATAATAGATCTTATAGCTAAGATTCGAGCTAAAAAATCTCGAGATCTATCTACACTCATCATACCATCTTGGACCAAAAGGCTTAAACTATGTGCTACACAGTGAACATATATAGCATGTTTTTCAATATCTAAAATTATTTTTTGGAGACCACTTATATGGCCGCTTACTTTTGCAGCACCATCATAACTTGACCACGACACTCTGATAATGTTAGATTGAATTTTGTTAAAATATTAGATACTAAGGTGAATAAAGTTAGTGCATCGGTTGATTCAGTTTTAAAAAAAACCCAAAAACAGTTCGGATATTACGATTTACCTATTATAATTAATATATTGGCCATTGGGTGCTCCGCACCCAATGAATATTTTCAATGGGTGCTCGAGCACCCGAGCACCCATGTACTTGGCGCCTATGTTTCATTTAATATTTGATATTATCAAGTCGGATCAACACAGATATGTTTGATATGCTTATCTACACTACATATTAAAAGATTACCCCCCGCTTCATATTTTTCATTTAAGTATAACTCCGTTGCTTTTTATGTTAGAATCTTCATTTTTAGATTAAACATTTTTGATTTTAATTCTTTATAAGTCCCCCTCTTAGTATCATATTCGGACACGCGTTAAATATTGAACATTTTTTAATAGAACAATTCTATTGAAAATTAAATTATATTATTATTATTATTATTATTATATTCTAAGCATCTTATGATCGGCATCTGTACCTCCCATGCTAAGACAACATATTTTAATATTTCCTAAATTTTGAACAACACAAATATCATGGAGATATTTGAAAATATAAGTATCGGTTGTATTTATTAAATCATTAGCTATTTTACAAATTTCAAGCCATGTTGGTGATTCTAATATTTTAGAAGCATAAGGATTTCCATTTCCATAAATATTGTTTCCATGAACAACAATTAAAATATTTCCTTTAATTGGAATTTTATTTAGATTATATTTCATGATTTTAATATTTTTTTTTATTATTAGTATTAAAGTATTTATATTTAAAGAACTTAACAATATTTAATAATGATTTTTCTATTTCATTTTGCATTTCATTTTCATATACCTTATTAAATTTTTTTTTTATTATACATTTCGTGATTTTAATATTTTTTTTATTATTAGTATTAAAGTATTCATATTTACAGAACTTAACAAAGATTTCATTATTTAATATTGATTTTTCTATTTCGTTTTGCATTTCTTTTTCTTGTACCTTATTAAAATTATTTATAGTTTCCATTCTTTTATTATAAATTTCAGAACTGTCAATAGGTTTTAGATAAAATGGTTCTTTCATGTCAAAACTGTGTCCTAAGATAAAACCTTGATTAGATGTTTCATTTAGGCAAACAATATTTTTAACCTTAACAATACTGCCATCAGTCATCAATAGACAATTATCAGATTCTTGGTGAATTTTAATCTCGGTGTTGCTGAAAATTAGAGTTTTAAATTGAAAATCAATGTATTCATCGTTTAATTCTGTAAGTAATGGGCCTTTTCTATGTTTATTTTTAAAAATAAAATCAATTGTATGAGGTAAAGCTTTTAATGACATATTATTGTAGTGTATAGTCTCGGTATAACGTTTAACTGTCTGCTGTAATGGTTGATTGCTTTTTCGCACATATTTTTTAAGGGTTTTCATGTGATTTTCAAATGGAAACGCGCTACCGTTTTCTAATGAACCAAAGTTTTTATAATCATCAGTTAAGTGTTGTAGTGCGTGCACATTATGAGATACCCACTCACGACCATAAATGGAAATAAAATTATGTATAAAATAATCTAATAATCGTTTACAAAAATCTAAGTAATTATTCTCAATGTTTGATTTAAGTAGTATAAAAATACTTATGTGTAAACATAAAAAGTTTAAATAGCATTTTTTATGAATAACATTTTTAAGTACCACAGGTCCAAGGTATAATAAAAAACTTCGAAATTCTACAGCTTTCCACCTAGATATTTCATCAATACCACGAGGTTTCCGCTGAAAGTTAATGGAGGCAAAATGTTTGAGCTCTATTAAACTATTATTTAGACATTTACTTTTAGTACCATTCAAACGGGTTTTCAAGGGACCCTTCAACCATAAATTAATCAATTTCTTTGTTACACCTAAGCATATTAAATGCATATAATCTAGTGAGAATACATTAATAATATTTATTTTTGGAATGTTGATTAAAATTGACAAACTAGAGCCAACATGGTGGTCTTCTTGCTGTTGGTTTATAAAAGTTTCGTGAGTCCGTTTATTACAATTAATATCTGGGAAACAAACTCTTCTATTTAAATACTCTCCTTCTGTGCAACACCGAAAACACGAAGAAATACCACTATGACCCTTAGTCTTTAAAACATAGGCCTTTGCCGGTACGTCGCAACAGAATGTATCAATACAAATTTGGTTATTTTTGAGTACTCCCGACATATTTTTAATGTCTACACCGTTATGTATTAAATGTACTACCTCTTCATAAAAATCAAGTAAAAAATCATTTGAATCGCTTGGTTTGTCATAACCCCAATAAATTCCAATAGGAAATACAATATTTGAATGCGGTCTAATATATAACTCAAAATTGGCCAAAACGTGCTTCTTGAACTCTTAGTTAGAGGTAATACCTATTACTAATTTGATCAATTGATCATTTCGGTTTTCAATAATTAAATGATTTCTAATTCCGTTTGCGATTCCAAAATGGTAATATTTACCAGGTAAAACATCTCTTAAAGGAATATTAGTACCGGAAATATCAGTTTTAAGTAAAGTCCTGGCGTCAATCGGTACTGAAGTATCATAACACGAAATAACAATTTTTAGTAAGTCAGATACTGCAACATTAGAAATGTTATGCTTAATAGCCCACTGTGCTAGTTGAGTTCTAGGAGAACTTGTAGATAATTTATTATCAATATTATATATTGTAATATTATATTTTAATATTATATTATATTATATTAATTTCCTATATGCTATTATTTTGACTTTAGTCAACAATAGTATATCCATCAAATCCACAGAAGGACCTACATCAAAATATAAACAAAAAACTCTTCATAAAGGTAATTATTAGAAATAATAAGTATATAATATGTACCCTCAACTATAACATTATTCCAATCATACTATTGTCGATTACATAATATTATTTAACTGATAATTTTGATTTACATATTCCATAATTTTTGTTTTTATTGGATATCTTAATAATTCCCGATTTGCCCACTGAACACTGTTTATCTATGAAGAATATTTATTATTTTAACGTATTTTTACAGATGATCAATATGCGAGGTTATTGAATTATATGCTAACAATTAAATATGAAATTAAATCAATACATGAGAAATTAGATATAATTATTCAGAGAGACGAAGAAAATACTTTGACAAAAACTAAAGAATCTCAACTCTTATACGACACTTGTTTTATAGATGATAAATTGCCTATTAAAAGCCAGGAAAATCTACAAGAATTAGAAAATGAGTTATCTATTGATAAAAATTATCGGCATCAGTTGGTATGTAATTTGTTTAAGCACATTATTTTTATGTACTTATATATACAAAAGTTAAACTATTATTGATTTAGGTCAAACGTTTATCATCTGTTGGTGGAAAATCCATTAAAATTATGGTAAAACGAATAATGACTCTAATGTTTACACCTGAATTGCTATGCAAATAATTTATAATTTATAATATTATTTATTATTACCATGTGTCCATGTATTATTATTTGTTTTGTGTTGGTCGTGTTGTCTTTTGTTTACCAAATCTTTTGTTTATCATTATAGATAATAATATTTATTGAATTATATATTCAATTAAAGGTAAAACAAACAGATTAAATGGATGGAATTTAATTTATAGTTAAAAGTTGAATTAAGCTATATTTTGATATGTATAATAATTAACCTAAAATTGATAAAAAAGATATATAAGGAGGTTCAATGAGTATCAAATATTGATTAAGAATTAATAATATTAAGGTTTAACAAGTCTTGTATAAATATAAATTTAAGCCAAGATCCTAGGTTTAATAAACCCTTATTTTTTAACGCTTAACCGACATTGAGGACTAAGTGTTGATTCGATCTTTTTTTTTGGTTCAAATGATATTCAGGCAAGGTTTATTTCATATTAAAACGATCACGATTCAACCAAAAACTAATATTTATTTAAGCATGAACATTCAAATTACAATATTAATTTAAAGCTCATTCAAGGTTAGGATGTTATGTGGGGCAATGGATTACAACCCACTATTGTCCAAGAAGAATTAATTAACTTTTCATCTTCTTATGAATCTATAGCAAAGTCATTGGAAGGAGAATATGCATGTGGATCAGAACTGTCAGATGTGTTTGATGAAAATATTGATAAACAATTAAACGTGGAGTCTGAATCACCACCAAAAAAGTTAAATACAAATTCAATTTGTAAAAAATGCATACCATGTGTTATGAAATTGCTATACAAGTACAATTTTCATACATCTGCATTTACCAATTTATACTCGGTATACAAGTATATTTTAACACTTTCATGCACCCAAGTGCATTGTGAACGGTCCTTTTCAAAATTAAAAATTATTAAAACAAGACTTAGGTCGTCATTGAGTCAAGAACTATTAGAGCCACTTCTATTAATCAGTATTGAAAGTGACAAAATTCCTGATATACAAGAAATAATAACCTGTTATGCAAATTCCTCTTTAGAATTACAAAAATTACTCTTGTACTAATTTAATTTATTATTTATAGTTCATTTTTTTTTTCATTTTATTTTAACTAGTTGATAATGATATTAAACATTTACTTACAATTATTTACAGACTGGGACTTATCTGATCATTTATTAAAATGTATTAAAACATTGAATATTCTGTATTATTGATTTGAATATTAAATATTATATAATAATGCGGTGGTAGACACTAAAAAGTTGTTTAGCACACACAATTAATATGAATAATATTAACCAGGTCCTCATATATTATAATATGAAGTATTCGGTATGTAGACTAGTAGACTTCATGCAACAGGCAAGAGCTATACCTAGAGGTAAGTAATGAAAATAATCCAAATACCTATTAATATTATAGTATATATGCATCAACAGCAATGTTGAATAGGTAACATTATAGATATTTTGTTATTTGTTTTTATAATACCAAAGGGGTAAAGTTAATTGAAACTTAAATAAGGTACTTACAAAAATAGTTACATATACATTTTTTTGGAAGGGGTGGGGGAAGTAGAACTTCAAAATGATTAGGTATCTTTAAAAATGTAAAACTGTAAAAAGGCCCACAGCCATTTGCATTTGCACATTTTCTATTAGTCTTATTGGTCAGGGCCTTTTTAAATTCTAGTCGACCAAAAAAAATGAACCCAGGCCGCCACTGGATGACATGTCGACGCATATTTCTAAATTGGTCTATTTAGGAAGGAAACTGAGAGTAGCGGGTGAACCAGTTAGGGATAACATGGTTATGACAAAAATACTAATGACATTACCAAAAGAATATAATCATTTTTACAGTGTTTGGGATTCAGTCCCAACGGGAAGTAAAAATATAAATAATTTAACTAGTCGGTTGTTGATTCTTCAATCACGGGTTATCCAGATCAAAGGTGAAGTTGGTGAACAAGAGAAATCGAGTGCATTTCCAGCCAAATTTCAAAACAGATCCGATGGAAAAAACGGCAGTTATGGTAAAGGTAAAAAGCAATTTACTAATAAAAGTAATGTTAAATGTTATTACTGTGTTAAAATTGGTCATTATAAAAGAAACTGTAAGAATTTTCTAAGTAGTATGAAAGGTGGGAAAACCGGTACTACAGGTACAAATTTAAATGCATTTGTAAGCGAGTCAAGGATAAATTAAACTACAACAGATACGTGGGTTTTAGACTCAGGCGCGTCGGATCATATGAGCGCGAACCTAGAATGGTTTACAAGTTATGAACCATTGAAATATACACAACAGGTAAATTGTTAATTGTGACGGAACAAATCTATATGCAACAGGAAAAGTTAATATTAATATATTATCATGAACGTGATAACGTTAACATTATCGTGAACGGTAATTGGAATAAAAATTACTTGGAAAATGTATTGCACGTGCCGGGATTAAAATTTAATTTATTCTCGTGCGGGTCAGCGTTAGACAAAGGTTTAGAACTAACGTCAGACAATAAAACGTGTGTGTTCAAAAGAAACGGGATTCCTGTATGCATAGGCACAAGATGCGGTAGGTTGTTTGAATTACAGATCAAAGTTGAAGCACCATCGAAAGCTGAATGTTTTGCGAACATTGCAGTAGAAAAACGATTAGAAGTATGGCATAAGCGTTTAGCTCACCAGAATATTCAATACGTGAGGAATTGTTTGGCAAAACATAATATTGATTATTCAGCCAAGGACGATCAATTTGTATGCAGCGACTGCATAATCGGGAAACAACACCGTCAATCGTTCAGTAAAAGTTTGACCGAATATTTTAACGTCGGCGATTTAATACATGCAGATTTATGTGGACCGATGCAGAGGGACTCTATCGGTATGTCAAAATATTTTTTACTATTTAGAGATGACTACTCACATTACAGAACGGTATATTTTATTAAGAATAAATATGAAGTAAAAAATATTATGGAAACATTTATAAAAAGTGTTAAAACAGAGTTATAACTGTGCCAGATATTAAACATTTACGAGTTTTTGGTACTGCGGTATATACACACATACCAAAGCAAAAACGTCAGAAATGGGATCCAAAAAGTGAAAAAGGAATATTTGTTGGATATTCGAACAGCACGAAAGGTTATCGTGTATGGTATTCGAAAACAAATAAAATATCCGTGTGCAGAGACATTATATTCGAAGACGAATGTAATAATTATGAAAATGTAATTGCAGACACATTAGAGTTTACAGACACTCAAATTAATTCAACGGGCGTGCGTGAGAAGGACGAAAACATAGTCGATGATAGAAATGTTATGGTTCTACGTGACAGGAATACACTTAAGAAGCCGTGCAGGTATAATGTTCAGACTTTTATTGCTAACTGTGTCAGTCCAATGAATTATGATGAGGCAATTACTGGGTCAAACAAAAATGAATGGAATAATGCTATGAACGACGAAATTAATTCATTACACGAAAATCAGACTTGGACTCTAGTCGATTTGCCACAGGATAAAGTTGCATTACGAAATGCATGGGTGTTCAAAACCAAATATAAAATTGACGGTAGTATAGATAAATTTAAGGTCAGATTGGTCATTAAGGGTTGTTCACAGAAATATGGTATAGATTACCATGAAACATTTTCGCCAGTGGTCAGATACGAATCAATAAGGGCGATATTCGCAGTAGCAGCTGTGGAAAAATTAATACTACGACAATTCGACATCAAGACAGCATTTCTGTACGGGGAACTACAGGAAGAAATATACATGGTACAACCACCAGGTTACGAAGATGGCTCAAATCAAGTATGTAAGCTTCAGCGAAGTTTGTATGGCTTAAAACAAAGTCCAAGATGTTGGAATATACGCTTTAAGAACTTTTTGAATGCATTTGGTTTACAATGTACCGAAGCGGATGCATGTGTATTCAAAGCTGATAACAGCCAAATTATTCTTGCAATATTTGTTGACGATGGTTTAATCGCGGCAGATAATGAAGAGATAATAGAGAAACTTTTAACGAACTTGGAGAAAGAGTTTGAGGTTAAAAAGGGAAACTTAGAATATTTTCTAGGTATGCAGGTAAACTTAATGAAAAATGGTTCATTATTTGTGCATCAGACAAATTATGCATGTAGCATAATTAATAAATTTAATATGCTGGACGCCAAGGAACTTTCAATTCCGATAGACAAATCACATACTATTGAACAAAAGGAAGAATCAGAGATATTAAGTGAAGAAATACCTTATAGGCAGGCAATAGGTAGCTTACTGTTTTTATCACAGGTAACGAGACCAGATATAGCATATGCAGTAAACTTTGCTAGTCGTTACTTAGCAAAACCAACTAAAGCTCATTGGAACTTGGTAAAACGGATTATACGATATGTCAAACGAACATTTAATTATGGCTTGTATTTTAATCATAATATAATACACAATTGTCATTAGAAATATTTAGCGATTCAGATTACGCAGGTGACGTTCAGACACGACGTTCAACGTCAGGATTTCTATTCAGATACGGGTCGAGCATAATTTCATGGACATCGCAGAGACAACATTGTGTGTCATTGTCATCGACCGAGGCTGAATATATTTCGGCCAGTGAAGCTGTAAAAGGGATCATGTGGATTACGCGGTTGATAATAAGCTTATCAAAAACAGGTGATAAACAACCGGTATTATTCATTGATAATCAGAGTGCTATTCGTTTAGTTAAGAATCCGGAGTTTCATAAGAGGACAAAACACATAGACGTACGATATCATTTCATACGGGAGAAATACGAAGAAGGACAGTTCCAACTACAGTACATTGGAACAGAGGACCAGATTGCGGACATTCTAACCAAGCCTTTGGTTAAGGAACGATTCGAGAAGTTGCGGTCAGCCATAGGAGTGACTACAATTAAAGAAATTATTAATTGAGGGAGGGTGTTGAAATATACAATTAATATTAGTATTCAAACCATGTAAACACACGTGCGTGTACAATGTCGTTTTCTAATAGATACTTATGCAGTTACGATATAGCTGTGTACACCTTTACTATCGCTTTCTATATTATATACGGATACGGGATGGCCTCGATTGTTCATACAAATAGGGCCTTTGATGTATGTAATAATCACTTGCACAGGCGTCGTTGTACAGAGCGTATACGATGTGTGTGTACTGTCACAGTTTAATTGTCCAGTTGTACGTTATTATATATTATACTTGTACATAATCATATTGTCGTGTTATTACTTATTATATTAATGCTAACATCATTAATCCGTCAAGCTTCACTTTCAACAGTGATTCTACTATTTTTAGTTATGGGTAATCCTTTACCAAGTACATCTGCTGAAGAATCCATAATTCATTCAGCTATAGCTGTAGATACAACAGGTATTTATGAACTTTTTAAGTAGTATTGTAAAGAACCTAGTCAAAGTAACCGAGTAGTCGTTCAAGCTGAAGTTCATCTGCCTGTATCTGATGCAGAACGTGCACGACAATACCGAAATCGACAAAAGGAAAAAAAATCGGAAAATAGCGTTAGTGGTTTATTAATGTCGTCACCTGGACCTATGTCAGATGCAGAACGTGCACGCCAGTATCGTATTCGGAAACGTGAAGATATATTACAAAATAACCCAGATATTCCAGTATCTGATGCAGAACGTGCACGACAATTTCGTACACGGAATAGACATTTGAAAGCTCTGTGTAATCTACTTGATGACGTTGAAAACGATTTGGTTGTCTATGATGAATTTATGGTTGTAGAGAATTTGGATGAGGATCAAATAAATGAAAACAATGATATTGATAACAACTGCAGGGAAAATGAATTATTGTCTGATAATGATGAAAGTGTCTATAATGATAATTTGATTATGCCATACAGTAATTTTCGTAAGTTTCAAAAAGCTCATAGAGAATTTGAAAACAAATTCACCAATAATCCATACATGCTTGTTCTGTGTGTGATAGATTGTGGTTCTTAAAATAAATAAATAATAATAAAAAAAAACAGTTCTATTAAATATAAAATTGTAAAGTGTATTTTTTTTATTTTATTCCAATACCTCATATCAGTTGCATGACTGAAAGAAGTTTCACTTCATCCCCGCGTACTTGTTACACGCTCGACTTTTTTTTTATCATACTATATACTAACCATGTTTTTCTTGATTTTTTCTTTTATCTACTGGTTTAGCCATAATTTCATTGTCATCGAACTCTAAATAAAAAGAAACATAGGATATAAACATTTGAATAATTTTAGAATATATCCTTTCTGTATATATTATAACCGTTGATCTTGAATGTTTCTGTGTTTTTGAGGTGAGTTTCTGTTATGCATGCTATGTCTATCTTGTGGCGGAATAGAAATTCCATAAGTGAAGATTTTTTGGATTTAATGCCATTTGAATTCCAGTTAACGAGTTTGATTTCTTTTAAATTAATGGATGTCATTTAAACTGGATAAAGATAGATTGTTTGAGATTGAGTTGAAGATGGAACTAATGATGGATTGTATGTTATGTAGAATGTTTTCAATAAATTGGGTTATTGTTTTTTGGAGGTTTTCGTTTAGCGATTCGGGGTATATATGTTCCTCGTTTTTACCAGTATTTTGGGTAGAATTTGTATTTCTTTTGAGTATATTTGCGTAGGAGTTCAGATTTCTTGTATTTTTTGTGAGATTATTGGCGATTTCATTAATGTTTGAGTCTTTTGGTGGAACATTTTCGATTAATTGAGGTTTTTTGATGTAGTTCATTTTTTTATTTTTGATATTTTTAAAATAGGTGCAACCCTTGTAATTTGCCGGGTGAGCTCCATTACAATTTACACAGTTAGGTGGAATTTCTGGAGTTTTTTCGCAGTTTGAATAATGATGTGAGAGTTTAAATTTCACACATCATGGTTGGAGTTTACAGGACATGTGTAAGTGTCCGAATCTTTGGCAATTTGTACATTGGGGAGGATCTTTCGATTTCCGACGTGGTTCGGTTTTGACTATGCAATTTAGAAGCTTGTTGAGTTTGAAAATTTCTTGTGATTTATGATGATTAGTCAGTTGAACTGCCATTAGTGGGGTTTTATTTTTGTTGGTAAGTCTGGTTACTGATTTTACTGGATATTCTAGGATTTTTAATTCTTCCATTACTTCAAATTCGGTTATTGACATTGGCAAATTTCTTATGATTGCGGAGATATCTTTCTCAGTTTTCAGTCGATAGGTATAATATTCATATTTTTTTTCGTCTAGATATTTGGTTAGTGCACGGAAGTCATCTACGATTTCTAGGTTCACTTTTATTCTGTCAAATTTGGATGTGGCGACAAATTCATTACTAATGATTTTCGATATTTCGTTGCGAAATTAAGAAAATTGTGTTATGTTTAATATGAATAGTGGGGGAATTTTGATAGTATCATCGATCGTTTGGGAGCGTATTGAGTGATTGTTTTGATTATCAGTTTGTGCAATATGAAGTGTATCTTCGTTGAAGGTAAACATTTCTTGATTATTGGATTTAGTCTTATCTAGTATGGAATATCAATTAGGTGTGGTGTATGAAATTTTGGTTGGCGAGTCGTATACTTTTGACGTTCTTCTGGGAGATCTAAAATCGTCATCGGAGTTGGGGGGTGAGTGACAGTCAAGGTCAACGTTGTCTTTGCTTTTTTTAATTTTTTTTATGATGATTGGTGGGATTCTTTGCTCACTACTAGAATGTGCGCGCGTAATTTTAAGTTTTGTAGGATTTGATGTAGGTCTCATTATAATCGATGTATGTACTGTGTGGCTATTATTAGTGTATGAGCGATAACGGGCTTATCGCCCGTAGGCGCGGATTTAGTTCGCGATACGATATTTATGTTGGTGGACTTTGTACTTAGATATAAAAGGTATACATACCAACTAGTGATTTCTTGTCTTAATAATTTTAACTTGTACACAATTTATTTATAGTCGTAGGTCGTGAGGGAAATAATTTTTATTAAATTATCAGAATCAGAATGCCTTGTAATTAACCATAATAATATAAATAATATTATAATGTCTGTCTGCACTCTGTGTTGTTAATTAATGGCTATTATTATAACTATATATACTCTATTTCGGAGGACGAGGTGGCCGAGCGGTCCAACGCGTCGGCTGCGGCGCAGCCTTAAATCATAATATACAGCCAGTTCCAATTATTAGTACAATTATAATATTATACATTTATACGTGTTTATTCTCGCGCTAACCGTTAAGAGTTAACGTACAATTTATTTGGAATCGGTGTATACCAGGCAGACAGTTTTGATCGGCGACCGCGCGCGAGAGTCAGGACTACATTTAAAATATTATACAATATAATATAACCTATGCTGTCAGCTACTATAGGAATTAGGATCTACTATATATTGTAATTTATAGTAAGCGGACCATTAGTGATCTCAAAGGATGGTGATTTTGAATAAAGTCGTACTTCGTAGACAATTTGAATAGTAAATTGAAATAGTGTTTATGTCTATAGTAAAAAATTGTATAGTAGTCAGAGTAGCGTTGATATGGCTGAGTGTCATATTGAGGCTGCTCTGGTCTTAACGACTCTGGTACGTCTCAATGTACAGTGTTCTTGGCCCTCCTATATATACGTTGTCGCGGTTCCTTTGGAAATGGATGGCTCACGTATTTTTCAGGCGTCCTTTGGGTGTGATCGTTTGAAAGTTGTTGTTGTTGCAGAGATGCAACTACCTACTTATAGCATCTCTTTTTTTGTAATGCTAATGATGTTGCAAGTAGGAAAACCGGATTGTGATTCTGACATGTGTATTTTGTTGTCAAAATGTTACCTATGAATTGGATTACAGAGTATACGTTGTGTAATTATAAGTTATGGTATACCTACATATACATATTGTATGAGCTACCACTAAATTATTTGAGGGGGCAAGCGCTCCCCTTATCCCTTGGAGTGTGCGCCACCACAGTGTATTGTGTATATAGTTTAATAAATTGTATACATATATAACTTGTATATAAGCATTATAAGCACTATATTATATTATAGCTTATAAACTTAAGTATATATAATATATAGTACATGTAAATATATAAATATATAATTATAATAATATATTATTATTAAAATGCTTTAATTGTATAGAAAAGTATATTATATAAATACGGGTCATCATAGTATCTTTTATTCTAAATACAACAAAGTTTTTTGTTAAAACTACTATAATAATATATACTATCTAAAACTACTCTTAAGAGGACGCCACACGGGCAAACGAAACCATGCAATGACCAAGAGAATGCGCTGTTAGGTGTTTTAGTGATCCGCAAGCACGCGACGTTTAAGCCACGCCCACTACTCACAGCCGCGTACCGACCGACGAGTTGTCGAGTTCGGGAGCGTTGTTTATTATCTTATGAACGTTCGTCCGTGACATATTCCGTGGAAATAAAATTCATACACGTAAATGCATTGCCACCATATTCGCTCTTATACCCACACTAACCATCTTTTAATTAAAGCCGCTGTCAGCCCAATTGTATACCTATTTGTATATAATAATATTATGTTGGCTAGAAAATCAAGTTTTTACCGTACAAATTGTTGTACAAACATTTTAAGTATTCGAGTTAACAATATTTTACGTACAATAACTTACGATTTACATTTAGTTTGTAAAAATATCAATATAGACATACCAATTATGTATTTAATTTTTATACTTTCTAATATTTTCGAATGTATTACCATAATACCATTGATTATAATAAATATTATTATTTTTATTATTCAATGACAATAATATAACATTGAGGACGCTAAACCAACGAAAATACCGTACAAAAACATTCCAATTTTGTTCCAATAATACGGCTAAGTACCTAAATGGTTTTAGAGCTATATACCTTAATTAAAAGTTGTAGAATAGTTATATCGGGTGACGTACAAGACTCGATTTTTGATATTTTAATTTTTTTATACCAATTATTCATAAGTAAAAAAGTGAAAATAACTGAAAACGCAAAACGATTTTATCGATTTTGAGAATGAAATATTGAAAATCGAGTCTTATACGTCACCCGGTATAACTCTTCTTACATTTTAATCAGCCATAAATAAACTACTTGAATTTGATTTACACTTACTGAGTTGCAATCTAAGAAAGTAAAAAATAAAAAACCATTCAACTTGTCTAAATTATATTCAAATATTTTATTAATTTTTTTTTATAATCATTTTTTTTTTTTATGTGGTCTGGTTCTCGAATATCTGATTTCAGCATTCTTTTAGGGAATTGTGGATCAATAATTTCGGGTAATAAAGACTTCATATAAAACCTTAAAGTATAAAATATAATATGTTAATAAAATAGATAAAATATAATATAAATATTGTTACATGCGGCCCTTCAGGGATCCAAAAGCTTGTTGCACTTTTACAATAAAATGTAGACAATTTTAAATATAAATCAATTGTAATTTATTAAAACCAATAATAATTAATATAGTCGTGGTGAATTGCAGCGTCGTGAGTTGACTCGTTGTAGTAGTCGATAATCTCCATGTAAGTCGTGTGTAATGGCTGGTGGCTAAACGGCTCGCTCGGTCTTGGCGGCTCTGGTACATCTACTTTGGCTGTCTCGCTGTCCCCTATATATATGGTGGCGGCGTCCTTTGAAGTGAGCGGCGCGTGTACAGTCGTCCTTGATATGGACCTCACGACTATGAAAGTGGTATTCGTAGTCGAAAACACTTTTGGGTGTGGTCGCATTCCTGGTTGTTATTATGAGCAAATATATGATATTGCGTAATCCCATTCCTGGCTGTTATTATGAGCAAAATACATGATATTACGTAATCCCATTACACCTCCCTACCAAAAAAAAGATTGTTAACCTTTAAGGGTTAAGAATCTTTAACATCGTTAATTAATAGTTTACAATGGCTGAATTACATTGTTTACATTGACATTTAAATTTGTATACAGTTAACAATTTGATTACAGTATTACATTTGATTACAATAATGTGAGCATTTTACAATTTAAATGTCATCATTATTATTATTATTGTTTACAATTTTAATTGTGGTTAGTAAAATAAATTAATACATGATTTAATTAAACAATAGTGTTAATAAAATGATTAATAATCTTTAACAAAATAATATAGATACCTGAAATTACAACATTATAAGCGTTACGTAAGTATACAATTTAAGTATTTCCCCTTTTATATAATAATAATATTTATCTTCCACCTATATATTAATCTTATGTGAATAATTGTTAGATTTGCCATAGACATATGCAACTATAGATTTACTTAAGGTAATTCATTATGTAATTGGATATATAATGGATGTTAATTTATTTATTTGTTTTCATTGTTTAATTTATTTTGTGTTAGATTTATTATTAATTATAATAACTTATTTATTTTTAAAATTTCATAATTATTATTTTTTTTGCTAAATTATATAGTTTAATGGGCTTTATCTTTGTTACTATGTAATTGAATAAGCATTTCGTTAAAATTACGTCTGCAACCGGATCATGACAATGTGTAATATTATGATTAATATCGCATGCTAGTTCATGAGCTTCTGATAGTCCTAACATTCTACCATTTTTATTTAATTTACCTAAATAACCTGAATATAAAACTTCCTTAGTCTCTAGGTTTGATAATTCTAATATAAATTCGTCATTATTCCTAACGCTAATTGCCGATATGTTTAAATATGCTAAAATTCCTGTTAATCTTAAACGCTTAATTATCGTGATATCTGACGTTCCGTTCCAAAATACTATTAGCGGCTCCCTATCGTTTATATGCAAATATCTTTGCAAGTATACCGTAGACAAGGTTGATCCCCCCTGGTGACTTATATTTTTGTATAATTGTTCCAGCAATGGTTTAATCACTCTTGCCTTTTTCCCTCGGAATACTCGTTTGATATTCTGCACTGTTTTCTTTAGGTCGCATCGGCGGAATCTTCTTAACTTATCATCCTTTGTAAGTATAAGAGGACTCCCCTCCAATTTCTTGGGTTGGTAATTTTCTAAACTATTCGATATCGCGCCGGATACCAGTAATGTTTCGTTCTTACTGACGGTAAAGAACTCGAAATCCATTATAAAAAAGCGTATCTGTGAGCTAAAATAAAATAATAATTATTTTTTTTTTTAAAAAAAAAACTTAAATTGGTTTTTTAGTATTTATTGCTATGTATATGATATATGATATATGATACATGATATATGATATTTGATATATGATATATGTCTCCTGAGGTTATTCTTCGAAAATCGTTTCGATGATCACACGTCTCATGATTAGTTGTTCTATTAGTAAACCCAACTCTACACACATGGGTCGATTATGATTTGGTCTTACGATAACCGCGCGTACAAAGTCATTAACATGGATCATAACTCGTGCTAAGATATTTGGCCTGAAAGGTATGGTCATGTTATTATTCGCCCTTCTTATGTGTTCCGGGAAGCAATGTAATCTGACTACTTCCCCTCGCTTTATCTGTGTATGATCGGTTGATTCAATTAATTCGTTTTTTAACTCTCTGAGAAATTAAAATGTTTGTAGTTGCATTCGAACGGTTCGTGCTACAGGTGGTACGTTCTTACCCATTTTATATTTTAAAATTTCTACGTGTTTTTTTTTATTAATTTTTTGTTTTTCTTCTTAATTTCTGAAATAGTTAAAAGTTATTGTTATATAATTATAGAATATTATTTTACGTATATATATATTTTTATGCACGTAATATTATTTTATTTTATTTCATAGAATATTGTTATACGTATTATTTCTTTTATGCACGTAATAATGTTTTATTTTATTATTTACTTTCATTTATTCTTTATTTATTTAAATTATATTATTATTATTCGTTTCCTCTTGGTATTTCCTGAAGCACAACTATTATTATTATATATCTATAATTTACATGATATATTAATTCCATTTATCCTTATTATCTGCTTATTGCTTATTTTATATTTATAACTTAGTATTTATTATTTTTATTAATATGTTACGTATTTATTTTCGTTTTGTATGTTATATTATTTTTTGTATAATTTATTTATTATTAATTAAATTTAAAGTAAATAATTCGTTATGACTAGTGACTAGTGACTACTCTTAATAAATTTTTATTCTATTTATCTTGGCGACGGTGGTGGAGTAAAGGGTGTCTCTTCATAATTTCGTACGTATTCATTTCTATTGGGTGTCCTATATCTAACTATTCTGACGGGTAATTCCATGACTTCTGTGATCCTGATATACTTGTATTTTATCATTATATAAATTGCTATTATTAGTATAATATATATTGATGCTAGTACTATAACAAATTACTGTGTACAAATTATATTTATATTAAACTAAAATATCTTATTATATTCTTATAAAATTAAAACCATCTTACATAATCCTATATATCTCTAGTATCGTGCAAATATCTCATATAATCTATTAATCGTTTACATGTGGGTGTCACTGGATCTGATGACATACTTAGAGTTAGAATTCGCGTAATTTTCGTTATTTCGAGAGTATTAAATGGTTCTTCCATACAATTATTCGCGGTATTAATATGTCCTATTAAACACCTCGGCGTGTGTTCCGGTCCTAAGGTATTTGTTTCATGGATTTCTTGTTCAATCGCCTTTCCTAGTTCCACAATGAATTTTCTTTGTCTGTTCCTAAAATTAAAATTAATTTTTATCGTATTTATTTTATTTATTATTATTTTGTATTATTTTCTTTTAAATTGGTTGTATCGTGATTTCATTTATTATTTCTTTCTCCGGTTACAAAATGAATGTTCTGTTTCTATCCCTAAAATTAATATAATTATTCTAACTTAATATTGCTATATACTTATTATTTTTTATTTTTGCTATTTTTTTTTTTAAATTAATTGACTTGTGCGTCATTATAATATATTTCTTTTTTTTTTTTTTACGTTATTTATATGTACAGTAAAGACCTTGCGGCCTCGCTGTATAGCTACATTCTCGTTCCCTATAACTGCTGTGACCCGTACGGTCCTAGCCAGATTGGGTCGAGTTTCGTTCTATGATTATTATCTTTTAATAGTACTAAATCATTAACGTATAGTTTTTGTGGATTTTCATTTTTATCATAACGTTCCTTACTTTTTATTTTATTTTTTTTAATTAAATGATCTCTAGCTATCTTATGCGAAATTTGCATATTTTCTTTTAGATCGAATATATAATCGTCATAATTGTAACGTGGTTCAGGTTCGGCTTTTAATCTAATCGGTACCTCCAACGTACGTCCATAGACTAATGCGTATGGTTGAAAATTAGTAGAAGTATGTACCGTTGAATTATATACAAAGAATGCAAAGGGTAGTAAATGATCCCAATTATTTAAATTCTTATCTACATAATGTCGTAAGTACTCGGCTAAGTCCTATGAGCGCGTTCTACGGGGTTACCCTGCGGTCTGAATGGACTTGTGTTAACCTTTTCTATTTTTAATATTTTACAAGCATTTGCAAACGTTTTCGAGAGGAAATTAGTTCCTTGATCCGTGAGTATTGTTTCTGGTATGCCGTGTACACAAACGAAGTGTGTAACAAAGGCTTCCGCAACAGTATTTGCCTTCTGGTCAGGAAGTGGAATTCCTAAAGTGTAACGTGTCAAATCGTCCTCCATCGTTAAAATGTATACATTATTGGACAGTGTAATCGGCAAGGGCCCTACTATATCCATAAATATTTTTTCGAATGGTTTAGACGAGGTGGATGTAATAGCCATTGGTTGTTTTATGTGTCGATTTGATACCTTATTAACCTGACATGACGCACAATTCTTTATATATTTTCTAACATCTTCTTTCATACCCTTCCATAAGAATTGTTTTTTAATGCGCTTAATGGTTTTATTCACACCTAAATGTTCGCCTAGTTTTGAGTCGTGAAATTGTGATAAAATGACTGCTTTTTCTTCTTCACTATATTCTACATTTGCACATGTAATTATTGCTATATCTGTATTGCAAAATATGTATTGTAACATTGACCTTATTTTTTTCCTTTCTAAATTATCGTGATCGCCTATCTTGCCCATGGCTAATTTATTCAGATTGTTTTCCTTACAAAATGATTTTAAATTTATTAGTGATAAATGTATGCTTTCTAAGAATATTATAAACCTGTTTTCCTGTTTGAAATAGGGTGTGTCTCCTATTACTTTACTAGTCGGCAATATTGTACCGTTTCCAAATTGTTTTTTTAATTGATAATTCGTTCCTGTTTTAAAATTATATTGCTTGGCAATTTCTGATACTATATTATATTTTTTTTGTGAATCTATTAGTGTACCTATAGTTTCTTTTACATTAATATTTGTGATAATTTGTGTTCCTAACTTTTCGATATATTGTTCGTATGATTTGTTTTTTATTTCCTGAATTGAATACATGCATGTGAGAGTATCTACATTTGAATTTAGAACTCCGGGTTTGTGACGTATTTGTAATTGATTTGTGTTAGCGGCGAATGAATTAAATGTTATATGATTATTTTCTAAGGTTGAGAATATGTGGAATATTCGTGAGTCGGTTGTTCCGCGATAATCTGGTTTATCGTACGAGTACCGCGCCTCTCGTTCGACACGTTTTCGTTTTCCGAATTATTAACGTTTCTACTCTCATCGTTTCTCTTTTTATAACACGAGTCGATATTATGACCAGTTCGATTACAGTATGAACACGTAACTACCTGTATATTATAATTCGTAAGTGGTTGCGTAAAATTATTCCTATCAGGTGGACGGTTGTTATTGCCATTGCTCGCATAACTAGGTCTCGTATTATTCCTACATCGAGATGCATAATGATTACCATTACAATTATAGCATTTTATTGCTGGCCTATTGATTGGTTGAGAAAAATTGTTTGCACGCGGATAATTATTTGTCCTTACAGGTTTATTTGGTCTAATGTTTTCGTTGTTCCTATTTTCGTAATTCGATCTGCGCTGGTTATAATTTTGTGAATGAATATTCGAATAATGGTTCCTATTTTCCTGTTCTAATCTTAGTTCTACCTGTTCTGACATGGCGATTTGTTTCGCGATTTCCAGAGTTTTAGCATTGCGAGATTTTACTATTGTTCTAATCGGTTCTACTAATCCTTTAATAAATATCGCTAGAGTTTGTTCCCTTAATATATCATATATAATTTTTGCTTCTGCAGGTTCCTTGCCTAATGTACTTACGGTACATAACTGATAATATAGTTTCTCTACTCTATGACAATAATCATTTGCATCCTCATTGTGATACATTCTAATCGAATTTAATTGAAGTTGTAACGACGATGCCGTGGTTGTTACCTCAAATGCATCTGTTAAATAAATTTTTATAAACTGCCATTTCGATACATTTTTGTATTTAATCATTTCTAATGCTCTACCCGTTAAACGTGTGGTAATATATTTTACTAGTGTTGGTGCACTATTTGTGTCGACTAAACTTACTGCCATATCGCATGCATTTATGAATTGATAGATATCGTCAATTCCTGTGCATAGTGGAATTAATTTAAAAGCGTCTTCTAATCTTATGGTTACTGCCATTTTTTTAGTGCGTGTTATAGGTAAAAATACTAATGACTGATGTTCAAAACTATCTGTGACTTGGCTACGTGTGATTACTCCTGGACTTGAGTTTCTACTTGCGCTATCTCCTAACTGGGTATCTACTATAATATTCAACTGGGCTTTCTGTTGGGCTTCAATCTGGGCTTGGGCTTCTCTCTGGGCTAATAACTGGGCTTCTAACTGGGCTTCTTCTACTACACTAGTGTCATACAATGAATTAGCTACGTTCAAGGGAGATGTACCTTCTTTGTCCATAAATTACTTAGCTACCTATTTAATACGTTAATACTCATAATAATAATAATCAACAACGCCCTATAAATACAATAATAACTTCAATAATATGCCCTATAATAAATTCAATAAACTTCAATAATACTTCAATAATAAAAATGCCCTCAATAAATCAATAAACTTCAATAATAATCAATAATAACTTCAATAAAATATGCCCTCAATAATAAACTTCAATAATCAATAAATATGCCCTCAATAAATTCAATAAAACTTCAATAATAATCAATAAAATATGCCCTCAATAAAATTTAAAACGTTTTACACCATTATACTTATAGTCAACTACTTAGAATTATCTAATATGTCCTAATTATGTTGCATACGTCTATGTAACAAATTTAAATAATTATTCACTCACAATAATGCTGTGTTCCTGGTTGCTGATGACATGCTGACGGATTTGTTGGTACCGCGACGTGAGATATTTGTTTTTGATGGTTCTTCTTGGAGTTGTCTTCTCGGAAGAGTGTACAGTTCTTCTTTGTTGACGGTAGCCTTTGATGGTTGCCTCCCTTTGTAGAATCCTTTATCGACTGCGCCAGTGTTACATGCGGCCCTTCAGGGATCCAAAAGCTTGTTGCACTTTTACAATAAAATGTAGACAATTTTAAATATAAATCAATTGTAATTTATTAAAACCAATAATAATTAATATAGTCGTGGTGAATTGCAGCGTCGTGAGTTGACTCGTTGTAGTAGTCGATAATCTCCATGTAAGTCGTGTGTAATGGCTGGTGGCTAAACGGCTCGCTCGGTCTTGGCGGCTCTGGTACATCTACTTTGGCTGTCTCGCTGTCCCCTATATATATGGTGGCGGCGTCCTTTGAAGTGAGCGGCGCGTGTACAGTCGTCCTTGATATGGACCTCACGACTATGAAAGTGGTATTCGTAGTCGAAAACACTTTTGGGTGTGGTCGCATTCCTGGTTGTTATTATGAGCAAATATATGATATTGCGTAATCCCATTCCTGGCTGTTATTATGAGCAAAATACATGATATTACGTAATCCCATTACAATATATTATAGGTAAAATAGATAAATCATGATTCACTAGTAATCGTGTATTCGTGTGAAAGATTATCTAATTACTCAGTGTACAAATTATTAAAAAAAAAGGACTCACGTTTGTAGCGGTTCAGACATTTTAGAATCCCAAAATGATTGATCAAAGTATATTTCTTCTATACTGATCCATTTGGCAGTGTATATCACAAAAAAGCATTTTTTTCTTTTAGTAGCGTGTAATTGTCCCATTATTTGGTAGTAATATACGTGTTCTTTTTTCAATTTAATTTCTTGCCCTTCAACTTTGCAATATTGTAGCTAAAAATAAAATCAAAATCAAAATTACATTCACACTTCACACAACATACTGTTACGAAGCCACGAAGGCTAAAAATCTTCAAATCTAACAATATTTAACCTATCATCTTATACAACTAAATACAAATGTACCTACTAAGTAATTATCGACAAAATATCGCAATAGAAATATAATCGCGAAACCAATATATTGCATGTCGCATGAGAAAAATATCGTCAGCTACTATAAAAATATAGTAGCAATTTAATTATAACATAATATTTTGGTCAAGATATTTTACCGGCAATATTTTGTTGGTATATACCACTAAAATTATAATTATTAAATATAATTTAACACTCACAAGTTTACTGTTCACTGCTTCAATGGCATCGATTGAATCACGAGCAGAATATGGACATTTTATTTCCAATAAATAATGTTCACCAATAAGACCATCTATAAAATAAGTTGAATATTACAAAAAATGTATCAGCAGTCTCCCTATATTGGGGGTAATTATTCAGATTTATATACTTATTATATTTTTAGACTTTTAATTTATATAATATATATATTATATATATTTTTAACTTGTGATTTAATATTTATTATTTTTAAAATATAAATTATAATTCATCCAACTAATATTTTGGTAGTAATATAATAATAATGTTCTGTTACCTGGGCTGGCAGCTAGAAATGGAAATTCTGGATCTATAATCAAACCATTCTCATAAACTTTTTCTTTCGACAATTGTTCAAATTTTTGACGAGCTAAAGTCTCCATTTCTCTACCATACTGTACCGATTTTGTTTGTAGACTGTCAGAAGCATATAAAATATTATGAACTACATTTTTGCAGCTAGTGTTTGACCGCATTTTACAAATTTGACCAAATCTTGAAGCTGTTAGTCGTATTTTACGTTCGTTGTACCACATTTCACTGTTGCTTTGTTCTCGAGTTTCAAATTCGATTTTTTTTACATCAGCTCGACCTAATTCTTCTAAAAATGTAATTTTTTTGTTTTCCATTTCTTCTGATGAAAAAAATTCTATTAGAGGTTCAGCCAGTCCATAATCTTCGTCTTCTCCATCCGTATTTTTTAGCTTTTCTTTTTTCCGGAAATAATTGCCTTCTTTTACTGGTATTAAGCCGTATTCTTTGACTGTTCTTCAAAAACTTTTTTCCAAATATTCCTGTAATAAAACAATTGTGTAGCTAACCTATATTAAAGTTACTATTTTATTAAACGTAAATATGCATTTTACCTGGACTACATTTAGTTAATGTTTTATGAATTTGTCTTAAATATTGTTTGGAATTAAATGACACAATCGCAGCTTCTACTCTCGTATTATAATTACCTCTACTACTAAAATTCAATCGTTTTCCGGCAATGTGTTTATTAATAACAGAATTAAACTGTTCACAGATATTAGAAGTCTTATTTTCTAATAAACTTTCCGCATTAGTTACAAGCCTTGAAGCAATGTTCACTATTTCCCTCATCATTCCACTAGTTTCAGCTTCTGGGACTAAATTTAATTGAATTTGTTTTGATCGATCACAAAAATATGACCTACAATTTGAATGATAACCAAGTCTGTGATATGGTGCATTGATTAAATCACTTCTGAGACCTAAAATTATATATATTTTAGCCTTTTTATGCAATAAATAAATTGGCCAACAATAGTACAAAATATTATACACTATATGATATAACAACATACACATTTTAAAATAAATTATTATCCTACTCCAACCAAATTCCAAATATATAAATAGTTACCTTTAATTTTTTGTGTTTTGGTAGTATTGATTTCTTTTCTCCAATGTAATGCTGCCATCTGAACATCACATCTAAATCTCTTAATGTTTGATAATATAAATTTGCGAACACGAAGAGGGTAACTCGAATTTCTAGCTAGTGTTGTTAGTTTCGAAGCATAATTTCTCATAAGATGGTTTTTACACTCAATTTTTCTTATTGTAAAGTTAAAGCCATATGGTCGACTTTCGGCTAACCGCTTAGTAACGTTACTATCTCCATCACCTTAATATCAAACCATTATTTATTATTGTAATTATTATCATTATTATTATTAATATAATAAACACAATTTTTTTATAGACAATATTTTTTTTCAAATTCGACGAAATTTGGAGAAACCGTCTCCGCTCAGAATTATTATTCGTATACAATGATAATATCTTTGAATTCAATTTAGCTCATAATTTACCAATTAAACAATTGTATTTAAGACCATGCATTTCAACGCTGTTGGAAAATCCTTGTAGCACACCATCTGCTTCCATGCAAGTTGAAGCCTTTTTCCAGTTGAGGAAACATGTATGTACAGGTTTTTCTTTATCCTTCATACTTGAAGACCTTTGACAAATTATGCAATATTTATTTCGAATCCCGACAAATAAAACTTTTTGGGTTCTATAACCAATTATTGATGCCTGTAAACAAATATATAATAAATAAATTGATTAAATAAATTAATAAAATAAATATATATATACTATAGTATAAATACTAAATACTAAATAGGTACATTGGATGAACTCAAAATATTTTTTAATATAAATGTACTTAGATAATAAATTAATAAGTACGTACCGCGCCTGACAGTGCATCGTACTTGGTTTTATAGCTTCGCTTGGACCAATGCCCGTCCGCGACCACTGTAATAATTGGTATCCCATCCACATCCAAGCTACCAGATTCTATTGCCAATCTCCTTTCTTCTTCACCGGCTTTCTTCATTTCGTCCCAAGCTGTAGCGTGAATTATTTCAGCTACCTCGGTTTGAACACGCAAAAAACCAGTACTCGACAATGCAGGCAAATCAAGAAATCCTGATAGTTCTGCTAACTGTGTATGTCCAATACCTATAGCTTGGCAAGCATTTACCGCAGCATTATTAATATTCATTTCTGAATTATGAATATATTCCGAATGTAGTCTAGTTTTAATATTACACATTGTACACTTAAAAGTAAAAACTGATATAAATCCATAGTTCACTTCTGATTCATATTCCGTGTCAATAAACGAACAACCATAAGGACCACTATGCCGTTTTTTAATTTGTTCTATTATATGAGACATGTTGACGATTCTCCGACCAGTTAACATTCTAAAATAATAGACATTTTTAATGCATTTATTGTATTCAAATTATGGTAATAAAAGTCAAATTAATTTTTTACGAGCGTTCGAAGTTGGACATTGGATATTTACACGTCAATTAACAAATTGGCATACGATTTTTAATTTTTTGTTATTCAAAAATGAACAACCATAGATAATTTTAATTATGTTTATTTATCATTTTCTAAACATGATAAAACGTTCAAAATATTTTTATTCGTTTTTATAGCTATTTACAGCCACGATTTTTTTATAAGCGTATAGAGTTCAAATGTTGACAACATTTATCAAATAAAATATTTACAAATTATTTTGTAGTTAAAAATATATAAAATATTCAATTTTTATAGCTAAGAATTAAAAATTTAAAACTATGTTCCTCTTAAGTTGTTATAATTGGAGTTCAAAAATATAAAAGACATATAGACACGTTTTTTTTTTTTAAATAGATTTTTTAAGTTCAAATTTGGACGAAATTAGTTGAAGTAAAGATATAATAACTTTGGTTAATTTGTTGTACTTTAAAAATATTATTTGCGGGTTATTGAAACTTTTAAAATATATTATTATATTCTATACACAATAACATTTTCATATGCAAGTTTTGATTTAACCTTACAGATATGGTACTTACTGAGTATTTGATTTATTTGTGTTAATTGATGATAAGCTATCATCTATTGTCTGAATACTCAAACTATGTTCAGACGCATTGGAATCACTATAAAGTATATATTATAAATAATAATAATAATAATAAGAGTTAAAAATTAAAATATATATTGTCAACTAAGTTATGAAAAAAAATATACAAAAACTCACTAAACTTCATTTGACCATTCAGTTACTTTCGACGATGACATTATAGGCGTAATCACGTGTTCAATCATAACATTTGCACTATAATTTAGGAAAATGAAAATATATTGACTAGCCTACAAGATAATAGGTAATAGGTAGTACCTAGACACTTACTTTTTCTTAGGAATAAACTCTTTGTTTGGTGATTGTATGTATTTAGAGTCAATAATTGGTGAAATATTTAAATCCCTAAAAAAAAAAATCGGTATACATTTTTATTATAATATAGACAGTATAGTCACTATAACGAAAATATAAAACTTTATTGGCTACAACTAAAATACGATATTATATTATATTTATTTTAAAATGTAGGTATATCGGTAGTCAGTCTGTTATTTGAATACAAACCAATCATGGGCGAAGCTGCGACGGGTTGGCTATAGAAACATTAGAAAATTTGTGTTATCCTACATTCCTACTACGCCTATCTAATAATTATAAAAACAACATTTTTATTTTTTATGCTTACTCCCTTACATATTTTTTTCCATTATTTTCAATTCTAAAAAAATCAGTGTTTTAAATCTTAAAGATCAAAAAGAAGTTAAGTAACGTAATATATGTCGAACCACGGTGTTTAAAAACTTTAAATTCGACGCTATAAGTAAATGTGCGATGACACAATGTTGATATTAGAAGTGCGTAAAATCAGAAGGACGTAGGTACTTACTTGAATTTTGATAAAGTCGGAGCACACGGAGCAGATTGTACTATTTGGGCTGTAGGCTGAACAAAGGTAGAACCTCCTGGAAGGGAACCATCATATCCTAAATATGATCCAAAATTGTTGCTTGAAAAAAAAATATCAATTTAGGCACAATACAATTTTAAGAAAAACAATTCATAATGTTTGTTGTACCTACCTGACATGTTTTTCTTCGGGTTCATGTTCAATTAGTTCATTAGAAACAATAGAAACAGAGTTACTATCTTTTTTTATTAGTTTGAGACGTTTCATAATATTGTTGATGGATTTTTTTTTAGAAATATGTGTTCTTTTTAATTTCGCAAATGTAGGGTTCACATCTGAATAGTTAATCAAAGTAGCGTCATATTCGTTTTTCTTCGTTAATCTAAATACACTTTTATTCACTTTTTCGGATGAAAAGTATTCGACCAGTACGGTGGGATTTTTTTCATTAGGCATTGAACGAGTGCCTGTTGATTTCCATTCAATGCCGTCAGTAGAACTTTGATTGTACGCACACATATACCACAAGCCTGGTGTTGGTTCCAAGTTATAACACTGTACTAGGTTATCACTGTTTAAATTTGGTTTTTTAAGTAATTTAATAGCTTCTTTTAAGTTTAAAGCTGAGCGATTTGATAGCAATAAAATATTTTGCAAAACCATTTTCATACAATAAAGAAACAACGATTTTTTTTTTAACGGAATAAAACACACGCACGCTAACTTTAAATACTTCTAAACTAAACGAGTAAAATCAATATATTTAGATATATTGTATATAGAACACAATAGTAGTCGAATAAACTGAACTAGAATTTGTAATTTGTTTGATAAAATGCGTTAGGTACTCATAATATATTATGTTGATGTTTTTAATTCCTTAATTGTACGATAATTATATATTATAATTATTTACGATATCTTTACGATAAAGATGAAATACCATGATATAATCATTTTTAAATTATAAGTTCAAACGTCCAAATGTAAGTAATTATATTAATTGATATTATATTATTAGATAAAAGTATCTGACAGCTAGAATTGCATTTGTCATTAATATTATATTGACATTTGGTCATTATCAAACGCATTAAAAAGTTAATAATTTAGAAAAATAAAAATTTATCAAAATAATATACTCATTATAATAAAATATAATTAGTCTCTATATAATATCAATTATAATATAATAATAATATCATTGCATGTAACAAACAATATTCAATATCCCGCGCGTTATCGAATACATTTTACTCACCAGTACTTCAGAGTACACCATCGAATGCAAGCCTTCGAGATAGGAAACGATTTTGTTGTACTTTATATACAGTGTTTCGACAATCATTTATTTTTCGTGTTTATTTGAATAGTTTTTTGAATTTGTTCTTATAAATATATAAGTCAAAAGATCGACGGACTTTGGTATTCAACGTTTGACATTCGTCAAGCGAAATTCAAACATTGAAACAGGTAAGAAAATTGATTTTATTTACCAATTTTTTTTTAAAATTCAATTTTTAATTAATTTTAGTCTTCAATCAGAGTTGAGCAAAATATTATCTAGATAATTATTCGAATAAAAAATTATTTGAATAATTTGTAAACAATATTATTCGAATAATTTTCAAATATGACAATTAGAATGATTTTTTTTTACAATTATTCGAATAAAAATGTAATTGAATAATTTACAAACATGCTAATACAAAATACAAATATATTCGAATTCTTTAGATAGTTCTATATTTGTTTCATTTATAGTATTTTTCTATTTATTTCAAATAAAAGAAGATTTAAATGAAAACTTAACTTCGTAAACTTAAAATACAATGCTAACTATTGTTTTTTAATACGTAAATGTTTTAATTACCAAAATATTAACCATATGTCCATATTATGTTAACTAAGATAAAATAACTGAAAATTATTTAACTATGTTTGAAAATTAGTCGAATCATTTGTTATTCAAATAATATTGTTTTCGAATTATTCAAATAATATTATTTTGAATTATTCGAATGATTGTGAAATAATAATTTGAATAATTTTTTATTCGAATACAATATTATCTAAATAAAATTGTATTCGAATGATGTTGCCCAACTCTGATTTCAATATTAATTGTTATACATGTCGATCCCACAATTGGGGCCTGATTTATAGAAATTGGTGACTCTCTATGTACTTATACCTAGATTTTCTAGGTTTTTCCTTGGGGGTGTTTTCTATAAATAAATTTAATTTTTGTTAAGTTAAACAAACAAAGCCAAATATACTGAAAAATATAAAAAAAAGCAACAATATTTTCATATTATTAAATGAAATTTTATATTTAAAAAAATTCAATTTATGACCTTAGTGTTTTTGATATTGTTGCATTATCATTATTTGTTCATACTAATTATACATGATCTAAATTTGCTTTATCTTATTGTTGTAGATATATGGTCATAGTACGTCAAATATAATTATTGGACACAGAAGATAAAAAGTAAAAAAAATGGACTTTAAGAAGGTCATTAATCAAATGCTGCTGTTGTTATTCACCATACAAATTTCTACCACGTTTGGTAACCATGAGGAAGATTTGTTTAAATTAACACCAACCAGCGATAGCCCGGGTTTGCAGTATGAACTCATAGGTAATGGTAGAGCTTGCGGAAGTAGTTGGACAATAAATACATATATGGATTTAAAATTTTTAAATAACAGTCTTAAAAATATTAGGGAAATGTTAAAATCAATTGAACTAATTGAGTTCAAAGATATATATATAACTTTGTATCAGTTAAAAAAACACGCGAATAGATTGGAAAACGAGATAGGTTTAATTGTACAAATGGGTAGACATAACAAAAAAGTTAAGCGATCTATTGAGTTTGGGGGTACGGTATTCAAATGGATGTATGGAATAGCTGATGCTGACGATGTACGAAGATATGATAGTTCGATCGATAAATTAGAAAACAATGAGAAAGATGTAATGCGTATTGTTCATGATCAGATATCTATATTAAAAAGCACAATAATTAATTTTAACGATTCTGTTACATCATTTAATGAAAATAAGAAAATTTTTGATTCAAATATGAAAGCAGGCGAGAAAAAAGTGAACGAAATGATCATTGAGATAGCTAAGGAAGACAGAAAAATTATTACTCTGAGTTCGATAACTCTTTTAGAAAACTCTATATTTGAATTGGACATGTTTATAAGTAGGTTGCAAAGAGTAATTTCTAACGTACAGAACAATATAGTAGATGCGTTTATAATAACACCCGACCAATTGCTATCGGAAATAAAAAATATTCAGACTATTCTTCCGGATGATTTGAAAATCCCTGTTAAATTTGATGAGGATAATATTCAAGAAATATTCAAAATATTAAGTATTGAAATGCACACAGTAAATGACAGATTTATTTTTTCTTTAAAATTTCCTCTTTGCCTTATAGAAAATTTCAACGTTTATTACATTTTACCGATTTACATTCCAATAAATGAACATGGCCAATTTCTCCATATGACTAAAAATTCTATGTATTTGTTAATGGACAAAATAATGACCAAATATTTTATTTGGCCAGATTTAAATAACTGTAAAGTAGTGGATAAAATATTTGTTTGTGGATTTAATGAAATTATACATAATTGTGACACGGACCCCACATGTGTAACAGAATTACTAAAAAATTCTGTAACTAAACCACCTCAATGTGATACTTATATCTCTGAATTCAAAACAGAAATGTGGTATCCCTTATTTTTCAAAAATCATTGGTTTTTTGTATGTGAAAAACCCACTACAATTACTATAATTTGTAATAAACAGTCTTTCACTCAAAAAATTAAAATTAAAAGTTCTGGAAAGTTATACTTGAAGTCTGGGTGTATTGCTTACACCTCGAAAGGTGTACTAAAAACTGAACAAGTATTAAATCAAACATCATATTTCTCAGTTCCAGTAGACTTATCTCTTACGAATGATTCATGCTGTAATGTATTCAATTTTTCAAATCAGGCCTATCCCAAACCGATTCACTTCGATGAAATAAAAAATATTAAATTTAATAAAGAAGCGTTCAATAAAATAAATAAACAATTAGACCAACAAGATATGTTACTAAATTCGCTTATTGTAGATAAAACATATGAATTTATATACACAAACAAATATTTAGTTATCATAATAATAGTGTTCTTATTATATTTTATAGCAAAATATTATTTAAATAGGAAAGCAAAAAAATCAACCATAGAAAACATTAATTTAAGTTATAATCCTCCAAGTTCTTAAAATTAATTTAGCAAAGTTTCTTAGACGTATTTATATACCTAATATTATGTATTATTATATTATATTATATATTATTATATAATTGTCAAATAAAATTCACAACATTTATATTATTTTTTCGGAAGTCAATAATTAGTACCTATGTATGTATTTTGTTTATCTTTCTTTTTTTCTACACTTATATATTGTATAAATGTTTTTGTATAAATATATTTTATTTTATAACATACTTTAATAAAATTGTTCAAATAATCAAATGTATAATATGTATAATTGTATTGAAATAAATCACCTTTATAAATTTAATTTTATTTGTTACTTTTAAACTTTTAAAGTAATTACTAATTTGTATAGTTGTGTTGTAACGGTATCTAATACATTAATTATTTGATGAGATAAGTTTTAATTTTTATTAATTCTTATATTTTTAACACAATAAATAATATATATTATTTAGAAATTATGTTTAAATGTTTTTGAAGAGGTTTTTATAGATGTTTTATATTACGTATAGGACTCGATTTTCGATATTTCATTTTCAAAATCCATAAAATCGTTTTGCATTTTTTGTTTTTTGTTTTCACTTGTTTGATTTGTGAATAATTGCTATAATAAATTAAAATATCAAAAATCTAGTCCTATACTTCAACAGATTTAACTCTCCTCTATAACTTTTATAATAGGTTTTTTGCTCTAAAACAGTTAGCCGTGTTTTCGGAACTAAAAAAATAAGTTTTTTCTCACAGCCGCGGCTTTCACGGCAATACGGTAATGTAAGGACGGTTGCGGGCATCGTAATAAATCGAGCATAATTTTATTTTGTTTTATTTCACGTAAATAATAATAATATGAAAATAATGCAACGACGGGCGAAGCGCGGACCGCTGATAACAGACCGGTTTTGACCTGCCGGCGGCGAGCGCGCCTGGATGTCAGAGCTAGGAGGGGACAAACGCTGCCGCTAGAAACGACAGCAGCACATGACGGCCGCAATTACATTTTTTTTCTGTAAAACATGCCAATTTTGTTCCAATAATACGGCTTACTGAATGGTTTTAGAGCAAAATACCTTTATTAAAAGTTGTAGAGGAGAGTTATATCGGGTGCGTGTCGAGGCTCGATTTTTGATATTTAGTTCTCAAAATCGATAAAATCGTTTTGCGTTTTCAATTTTTTTCACTTTTTTACATGTGAATAATTGGTATAAAAAATGAAAATATCAAAAATCGAGCCTCAACACGCACCCGATATAACTCTCCTCTACAACTTTTAATAAAGGTATTTTGCTCTAAAACCATTCAGTAAGCCGTATTATTGGAACAAAATTGGCATCTTTTTGTACGGTATTTTTGCCCGTGTGGCGTCCTCTTAATTAAAAATACATACAAATGTATGATACAGCGTAAATATTATTGTATTATGTATAGAAACAATATCCAATCTATTATATAAAAATAAGTCCGGTTTTCCTCCCTGACGCTATAACTCGAGAACGCACGAACCGATTTCCACGGTTTTGCATTCGTTGGAAAGGTCTTGGGCTCCGTGAGGTTTATAGCAAAGAAAATTCTGGAAAATTCAGGAAAAATTCAACAGAAAAGTGGGAAAATCGTTTTTCACATACAGCGCCATCTATTATACATAGCATGTACTTCAAACCAATAGCAACGGTGCGTGATAAAGTGTTTGACGGATAGTTAATGCGGCACAACTAGCTTCTTTGCAATGTGTGAATCAGATCCATTCGCAGCGACGCTGATGTACGTTGAAATGCCCAAGTATTACACTTGGAATCAATCAACAAAGAAATTCCAACGTCGCAAACAAGGAACCCCAGTTCCAGACTGGCCACAGGTGTTTTCAACTGATGCACTAGGTCGTATGTACACTGTTCATCCTAGAAACGATGAATGTTTTTATTTGCGACTGCTGTTAGTAAATGTACGTGGACCGAAATCATTTGCGCATTTGAAAACTGTGAATGGCCACCAATGCCAAACATATCGAGAAGCATGTCAACTATTGGGTTTGCTGGAGAACGATTCTCATTGGGATTTAACACTTGCAGATTCAGTTGTTTCATCAAATGCGTACCAAATACGAACGCTGTTCGCAATTATCATCACCACATGTTTTCCTTCACAACCAATTCAGTTATGGAACAAATACAAAGACGCCATATGTGAAGATATCTTGCATCGCTTGCGTATTCAAACGAATAATCCTGACATCCAAATAACCGATGAAATCTACAATGAAGGATTGATTCTGATTGAGGATCAATGCTTGACTATTGCAAACAAGCTACTGATTGAAGTAGGAATGATTGCGCCAAATCGATCGATGCACGATGCATTCAACCAAGAATTAAATCGAGAGCTGCAATACAATGTTGATACATTGCAGGAATTCGTTAGAAATAATGTTCCGTTGCTGAATGAACAGCAAAAACAAGTATACAAAACATTAATGCAAGCGGTGGACAATAATACTGGTGGTCTATTCTTCCTGGATGCACCTGGAGGAACAGGGAAAACATTTGTCATTTCATTGATTTTGGCCACTATTCGATCAAGATGTGACATAGCTTTGGCGTTAGCATCATCTGGAATTGCGGCGACTCTTCTAGATGGCGGTCGTACTGCACATTCTGCGCTTAAGTTGCCACTCAATTTAAACACAATTGATACTCCAACGTGCAATATTTCCCGATCCAGTGCAATGGGAAAATTGTTAATGCAATGCAAGCTCATTGTTTGGGATGAGTGCACAATGGCACATAAGAAATCACTTGAAGCACTTAACTTCACACTGAAGGATCTTCGGAGAAATAACAACATCTTTGGCGGCTTGATGATATTGTTGGCAGGCGATTTCAGGCAGACGTTGCCAGTAGTTCCCCGTGGAACGCCTGCAGATGAATTGAATGCTTGCCTAAAGGCATCACCTTTATGGAATAACGTAAAAACATTATCGCTAACCACTAATATGAGAGTTCAACTTCAAAATGATCAAAGTGCTGCACAATTTTCCAAACAATTGTTAGATCTCGACTTTCGGTAAAGAGACTTATGCCGAATTTAATTGAGGCAACCATTATTAACGGAAAGTACGCAGGTGAAAATGTATGTATTCCTCGAATACCAATGATTCCGACTGATCTTCCGTTTGACTTCAAACGATTGCAATTCCCAGTTCGCCTTGCGTTCGCAATGACAATTAATAAGTCGCAAGGCCAATCGCTTAGTGTTTGCGGGATAAATTTGGAAAATCATTGTTTTTCACATGGACAGTTATACGTTGCGTGTTCACGAGTTGGGAAACCATCCGCTTTGTTTGTGTTAACGTCAAACCAAAAAACAAAAAATGTGGTTTACCAAAGAGCACTACAATGAAACAATTAAATAACACTTCATTTTAGTAGGTAATTGAAATGAATTTATTACTGTTGTGAAATGAAATAAATATTTTCCTTTTCAAATATATAACAAAAAAAATTTTTTTTCTTTATATTTTAATCACCAAACGAAAAAAAACATAAAACGAATCTGGTGGCGAAACGGAGTTCGCCGGGTCTGCTAGTTCAAATATAAAAATAAGTATTTTTTTGAGGTACTCGAATACTTATATAAGGTATTATTATAGAAGCTAGGTATATAAAATAATAGTTTTCTGTTGTCAATAGCCTATCACTAGTGCTGCAAGTTGGTTTAACAAAATTATAATTATTATATAAACCGTCATATACCTATCATCTATACTTAACTATAAAGGAGTGGGAGGGCTTAGCCACTATTAAACTGAAGCATGTATAAATTTGGTTCACTGTAGGTCACCTGCAATAATTTGTTTGTCACATATAATATACTAAATTAGGACTACTCATCAATATTATAGTCCCATTCAAATTAATATACATTAATATAATATAAATATTAATTATTATTTATTAATTATAGATTTATTTTTAAATATATATTTTATAATTAATTAATGGTATATATAATTATTTTATTTTAAATAATGGTTTAATATATTTTAATAGTTGGATTTAAATATTTAATCTTCAATCATAATTAAATAAAAATAAATATTACATCTAAATTATTAATTTTCAAATGATAATATATTTTGTAACAACATTGAAAACAAAATAATTATTTTTAAATCTAAACTAATCTATATTAATCAACCTTTATCATTGGAAATTGTTACTTGGGTATTAAAAAGGATATTTTCTGGTTGATAAACTGTTTTAGTTAGAAATATTGATCTATAATCCTTAAAATCAGTTGGATCATTATGCATCAATGGAAGTTCTTGAGTATTTTTATGATAAGTTAATTTATATGACATTAAATCATCATAAAATTGACAAAACTTATTATTATTAAAATCTTGATCTTGACGTTCTGCAGGATAATTTATTCCATTTAATTCAAAACTATAGCTTCTAACACGACAATTATCAAATTCACCAGGGTCATGGTCTTGAGTATTAATTTATTTGCTTGAAATACAAAACCACAAAAACGTAGATTTTTTTACTTCGATATTCATTTGTTACATTAATTTTAATAGTTTTTCCTTTTATATTTCTTTCCTCAATCCTTTCCAACTCTTTAAAATTAAAAGTATACTTTTTTTCTTTAGAAAATGTAGTTATTTCATTTACCAATAAAAACATTTTGTAAAAACAGTGTATCGTACAACTGGAATTTTAATTGAAAATTCATCAATAACAATTTTACCATCTTCTGTTCCTACAAGAGTTTTTCTTACCTCTTTACAATTTTCAATAACTACATCTTTTTTTTCGTAATGCATCATCATCGTATTTCTAGTAAACCATAATTCCATATCACAATTGATAACGGAATTGAATATGTCATTGAAAAATGGTAAACCAAATTCTGATAATAAACAAATAACATTAAAATTACCTCCACCTTTAAATTTGCTTACAAAGCCTGAGTTTATACTTGGTCCATTTGATCCAAAGAGTTGCAGCCTTTATTGTACTTACTTTTCCCACATACTCATTTCAGTTTTGTTTTACCATGTATTTTAACTTGAACTTTAGTCCATAATGTTTAGGAAAATCATCAATTAGTTGGATGTTTGAAGCTTTAGGATATTCTTTTCCATCTTTTTGCAAATATCTACCATACATATAACACTTTTCTTTTCTAAGTATCCATAAAATTATCCATGTTTATTTATTTTAAAATGGTATCTTTATTAGGTGTATTAAGTTGAGTGGTTACTCGTAGGTGTAAAAGTTTTATATTGCACACTTTCAATACAACTGATTATACTTTTTAAAAATATTATACATTGTTTATAATAGTAAAAATTAAAAAAAAATTTTATTATAAAAATTTTTTATAATAAAATGAATCTTTTTATAATAAAACCATATAAAATAACAAATCAAATAAAATCTTTTTTTTTCATTTACCTATGCGACTTCAAATAACTGGTCCAGCAGGCTCTGGTAAAACAGAGGTGTTGAGGAATATAGTTCTAATCGTTGACTAATTATGAAAATTTATATATTTTTACAAAAAATATCGACCAATCAGTTTATAATGATCTAATAGAATAGTTGAAGGTATACCTGAGATTTATTTTTATATATCTGATACAGATATTATATCTGTAGACGAACTAATTTAGAAAACGAACCTAAAAATATTAAATAATTAATTCATCTTGAACAAAATTTAAAAAATCAGATTTATCACATTCTGAAAAAAGGTATATAATTTGAGAAAAGATGAATATGAAGATGAATATGATGAAAAAAAGTTACAAGAAAAAGAATATTCACTAGCAACAGAGAAAAATAATTAGTATTAAAAAAAATTTAAAAAGTAACTATAGAAAAAGAGTTATAGACGATATACATTCAGCTGAAGATAAAGTAAAACAATTTGGACCATATTAGAAGGTGTAATCAAAAGTTGAATCATCTGTTAATGGTGTTAAAGAAGTTGCTATTAAAACTGATAATGATATTCAAAACATGTTAATACCTAAAAATCCGTATAACCTCGTAATCCAGAGTTATTACGAATATTAAGTACAGAGGATTATGAAAATATTCAAACACTCCTTTGCCTCCTGATACAATATTAGGTAAAAATGCTAGTACAGCTCTAGCATCTTTACCTGAAAAAAAATTCATTTGGAATAAATTATAATAGAATTACTAAACAACATTCGATCGGAAAAGAAATAATAAAATTTAATTTAGATAATATAATATTAAAAGGTAAAGAACGTGAATAACTCCAGGTATGTGGATCTATTACTCATTCAGATGTTCCAAAACAAGATGAATATAATAAAGAAGATTTAGAAAAATATACACAAATATTACTTGAAACAGATGCAATATACAAAAATTTTAATAAAAATACAAATAGAGTTAGATCCAGTGGAGGTAACAAATATGTACAATTGATTAGTCCTATTTGGAGAAAAATTCAAAAAGAAAAAACACCAACAACACCAATAGCAAATTTAAATTCTACAATACCAGATTTTTCTACACTACTAACAACAGAAATTTTAAAACCTACAAAAGCAACAGAGAATAAAGGAGCTGGTTTAATGAATTATACAAATAATGAAATTGAATATCGTTGGATAGATAATATGAAACAATTAAATGAAAGATTACATTTAATAGCAGCTGAACAAAAAGCAGGAAATTATACTTAACGTAATGAACTACATGGGATTCTTAAATTATCTAAAACAAAAATGGAACATTTAATAGATGATCCTAAAGGTATTGAATATTTACTACAATATGTGATAAATTTACCAAAAGAAATAACAAATGACATACATATAAAACAATTAAGAGAACAAATATATTATATATCTAGTGAAGAAAGAGTAGGAAATAATTATTATCATAATAAAAAACTTGAAATACTTAATTTTTGTATTAAAATAATGGAAAAAGGACTTGATATTCCCGATAAAGGTATTTTTATCTTGATATTTCATGGGCATCGTTCTTATATTTATTAGGAATATTATTTGTAAAAATTGTTTTTAAACTTTCTGTATATTCACTATAACCTAAAATTTTTAATATTATTTAAATGATATTTTTAATAGAAATTATTCCATTAAAAAAATAAATGTAAAAAATAATAATAAAGAATATAATAAAGAATGGATGGATTAAATAAAATTGAATCTTTAATTAAAGAAATTGGTATTAATAATAAAATGGATGTATTAAATAAAAATATATACCCTGCTAAAACTTGTGAGAAATGTAATTTAACCCTCCCTAGCAATGGCCTAAATCAACTACTTCAAATATACAATTTAATCTGGGAAACAGGTTTTTACCCTGACCCATGGCGCAATGCAATAATCATACCGATTCCCAAACCCAACAAAAATAAATTTAACATATCCAATTACAGACAAATCTCCCTCATAAGCACG
Source organism: Macrosiphum euphorbiae (assembly GCA_949089665.1). Lineage (NCBI taxonomy): Eukaryota > Metazoa > Arthropoda > Insecta > Hemiptera > Aphididae > Macrosiphum > Macrosiphum euphorbiae. Next base: position 526,529 of record CARXXK010000117.1, on the reverse strand, counting down.
CTAAGTAAACTTTTGGAAAAAATGGTCAACAAACGCCTAACATGGTTTCTTGAAACATCTAAACTTCTACCCATCAACCAATGTGGCTTAGGCGAAATCATTCAACCTTAGACCACCTCTCATGTCTACACACTGATATCTGCAATGCAATAAATACTAAACAACATCTTATACTTATTGCACTAGATCTTGAGAAAGCCTATGACATGGTGTGGCGCAACAGAGTCCTTCATATCATTCATAAGTGGGACATAAACGGAAACATCCTAACATTTCTTAAAAATTTCCTCACAAATCGCTCGATACAAGTCAAAGCTCACCACAATTTATCCAACTTGTACCCTACTGAAAATGGCCTCCCCCAAGGATCAGTCCTCAGCGTAACCTTGTTTCTTATAGCCATACATGACATATTTCTCCAAGTTCAAAACCCACCAAACACCTAATCTTCGCTGATGATTGCTACATATACTGCAGTGGCACCAACATAAACACTACACGGGAAATACTTCAAAACGCTCTCCATACTCTACAAGAATGGGCCAATAAATCTGGATTCATTTTTCTCCTCAAAAAAGCAAAGGCATACATTCAATCTCAATTAGACACCATCCTCTACCTTAAAAACACTCAAATCCCCTTTCATAAATCACTCCGTATACTAGGATTGATTTTCGATAATAAGTTAAACTGGATCACGCACCTTAAACAGCTAAAAGTTGCATGCAAAGCCAAATTGAATGTTATAAAAACTCTCGCCAACCATACATGGGGAGCAGATAAAAATTCTTTGTTAAACATATATAAAACATTAATTCTATCACAAATCAATTACGGATCTCCAATCTACAATACAGCTAAGCCAAGACATCTCAAAACACTAGACCCTATACATCACGAAGGAATTCGTCTCTCGATCGGAGCTTTCAGAATAAGCCCCACAGAAAGTATATTATGTTACGCAGGAGAAATACCCCTTCAACTCATAAGAGACAAAACCACTCTTCTACACTGTATCAAAAGGAAAACCACTCCCAACCACATAGGCCATATACCTTTTTCAAAAACCAAAACCCAGACATCAATCACAATGTCAAAAAAAAACTTACAACATACAGATATCTACTCCAACTTATGCAATAAAATGAATATACATACCTCCGTCGAAGAAAAAATTATCTTTCAAAAAAACCCTCCCTGGCTATGGAACATAAAATTATCAACAGACTTACTCACACTCTACAAACATGAGATAAGCCACTTTTTGATTATCAGCGATTCCCTCAGCGTCCTAACAGCACTAAAAAACCCGTGGCCTAGAAATGAAATAACTCAAATTACCCAATCTGAACTAATCAACACCCAGAAAACCTTCGAATTTATGTGGGTACCCTCCCATGTAGGAATAAAAGGTAACGAAATGGCTGATGAAGCAGCCTCCGTTGCCTCTAATATTCTACATAACAGCACCATCGACAAAATATCATCCTATGATATTTTTACGTCCGTCAAAAATAAAATCCTTTTGTCATGGCAACACCACTGGGACTCCATTCAGCCTACCAACAAACTTAAACACATAAAATGTTCTGTGAAACAGTGGTTTACACCTCCGGACCTCAACCGACGTCAAAATATTGCCATCACTCGTATTAGAATCGGCCACACCTTTCTCACACACTCCTTCCTAATCAGTAAAGATCAACCCCCTATATGCAACACATGTCAAACCCGGATCACCATAAGACACATTTTTGAAGAATGCCCAATACACGAACCAACCAGCACTCTTCTCAACCTCCCACTCAACATCAAAGAAGCTCTAAATGAAGAACATACTTTAAAAACTATCGAATTCATCACCAAAGACAACCTTATTAACAAAATATAGTTTCAATATAAATTAAAATGTAAATCTATTTAAACAAATATTGTAATTTTCTTTTCTATTTTTTTTTTTTTTTTTTTTTTGTTAAACTTAAACAAAAATGTTGGCTAATAACCTTTGTAGTTGAAGCCTGTAAACCTTAAATAAAAAAAAAAATAAAATAAAATAAAATGGATGTATTAAATAAAAAAATATATCCTGCTAAAACTTGTGATAAATGTAATTTAACAATTGGTTCCAAAAGTTGGTCTGCTCATTTGAAAACTATTCGTCATCAAAAAAATGATATAGATCAAACAATTTTACCTTGTAGACTTAATAAAAAATACAAGGGTATACCAATTAATCAATATAGACTAAAAAATTTTAATTTTTTGAAATTAATGCAAATGATATAAAAAAAAAGTATAAAAAATAAATAAATGTTATGTGAAATTTTGTGCTTTAGAATATTTTGAAAATTCTGAGAATGTTAGATATAATCTAAATGAAATTCCGATTGAAGGAAATATTTTTATTATTAATCAAGGAGATGGAAATCCTTATATTTCTAAACTATTACATTCACCAACTTGGTTAGAACTTTATCATATAGCCAATGATCAAATTATTTCAACAGGTGATTATAATCACCATTATCTAGACAATATTCAGATTGTTCAAGATTTAGGAAATATTAAAATGTGTGAATTTAGTATGGGGTCTTAATATTATTTAAATAGAATTTTTAATAAAAATTATTTTTATTAAAAAATTGAATGTAAAAAAAATAATATTCTATATAATAAAGAATGGAAAATAAAAAAATTGAAGTCAATTTTAATAGAAATGTCAAGAATAATAAAATGGATAACAAAACTTGTGATAAATGTAACTTAACAGGTAGTTACAAAAATTGGTCTAGACATTTGAAATCTATTGGTCATCAAAACAATGATCCAGATCAAACAATTATACCTCGATTTAGACGAACATACAGAGGTACAACAACAACAAATGTAAGAACAAGACAAGAAAGAATACCAAAAATAGATAAAAATTGTGATATTTGTAAGCTAACAGTTAAATACAACAGTTGGTCTAAACATTTACAGTCTATTCGTCATAAAAATAATGGTATAATACCAAGAAAAGGGTTTGTTTTTAAAACTGTAGAAACAGCATTTCAAAGTAGTGTAACAACTTATATTATTAAAAATAATATGGGTATTAAAGATATACAAACATTTTTAAATCGTTTAGGTAATTCACTAGCTGAACTACATGAACAAGCATTAAAGAATCAAAATTTTAAAGTTAATATTATGTTTCTTGCTATATATAAGAGAGGTAATAATGAAGAAAATATGGAATATAGTGAAAAAAATTTTAAAACAGAAAATAAAATTTTAACAAAAAATTCTAACTTAAATGAATTTTATACAAATGCAAAAATTAAAATTGTAAAAGAAGAAGAAGATTTTATAATGAAAGATTCACAATGGAGACTTCATCAAATTTTAAGTTTGGGAATAAATATAAATAAATATGTTCCTTATAAGGGTTCTTCATATATTCCATTACCTAAACACATTGGAGATAAACATGCTATTATAAATGTTAATAATAAAGATGATAAATGTTTTCTTTGGGCAATACTCTCTGCTTTACACCCTGTTGAAAAAAATGGACAAAGAGTAACTAAATATAAACGCTTTAAAAATGAATTTGATAAAGAATTTAAAGATATTGAATTTCCAGTAAAAAACACAGACCTTCCGAAATTTGTTAAAAGAACAAAAGATATTTCTATTTCCATTTATTGTTTAGATAAAAAAGAAATTGTACCTTTACAAATAAGTCAAATCGAAAAAACTAATCATATAGATTTATTATATTTAACAGAGGATAATAATATAAATAAAGGACATTATTGTTGGATTAAAGATTTATGGACTAATAGGAAGTTACAAAAGATGGTCATAAAAGATTTTTGTGTAAAATGTGTTTAAGTAGTTTTGATAAAGAAAATAAGTTAAATGAACATAAACATTATTGTAATAATAATAAAGCTGCTAAAATAGTTCTACCGGAACCCTATGATAAAACTTTAGAATTTCAAAATTATAATCATCCCTTAAGAGTACCTTTTGTAGTTTTTGCTGACTATGAATGTATTCTTAAACCAATATATACTTGTCAACCAAATGATACAGAGTCTTTTACTAATTGTTATCAGAAACATAAACCTAATAATTTTTTTTATTATATTAAATATAGTAATGGTGATTATAAACCTCCTGTAAAATATTCTGGTCCAAAAGCATTTTACGAATGTATGAAAAATGGAGAAAAATTTATTCCTAAAATATATGATAAAATAGTTCCTATGAAAACATTGAATGCAGAACAATTAAATAATTATTATAATAAATCTGATAAATGTCATATTTGTGAAAGATATTTATCAGATTTACCTCCAATGTTAGAGAACAAATTTAAAATAATTAAAAACGCTATTGAACATTATGAAAATATTGATGATGTTAAAAAATTTAAATTGAATGAAGATAAACTTAAAATAATTAAAGACACTATTGAATATTATAAATTATTAAATATTATAAAATATTATAAATTAAAATTGTATAAATATAAACTTAAAATAATTAAAGACGATATTGAACATTATTTTTTCCTGAAGAACATTTAGATTCAGTTACTAGAAAGTTAGCTTATCCCTATGAGTATATGGATTGTGAAGAAAAATTTAATGAAACATGTTTACCTCCTATTGAAAAATTTTATAGTTCTCTCACTGATAAAAATATAACTAAGGAGGAATATGAAAACTCACAGAAAATTTGGAAAGATTTTAATATACAAAATATACGTGAATTCACTAGTTTATATAATGAGATTGATGTTTTATTGTCAACAGATATAATAGAAAATTTTAGAGATATTTCTTTAAAAAATTATAAATTAGATCCTATGTGGTATTACACAACACCAGGATTTGCATGGGATTGTATGTTAAGAATGACAAATGTAAAATTAGATTTATTAACAGATGTCGATCAATTATTGATGTTTGAATCTGGAATCAGAGGTGGATTATCTCAATGTAGTCAAAGATATTCAAAAGCAAATAATAAATACATGGGAGATAAATTTAAAAAAAAGGACGAATCAATATTTTTAGAATACTTGGATGCAAATAATCTTTATGGGTGGGCAATGAGTAAATATTTACCTACTGGAGATTTCAAATGGATTGATAATCTGAATGATTTTGATGTAATGAATATTTCTGATAAATCACGTAAAGGTTATATTTTAGAAGTTGATTTATCTTACCCTAAAGAACTTCATGATCTACATTCAGATTTCCCTTTAGCACCAGAAAGACATTTTGATAACAAACAACTCCCAAAATTATTAACAACTTTGTATGATAAGAAAAAATATATAATACATTATGAAACACTAAAATTATATATTAAGTTAGGTTTAAAGATAGGTAAAATTCATAGAGTATTAGAATTTAGTCAATCTCCTTGGTTAAAAGTTTATATTGATTTTAATACTAATCTTAGATCAGAAGCTAAGAATGAGTTTGAAAAAGAATTTTTCAAATTAATGAATAATAGTTTTTATGGACGTACTATGATGAATGTTCGAAATCATGTTGATATAAAATTATGTTCTAATGCAGCCCAACTAGAAAAATTAATTGCAAAACCAATTTTTTCAGAAAATTTAGCTGCAGTACATATGAAAAGAACACAAATATTTTTCAAACAACCAATATATTATGTAGAAATGTGTATTTTAGATTTATCTAAAATGTTAATATATGATTTTTATTATAATATTATAAAGAAAAAATATGAAAATAGAGTTAGATTGTTATATACAGATACAGATTCACTAATATTAGAAATAAAAACTAATGATTTTTATCAAGATATGAAAATTATGTTAGATCATTTTGACACTTCAGATTATCCAAAAGATAATATTTATGGTTTACCTTTAGTTAACAAAAAAGTTTTAGGCAAGTTTAAAGATGAGTTAAATGGAAAAATAATGACTGAATTTATAGGTTTAAGATCTAAATTATATTTACATTGAATCTTAGATACTGAAAAAGAAATTAAAAAAGCTAAAGGTGTTTAAAAAAATGTTGTAGAAAATAAAATATGTTTTAATGATTTTGAAAAATGTTTAATAACAAAAGAATCAAAATATGTTAAACAAAATTTATTTAGAACTAAGAAACATGATATTTTTACTGTAGAACAAAACAAAAAAGCTCTAAGTGTGTATGATGATAAAAGATTTATTTTGGAAAATGGTATTGATACATTAGCTTGGGGACATTATAAAACAAAAATAGATAGAAATGATTTTGTAAATCATTTCAATACATTAATTAGAAATCAAAATCAAAAAGATTAGAAAAATATTTTTAATAGAACAATGTTAAAAAAATAATATTTACTAATATAAATAATAAAAATGGAAAATTGTAAAAACTTTTAGATATGATCAAGACTTATCAGAAATTGAATCATCTATGTATAGTTTAGAAACTCATGTATCATTTTTATATCAATCTTATGATGATAATGAGAGTTACAAAAAAAATTTTAAGAAATTAATTGGTTATTTTAAGGAAATTCATAATGAATTATCGGATCATATAATTAGTCATTGGATTGATAACTATTTTTTTAATGTTCACTAGTTTGTTGTTAGACTTTTTTAATAGAACAATTCTATTAAAAATTAAATTAATTTGTCTAACTACAAATACTCTATTATATTTTAATTTTGATTATTAATATTATAAGTTTTGAAAAAAATATTTTTAGGAAAATAAATTTTGCATTTGATTTTTAATTATTAATAATATAAGTTTTGTGAAAAATATTTTTATTATTATTGCATTTCAATTTTCTGATATTTTTGCACATTGTTTTCTTTGTGATCTTTTACTGATATAATATTATGAGCTGCAGCTTAAAGGTGCTGTGCCAGGATTTTTATAGTTATACTACTAGCGATGATTGATGGCTAGACATTCGATTACAATTATTCGCAATTTCTAATTTCTTATACAGTCAACAAAACAGAACAGGGCATACAGCGGGGCACGGTATTACACCAGACGAGCAAAGACCATACTACACTCCAAGTCACAGTTTTCGGTACGGTTTAATTTCTTTTCGAATTTCCTGTGAAACGATTTTCACACGACTACCTCGAAGGCGCCGGAGTCGAGGCACAAGGGCAGCTAGTTTAAAATATAAAATCATAATTAAATTATTATTGGTTTTGTGTCAGAATAAACTTTAAAATAAGTATTAATGGGTTGTTTAAAGAGTGTTGATAATTTATTGTTAGATGAAAACTTAAAGTGTGGAACAAAAACCATCGATGATGTTCCTTTAAAATGTGTTGGTCGTTCATTGGACTCAAACTGTGAAATTAGTCCATCATTGCTGTGTTCAGGTACTTATTATATTTTATTTTGTAGTTAAAAATAGTTTATACATAATAAATGTTAAATCTTTGAATTTTAAATTTATTATTTATATTAGCTTTTTTTTTTTATTAAATAATATAATGTATTAAATTGTTATCAGTGACTAATATAAAAATAAGTCATATTTTATTATAAATTGTTTTAGATCAACATTATGACTGTATTGCGAAGAACAAAAATGATTCTTTATTATTAGATGATTTATCAGATATAAATCATGAAAATCATGAAAATCCTGAATCATATTCTTATTTAGAAAGAAATACAAGTCTATACTTAGGTATGGATTTAAATTTTAAATTTTAGTAGTTATTTATTAAATAATATTTTAAAAAATTGTATCAAAAACTTATTGTTAATTTTTTCAATTCTAGTTTGGAAAAATGATCCAGCTATACTAGCAAGATATGAATCTATTCCGTTAGAACTAAAACATCACTTTAATACATTGGGACCATGTCAACCTACGCCAGAAGATTTACCAGATAAATCATTTCCTCGAGATTCATACGGTCGTCGATTTACTAATTTATGGTACAGTGCAACTCTCCCGGATGGAAGTAAAGTTCATCGTGATTGGTTGTCTTATTCTCCTAGTATGAATAGAGTTTACTGCTTACATTGTACGAGTATGATGTATGCTATTAATTTGCATAAATCTACTCACTCTACTTGGGTTAAAGATGGGTTTAATCTATGGATAAATGGGTCTGCAAGTATTTATAAGCATTCAATGTCTGACAATCATATTACTTCATCCATACAATTTAAAATTAGTACTCGATTTATTCCAATTATTCCCAGTTTGCAATATGAACAAAAAATGCAAGTAAGACTTAATAGAGTGGTGGTCGGTGAAATTATAAATATAGTAATTTTTGTAGCCCGTCATAACTTGGCATTTCGGGGCCATAGAGAAAGCTGGTCTACATCAACTTCTAAAGAGTAAAGGCAATTTCAAAGATTTGTTAATTCTGATTGCAAAATATTCAGCTGCCATGTCTGAGCATATTACAAAAATCCAATTAATCAACTCATTGAAAGTATAGCTGATGAAATTTCTTTTAATGTACAAAAATCCATTCAAGCCTGTAAAATGTTCAGTATCTCTGTAGATTCCACTTTTGATACATCAAGAAAGGAACAAGTTTCCTTTATAGTGAGGTATGTTTGTGAAATATCTGGCAATGTTTTTGAAAGACTATTGGCTATGAAGGAATCGGCACATACAACTGGTATGGATTTATTTATCCATTTCCAAAGTTATGGAAAATTAAATTTAAACTGGAAACAAGACCTTATAGGCCAGTCAGTTGGTGTCATGCTCATCGCCTCAACTTGGTAGTTAAAAATGTAGTATCTTGCAGTACCTATGCGGTTGATTTATTTGGAAATGTTGAATCTCTGTATGCTTTTATATGGTGTTCCAAGAAAAGAGTAGCATTGTTTCGAAAATATCAAGAAAAGCATCTTCATAAATTACATTCTGGTCAAACAATGGCATTAAAAACAGTTAACACAACAAGATGGTCATCTCATTCATTAGCATTAGATACAATATTAAGCAGGCATTATTCAAAAATAAAAACTTTAGAAGATATTCGGACCACAGAAGGCCCTGGTGATGCCAAAACAGGAGCTACTTTCAGTGGTCTATTAAACTATTTAAAATCCAATCAATTTCTGTTCACAGCTTTTTTGTTCAAAAAATTATTCAATATTCTTGAACCATTGAACAAGACGTTACAAACCAAAGATTCAGACTTATTCACAACCACTATGTTGATAGATAGTGTAAAAAACAAAGTTAGTTTACTTAATAACAGAGAAACGGATAACAGTTTTAATTCAATTATTTTAGAAGCTGAGAATTTTTTTGAAAATAGTAAAGTTGAATTTACACCTTTACCAATCCTGCGAAAAAGGAAAGTTCCTGAAAAATCGGACGAATTAAGTAACGATGAACCGATAATTGATCCTAAGCAAAAATTTAAAATTAATTGCTCTTTCGTAGTCATTGACCAAGTTCAAAATGAGCTGAATGAACGATTTAGTACCGACAATACTGGTTAGTTAAATGATATATCACTTATTTCTAGGAGACGGATTTTAGAAGTAAGATCTAATCCAAATTCTCTCCCAAAAGATGCTTTTAATGCCGTATGCCATATTTATTCAAAATATTTAAACTATGAAAAATTAGTTAATGATTATATTCGGTTTGCCGCTAACATATTTGAAATAGAGCAGTATAATACTCTTCCAGAATATTTACATCCAGTTGCTATGAATGATGAAGAAGAATTAGCTGATCAGAACAACAACTCTGACCTTGAATTTGACATAAATGATGATAATGACGATCAAAATAACATAAGTTCAGTGTCAAGTGCAGCAGTTTTGTTTAAAATGTTTTGTGTTGCAAAATTAAATGGTGTGTTTCCAAATCTTTATATTTTGCTTAAGATACCAATAACGTTGCCTGTGACAAGTGTTTCAACTGAGAGGTCATTTTCCAAATTAAAACTTGTTAAAACTAAATTACGAACAACAATGAGTGAAGACCGTTTGGAAAAGCTCATGAAAATAACTCGTGAACCGGATATAAACATTGATACTGAGAAAATAATTGACAATTTTTCAACAAAAAGTAAATCTTTTATAAAAGTATTACAATATTAAACTTTTTGTTATTAAAATGTGTTGTTACTTAAACATTTTTGGAATTGAGTAGTAGTAGGTACGCACACTGTAAACGGTAAAATAAATGTTAATGTGGTTACACAACTACTATATAGGTGAATATAGTTTACGTTGGAGCACTATAATAGTACTTGTAGTAGGTACCTTAGTTTACGTATGGACGTGATCTTTATACATATTATAAAGTTTATATGCGTATACACTAATACACTATAAGTTATAACTCTATGTATCTAATCTCTATTTCAAAAGAGAATATACCGCTGTCCGCTATCGCGCATCGCCGATCAAAACTGTCTTACAAGTAGGTATCTATACACCGAATTCAAATAAATTGTACGTAAAAGATTAGCACTAGAGTAGTACTTTAGTTGTACTATTTGTTAAAGTTGTACTATTTGGAACTAGTGATGGGCATAATCGAATGATTTCGATAATCGAATGGATTAGTAACCGAGACATTTTCATAATCGAGAGAATCTCTCGAATAATCACTCATATCGTCCTTTTGTAATTTCTTTTGAATTTACTATACGTTGTTTTGCAATTTCATAAGATTGTTGAAATTTTTGCTTAATTTCATAATTATATCTTGGTTCGGGTGTCTTCTTTAATGACGTAGGTATTTTCCCTGGAAATCCATAAAGTAGTTCATACGGTTGGAATTTTGTCGTTTCATGCTCTGATAGTCTGATGTATTATATACATACATTGCATATGGAATAAATTCTTCCCAATTCGCTAAATCTTTGTTGACATAATGTCGCAAATAATTCCCTAATGTTCAATGGCTTCGCTCTTATGCTCCATTACTCTGTGGTCTATATGGTGTTTTGTTGAACTTGCACATTTTTAATAGTTTACATACTTCTGAAAATATTTTACTTAGAAACTCTGTGCGTTGGTCTGATACTATTGATTCTGGAATTCCATGTATACAAACAAATAAGTTCACAAAACTATGCGCTACAGTATTAGCTTCATGGCATACCATAGGCGTCGCAATGCTAAATGTTGTTAAATCATCTTGCATTGTAAGTACATATTTATTCCCTTTGTGGGTAATCGGAAGTGGTCCTACTATGTCCATAAATATTTTTTGAAATGATTTAACTGCCGTGGAAGTGATAACCATCGGTTGCTTCGTATGCTTATTTGAAGTTTTATTCTTTTGACATGATTGACACTTCTGTACATAATCTGCTACTGATCTTGACATTCCTTGCCAATTATACAGTTTTTTAATTTTTTCATAGTATTCGAAATCCCTCTGTGTCCTGCCAAAGGATTCTCGTGCATTTCTTTTATTATAATTTTCTTTTCCTGATCCGTAAGTTCATTTGGTGTAAATATTTTAATTTTTATACTAGTGCCTTTATACAAATATCTTAACATTATTCTTACTGTTGCCCAATCGAGCTGAAAAATTTGATCACCTGTTTTTGATACTGCTAAATCTGTAATTTGATTGTTGAAACAAAATGTTTTAAATTCTGTAGACAATTATACACATTTTCGTAAGTAATTTGACTTTTCTCTTTCTCTGATAAAATCATATATATTATGTAAAGGGTTACCTTCTTTGAAATACAATAAATCTGTAATTTTTTTATTCTGATTACTTTCCAGATTCCCGTCTTCAAAAATATTACCAGCTACTTCTACAATATTCACGTTTTGGACTATATTTGTCTTAATATAATCCATATACTCATTATATGTTTTACTGCTTACCACTTGTTCCCCTTCAATTTGCATAATTTGTGGTATTCTACTGAGAGCGTCGGCATTAGTATTTAATAAACCTGGCTTATATATAATTTCGTACTCATATTATCCCATTGCTAGTCTCCAATGCATCAGTCTTGATCCTGGATTCTTGTGATTCACCAACCATCTGAGAAGCTGATCATCTGTCAATATATAGAATTTTCTTCCCAGTAAATACGGTCTTAATTGTTTTAAACTCCATACAATAGCTAATAACTCTTTTTCTGTGGTACAATAATTTTGTTCAGCTTTATTCAGTACCCTTGATGAATATACGATTGGTAAATCTTCCCCTATCTTACCCTGCGAAATAACTGATCCAATTGCAAAGTTACTCGCATCGCATGTTACATTGAATGGTTTCTCGAAATTTGGGTAACTAAGAATCGGTTCACTCACTAACACATCTTTTAATGTTTCAAAGGCCTGTTGAAACAGATTTGTCCAATCATATGGTATATCATTTTTTAATAATGAGGTTAACGGTTTTGCGATTTTACCATAATTTTTTTATAACTCTACGGTAATAACCTGATAGTCCTAAAAAACTTTTTAATTGTTTTTGGTTTTTTGGTTCTGGAAAATTTTTTACACTCAAAATTTTTGATGGATCTGGTTTCAACCCTTGTTCCGTGATAATATGACCTAAATATATAACTTCATGACGCAAAAATTCACATTTCATAGGTTGTACTTTCAAATTATAATCCCTAAACCTTTGGAAAATTTCCTTTAACTTTTCACTATGATCTTTCAAATCATGTGCATATACAATTACATCATCTATATATACGAATGCTTTTACTCCATTTATTCCTAATAACACTGTGTTCATTAATCTTTGAAAAGTACTCGGCGCTCCTTTTAATCCAAAAGGCATTTTAAGAAACTCATAATGTCCTTTATCTGTAGAAAATGATGTCTTAGCTTTATCATCTTCATGTACCGACACTTGGTGGTATCCGCTCGCTAAATCCAATTTCGTATAGTATTTAGAATTGCATAGTTGATCTAAAATATCATTTATATTAGGAATCGGAAACACATCTCCGATCGTAATATTATTTAATTTCCTGAAATCCGCACAGATACGAAATTTTTGTTTCCCTGAACAATCCACCTTCTTTGGTATTACTATTAACCTGGCGTTCCAAGGTGAAGTACTTTTTGTAATGATTCCATCTATTTCCATTTGATCTACCTGCGTTGATATCTCTTTTTTGTGATTCCGTGGTAACCTATTTGGTTTAATATAAATTAGTTGAATATCGGGTGCTGTTCTAATTCGATGCTGTATTGCTGATGTTCCATCTAATCTGTCACCTTCTATTAAAAAAACATCGGAAAATTCAATAAATATATTTTTTAATGATTGGTATTCCTCTTTGTTGAGATGCTGCAGTCTTAAAGACTTCTCCAATAATTGTACCCGATTTTCGTTATCTGGACCTTCTGTAAATTTAGTACACACTTGTATTTTTGCCTCTTCAAATTTCTCGTACAATAAACTACCCAAATCTACTGGCTGTAACTCAATAGAATTCTCGGTTTGATTGACAATTTTCGTTAACACTTGCCGATTCCTTACTGTAGTTACTACATTACCACATTGTACTCGATTTTGCAATACTTGTGAATAAATAATCACTGTATCTTTTTCCTTTATTTGACTGTCTGTAATTTTTACTGAAATTATCATTTCTGATCTCGGTGGTACTACTGCAATGTTCAAATTATCTACATGCGGACTGTCTATTTAACACCATTACTAAATTATTAATCTATAATATTTATTTATTAATTATGTACGATTAGGTAATAAACTACTGTAGTATTATTCGGGATAGTCAAATTGCACTTAGGTTCAAAAAAGGGTAATGGTCGAACTGCACTCGGATAAAAAGCAGCCTCATAGTCTCATATTTGGGCTACAGATAAGATTTCTAGTCAAAGAACTACTTATAATGCATGCGAGTCCTTCCACGCAAAATTTAATAAATCATGTTCATCATAGTATAAGATACTTATATTTTAATGCAGAATACTGACACAAGACCTTCAACTACACGGTACCAGAAAAAAAAATAAATAATATTGAAAAATATTGAAAAATATATTAACTTATATGCTCAAAAGCGTATTACCAGGCTGGTTTTTGAATGCAGTTAGTTATTACTAAAAAAAATGATAAAAATGAAAAAAAAATGAATAATATTTGACGATTTAAAAAAAGAATAAAAAAATTATAATATGTATACCTATTATTACTAAAAAAATGATAGAAATTAGTTTTAAAAAAAAGTTATAATAATGACAATAATGATATTTGATGATTTTAATATATTATGTATAATATAAGAGGTATATTAACATAATGGACATTGTGGTATGTATTAAACAATAATTTTTAACACAAAATCATTGTTAGTTCTAAGTCTGTAAGTGGGAAGGGAAATTAGTGTTTTCTAAACGTTATTTACCCCTTAAAATGCATGATATTTTCATTGAAATAGTTTTTTGGGCCCAAGTGCAGTTCGACCATTACATTTTGGCTTTTTTAAACCCAACTCCCAAGTGCAGCTCGACTAAAATAAGTACAATTCGACCATACCCATATTATTAAATATTTAAATTAGGTACAATATTAAAGAATACAGAATACAAAAAATAATAATTACCTTAATATGACTTCTGAGATTGGCATTTGAAGTATGAGAAACAGATATTAATTTTCTTCTGGGTACACATAACAAACATTTAAATGTTAAAGAATTATTGCGAGTATTGGTTGCAGTATCAAATATTTGTTGAAAAAAAGAACTAACTCGCGGCCATTTTAAACTATTTGAAGATTGAAGATCTCTTGTATTTTCACTACTCGTTACCGTACTTAATGACATTTTTAATTATTTTAAGTAATAATTTAATAAATAATATTAAGACATCGGAAATATAAACCCGAGTAGCAATTGAGGTTCATGGAAGGTTCATTTACAAGTATAAATTTGCGGTGCGGAACACAGTTCAAAATTGGTTCCGTGCCCCGACCGATGAGAGTTTTGAATACGGTTTTTAACATGGTGTTAACCGAGTTCAATCAACGTGCAAATAATTTTCATTTACGGTTCTTTGGTGCAGTTTTTAACAGTTCATTATTGTGCCATTGACGGTGCATTGGTGCAATTTTTAACCGTTCATTAATGGTTCAGTTGACAGTGCATCAACCAGGCAAAAATCTAAATTGCACCAAGCAGTGGCGTATCTACGGGGAAGGATACGTGGGTCATATCCCCCACCTCCAGAGAAGACATTTTGTATACAATACAAAATGCATATAATAATATTTACATACTTTTTACATTACATTTCAAAGAACTAATTACGCACTTTCTTCGCCTATTAATAGATTAATGAAAATAACTAATGACGTCCAGATAGATCTATTTAATTTCCCTCTGTTTGATTGTTTTTGTAACCATATTGCGTACCTTTAAATTATTTCTACTACCTATATTATTATTGTCTAAATTATATTTTTATATTGTTTTTTTAGTTTTTAATATTATTATTTATATACATATACTATATTTACTGTATTTCTTTTTAATAAATTTAAGTCTACAAAATTGTAATTGGGTTCTACCCGTTTAAATAAATAAATAAATATGAAAATAATGTGTATCCTGAATGTCTATTAAAAATTGTATATTCCCCCCATTGAAAAATCCTAGATACGCTATACTGGCACCAAGAATTTTTGGGTCAGTTTAGAACCAATTTATATTTTATCATAATACTACAGTGGCGGCTTGAATAGCTTTTTTATGAGGCAACCACCTCATGCAAAAGTTGGAGTGGGTGTTCCAATGACTCTAGCCTCCAAGATTTAGACGGCTATATAGACTAGTTTATAATTTATACTAGCATAGTCACATATAACCTATGTTTAAAATGTGTGAAAAGATAAGTGTAAAATGTGAAAAATTGGTGTGTGGGTATTTATTCAAGTAAGGTACCTATTATTATTGCTTCATAGGGAAAAAGTTCACGCTGCCACTGTTTGAACATATAATAATATACTTACATAGGTATATTAATTATTAAAGTGCCTAAATATGTATATTGATATATATTGGCTTACAATAAATATGAAGGTAAATTAAGCAAAACAATTTTGTATATTATGTTAATTAAAATAATAGTTAACCTTTTATGAATAAAAAATAATTAAGAAATTTGATACAAACAAAAAACAGACATAGACTTATATGGCTTATATAAATGAAAAAAAAAAATAATAATAATTTATGAATAAATAGGCGAACACTCATAATTTGTTTTTATAATGATTTCCACTATGTTTCAATATGTTAGAAATAATATTTAAAAATATCTTTTCTTCATCAGAATTATGGATTCTTCCCGATAATGTTTCTATAAAATCATAATTTATTTAGTCAATTAAAATATTAATATCATATAGGTACAATTGAATATTGATAGTAATTTTACAAAACCACAACTAGATAATTATCGAATAGATTATTGATGAATTATGTATCTTGTATATATTTATGATATGGATAAAAAAAAGGTAAATGGTGCATCACATTGATGCTTATCTAGCTGATCCGTATAATATACTTATAAATAATAAACATTAATAAAATCATTTTATTTTAAAAACTACAACAAAAACCTTCCGCTTTGAGGTGTACAATAAGTAAAATTAAAATCAAATTTATACTGAAGTGTCTTATAATATAAATTTAAATTAATTACCATGTAATACTTTGTAAATTCCGAGTTTTACAAATGGCCTCTTTGTTTTTCCTTGTAAACTAAACAAGGAGGCAATTTCTCTTGTAAAGCATATATCAAATGCCGATTTAACTGCAAAATTTAGACTTGGTAAATTGCCAATTTTCAACAACAAATAAGTTTTCTAAGAAAAAACAATGCAAGTTAAAATTTATATTAAAAATGCATATTCTTTTATGCTTATGATAAACTAATATAACTTAATATCATACATATTTAGTAATTCTAAAAAAGGATATTATAGATAACTATTATATTTACTTTGGTATGAAATGTAAGAAGATCACATATTTATAGTAATGAATATTGTGTATAATAGGATGCAAAACTATACCTATATAGTTCTATTTTGTAGTCTAAATTTAATTGTGATGATTGTGATTTTATTATTGTACTTTATTTTATATCATATCTAAGAGCCTTAAACATTATCATTAATAGTTTTCAATATTCGAATTTACTGTTCTCGTACTATTTCAAGTACCTAAGAATATAATTAATATTTCATCACGTTATGTTGATATGAATATTTTGCAATGTTAAATCAATGTGGTGTATTAAAATATTAAGCTTTATTTTTTTCCGTGGGTATAGTATATTTTATATTATAATATATACTATTTACTAGTCCTGAAAAATCAAAATTTTAGACTCCACACGTTTATCACAAAGGCCGCCCAATTGTACTACTTTTATTTTAAAACATTTGTATAACATTTTATGATTATATGAAATGATTGACAATGTTAAGTTGAAAAAAATGATTTAACTTACCAACTCTTCCACATTACGGTTGAAATTGTCATTGTCTACAGACAACAGTTGTTCAACTACTTCTAGACTATTAATACTTATGATCGGCAACAATTCAATGAACGGTGCCGGTATTTTGGGCAATGGAAATGCAAAGGTTTGAGTTCTTCTATCCCTTTCTAGCAATTTGTTAATTTTTTTGTCCATATTTTCCAGAAATGTGCATACTTTAATTTGATTGGTATTATTAATTAATATATGTGTCAAAAGTTGTTGATCTTTATTTTGTATTATTTTTCTTAATTTTTCTACAGCATCACAACAACAAGAGTTTTGTTCTTTTTCAACTGAAAAATTAAAAATGAATAAGAAAATGTTATTGAAAGCTATAATCAAATTGAACTACCTGATAAATGCATGTTATTGTTAGTTATCTCATCATCGTTTAATGAATTTATACTGACTTCGTCTATATCAAAAACATTGTTAACTGGTGTTCCCACCTATAATACAAATTACCATTATAATAGTATAGGTATAGAATATTAGCATGCACAATTTATTATTACTTTGTTAAAAAAATAAGCAGCTTTGAGTAAGAAATAAAAAATATTAGTATTATGTGTAACTAAAAATTTTGTTTTGCAAATACAGCTAGTGTATTCTATTTTAAAATAAACATTTAATAATTCTGTCCATAGTAACCCTTATAAAAGAAATGAGAATTTTGAAAGGAGCTAGAAAATACCAAAACAAAGGATTTTTTACAGTTTACAATTAATATTTTCTCTTTGTTTATGTAAATGTGCCATAGAACTTACAGAAATATTTTGTGTTATTTTCAAACGCACAATATTATGATATATTTGTATGCCATTGATAACTTACTTGTGCAGGAATAGAAATCAAAATAGGCGGTCTGTCATTTATGTTTGAATTCTGTTTTTCGTTGCTTGATATTAAGCTCTTGTAGTTATTATTAACTGTATTATCATTATTATGCATATCAAAATTATCATCATTAAGCTGCATGGCGTCGGCTATCATAGACAAACAATATCATTTAGATTAGGTTGAAATAACTATTTTAAGTAAATAAACAGCATAGTTATCTAAAAAATACCATAAATAAAATCCATATTTTGTTTAGAATTGTTCTCAATATTCTGATAAACATCTGTTTCTGGAATATTTAATAGATTTTCTTTTAAAGTTTCACCTATTTTCAAACAAAAATTTCATAAGTTTAGTTAAAATGAATTGTGGAACAAAATGTTTTGACCTGTGTAATTAATTAGGTTTATACCTTGTATATAGTTATTATAATTTCTTATTTGCAACTCTTCCTCTGCATTGTGTACATCATTGATTTCATTTGAGGGTTCATTCTTATTTAAAAATATATCTTTAAAAAAATTGCATATTATTATAATTTAATATATATAATATGGATTACAGCTGTTGTATTCCATTATTAAAAAAATATACCTAAAGCACTCTCATCATGTATCATGTTATTTAATAATTTTTCATCCAAATCATTGTTGGTTGATGTGGTCAATGACATATTTGGTTCATTTGCATTGATGGTAACTACATTAAATATTAAAACAATATCTATATGATCATATTTTTAACAAAACAAAATATTTAATTATAATAACATATATACTTGTATAGGTACCTGATTTTACATTTTTTGAGTGATGTTTAACCTTTTTTGTATTGCTATGATCAGCTAATGGTGTACTGGGCGGGCTGGGTGTTTTTTTAAGTATTGGTGGTTTATCGTGATTAGTAAAAGTTTTAACTGGCTTTGCTTTTAGTTTAAATGTGGGTGGTGAATAACATTTTGGCTTCTTTTTATGGCGAATACTTCTTCCATTTTTAACAGTATTGTTATCATCACTAGTTGAATCTTCTGATGCATCACAGCTCTGGCTTTCATCACACCATGATTTTGCAATCATTCTAGAATGCATTTCACTATCTATTTATAACATAATATATTTAAACAGTTTAGATATTATAATGTATGAATAAAATAAAATAATTCAACATAAAACATTATAGATAGGCATACAAAGTATTATACCCACCAAAAGGACCAGCAATCTGTTTACATTTAAACCATGTGCCATCTGTATTATTAGGAACATAACATTTACGTATCATTTTATGTATTTGGTCGGTTTTGAAATGCACTTTTGTATTTGGAAAATCGGCTTTAGTAAAGGGGAACCAACATAATTGTTTTTTTTTGAGATACAGCTGTCTTCTTATTTTGAACTTTTTTAAGCCATATTTTAGGCACATGTTGAATAACATTAGCGTCAACAAATAACACAACAATCCAAGACCTAAAAATGATATATATTAATTAATTTATTTAAATAAATATATACTTAATATATTATGGTTATTCAGTTAATGTCTAACCAATAGATAAATATTAATATGGATATTAATTATCATTGTGAATGAATGGAATTATTATCATCAATCCAATATTTTCATTTAAAGGCAGACGAACAAGTTTTTCTTTAATATCATCAATATAAAATGCTCGAAGAGCACCTAATTTAGATACTCTGTAAATCCCAAATAAAGTTGAATTACATGGTTGTAGAAATAATGGTTCTTGTTGTTCATAACATCTACCAATCACCATGATTCTTTTAGATGTTTCACAAGTAGCTATGTTTTCAATCAATAATATGCTTCCATTATTTGTTTTTACACAACAATCAGATTTGTTAATTTTTATAACAAAGTTCTCTGTTCTCCACCCAGAAAATTGTGGACTGCCAATACCAAATATTAATGGACGATTTCTATTTTGACATATTGTATTTATAGGTTTTACTTTTTGATCATTAATCATATTTACAGCATAGGTCCGATGTTCTTCATAACGACGAATCAATTGTTGAAGAGGTTTCGCACCAGACCTAATTTTTTTTTTTATAGGTTGCATAAAACTTTCAAATGGAAATGCAGAAATATTTTCTAGGGATCCATATTTTTTATAATCTTCAGGCAAGTGAATTAATGAATGAATATTATGAGATATGGATGATGTACCATAAATATCTTTAAATGATTCAACAAAATGCCTTATTAAGTTACTAGCATAAGCAATATATTCTTCATTTATGTTCACAGTTAATAAAATTCTTAAGGCTATAGACAACTCTTTAAAATGTGTATATATCTGACTACTTAATATATCTTGAAATATCACAAAACCGGTATACAATAGACATTGACGCAACTCGGTAGCTTTCCAACGATTAACATCACCAAAAGGATGACATCTAGAATTTTCGTTAGGAGTTCTTTGAAAATCAACTGGTATGTATTGTGAAAGTAAAATAAGTTTTTGATCTAGAGCCTGTATTGTATTTGAAGGAAGAGAATGTATATTTTTTTTTGATGTCCAAAATAATAAAAGTTTTTTAGTTGCACCTATTAGAACTAAATGCATGTAATCATATGGAATGGATGATATCAAATTAAAATGTGGTATTTCTGAAAGAATGGTATTATTTATGTGAAAATTTTTGTAATTGTACAATATAAAATTATCGTGTGTTCTTAATGTAGCATCTAAATCAGGAAAACATGCCCTTCCATCTAACCATTGACCATTGCATGTACATCTAACACAAGAATTTTTTCCTGTATGTCCTTTACAACTTAGAACAAACGACTTTGCAGGTGCATCACATGTTAACGCATGTAATTTAATTGATATACGTTGTCCTCTTAAAATATTTTGAACGTCACATAATTTTTTTAATTCATCAACAAAATCTCTTAAATATTCATTGCTATTTTCTGGTTTTGTTTTTCCATAGAAAACTCCAATTATAAAAACAGATGGCCTAACAGAATTAATATTTGAAAAATAACCAAGTATTGGCCATAATTGGCTTGGAGGATTAGATGTTATAGGAAGACCATCAATACCTGCTACTAATAAAAGTTCTGATGGCAAATTAAGTCCAGAATCAACTAATAATTCTACTTCTCTTTTAATACCAAAATAATGATAAACACCGCCCCCAATGGTTTTTACTATAGCAGTAGAACTAGTTTTTAATAATGTCCTTGTGTCTGAGGGTAAATCAGAAAACAACGGAAATTTTTTTAAATTTTTTAGTAAATCATTAACTGCAGTATGGGTTATATTATGGCGTAAAGCACATTGTGCTAAAACTAATCTTAAGTTTGGGCTTTCATCAATTTCTACAGGAATATTTCTTGATTCATATATTGTGTTGTTGATATTATTAAAATGTATTGAATCATCAGACGTTAAATTTTCAGCAGAAGTAGATAAGCTTCTTGTATTTTGATTAATTTCATTGGACAAGGATAAACTAATACATGAATTTGAATTATTTGATTGTTCATCAGAACTTGATGAATAAACTAATATTGAAGCTACTTGTTGAGCCTTTTTTCGCAGTCGATAGCGAGATGATTTACTTAATGCAAATTTTTTTTTTTTCCCAATAACATTGTCCATAATTTATTTTCTATACAAATTAAAATATAAAATAATTTTAGTTATAATGATATAATATTATGATTAGATTGAAACAATAATAACTTATTTATTGTTTATAGTACAAATAAAAAATTATGCATCAATGCAATTATGGTAGACAATCAATTTATTATTCTATGTATTCACATCAATATGAAATGTTTTTTTTATTAGATAGTTGTATAGTTAAATTATTCAATTACTACATCAAATTAAAAAAGGAAAAGAAATTAGGTAGGTAAATTTTTATGTTTACAAAAATAAACTAAAACCAATAAATTATAAATATCTAAAGGTTAAATAATTTAATGCGGTGCTAGTTTTTATAGGTAGATTTAGTAAGAATTTTATAATACAGTTAATTAATATTAATAAGTAGCAATAAGACAATCTATTTTTTGAAGCTTATTATTACTGATGAGTACCTATAGGTACTAGCATTGAACAAAAAATCACTATAATTAACCGATGATTTAAGTTTATTTAGCTATCTCATTTTAAATTACTTCATTTCAAAATACCTATAACCTAGAGATAAGCCAATACTATACTGTTTGTTATTAATATAACAATGTATCTACAAAATATACACATACGGTTATAAGGTATACGTATACCTTATAACCGTATGGGTAATAGGTACCTATTAATAATATTATTAATAGGTACCTATTAAAGTTACCTACTATTAACCATTAAATAATGTTTAAACCTGAAGTCAAATCAATTAATACATTGATGAGTGTAAGATCATATACGCATGTATTTCAATAGGTATATATATAATTTCAATCCCTGTCTGTTTAAACAATCAGCATCAAGAAAATGCCTCTTAAGCATTCAACGAAATACTTATATTATGTAGATTGAAACAATCGTGTACCTAATTATTATAATTTGTTGTGTACCTATTTATTGTATAGTAACACAAATAACAATTGAAATAACTAAAATACTAAGTATTTAACTAAGTCTTAAATATGAAATAGGTATAAACAAATACTTACATTTCTGAACTTCTTAAACAAAAATTGCAGTTATAGGTATCTACTTATTATATTATACCGTTAACCGTTGTGGTAAAAAAACTGGTATAACTTTTAACAGCTTGTGCTCGTCGAAATGTACAATGTAAAACGGTAAATAACTCGTGCTCGTTGAAAATCGTAATGTTTAAAAATTAATAATTATAGGTTATGTACTTTTAACTTTTAACACAATACAAATTATACAATATGTCACACACTCGTACGCACAACCACGCGTACTTCAATTTTCAAATACGACCGACGCGCGACGACGGTTGTATTATCATCTTTATGATAAAAACAACATAATCGGAACTTTTTGACAGATCGTTCAGTGGGCTGCATGTGACGTAGCGTAACATAATAATATTATGATAATATATTAATATGAGTGACATTTGCGCGGACCTGTAGTAAATTTGGACTTTTCCAATCTTACCTTGTAGTTTTTTTTTATGTTGCTATTATTGAGCTTTGCTTATACATTATTTAATGTACATATTAGCACCTATTTGGTCTTCTGAACCCACTATGAACCAAACATTAATTTTATTAGGTGATCGGTACTTGAACAGCTGATCGGTTATTGAACCGTCAACGTTCATGAACTGAACATAGAACCATACCAGCACATTATTGGTCTTCTGAACCCACTGAGAACCAAACATTTTTATTAGGTGGTCGGTACTTGAACAGGTGAACGGTTATTGAACCGTCAACGTTCATGAACTGATCATAGAACCATACCAGCACATTATTGGTCTTCTGAACCCACTGAGAACCAAACATTTTTATTAGGTGATCGGTACTTGAACAGTTCATCGGTTATTGAACCGTCAAAGTTCATGAACTGAACATAGAACCATCCCAGCACCAAATGGTCTCCTGAACTGACCCTGAACCAAAATATTGTTACTCGGGAAATGTCTACCATATAATATTATAAGTTATAACTGTACTATTAATTGTACTATTGTACTATTAATTGTATTAATTGTAAGTACTATTAATTGTAATTCATTGTTATGTGATTTTAAATTAACAACTATATATTTTTCCAAATAGGTAGGTACTGCATAAAATTATGTACTACATAAAATGTTACTTAGGTACTAATGATTTAATTGTTTTCAGATTATTTATTAAATTACATGTTTGTACCCAGGCTTATAAAAGTCTTTGTATTTAACAATTAATGTCTTTTTATAAATATCACCATGGCCACTAGATAAATGAAACAGAACACAAAATGGAATATAATTTGTCATTTGTGTTTGCTTTTTAAATGGGTACAACTGTACAAGTATACAACTATTAATTTACTTGATAAACTTGATACTACAAAAGTACAACATAATTAAATAATTAAAACAAAAATACTATCCTATTGATTGTAGCCCAAGACAGATTGAATATTATGTTTTACATATTATATTAAAATAATTTAAAAGGAAATTTATATTCTATTTGGTTCGTTTTTTTTTTTATTATAAACTGTGTTTTTTGTCTAAATTATTTTTATAGTTCAAGATGTCAAGGTCCTTATTATTCTGGACATTTTTAAAATGTAGAATGTAGTTATTTTAGTATATAGGTATCTACATTCAATCCGTAAGTGATAATCCATGATAAATATTTCTTTGTCGTGTTATAATCATTAGATTACAATATTCAGTACATAATTACATTTTTGTTTCATTGTATTTATTCCGTACCTAGGTACATATTATTAAGTTTTGATTGTAACAAATATTAAAAATGAAAATGTATAATATTGATAGGTATGTTGTAAATTAAATATTGTTCTTTTACATAAAGCGTCCTATATTAAAAGTAAGCAATGTATACCTAATTTAGATTTGTTAATAAATAATTCATACATGTTATTATTATCAATATTATTTATTCTAAACCTGGAACTTAGAAATATTGACCACAGATTTTAGCTTTAAATACACCATTAAGAAGTGCTTCTAAAACTATATTACGTGAATAGTTTAAAATTTAAAATGTTTCATTTTCAAGTTAAAATCGTTCAAATTATTTGTGGTAAATAAATGATTGGTCCTGCAGTACATTTGGAAAGGTTTTGTGAATGTTGGTCCTCAGTTCCTCGCAGTACTGTGTGAGTGTGCTTGATTTTTCGTAAAAAAAATACTAATTCTGGTCATCTCCCTGAGATGGCCGAATTTTTTTTAATTTTCCCCGGGTGTTAAAAAGCTATGATCCGGCGCTGTATGTAACTAACACCCGACTTTCTGTTTAAAATATTGTTTACCTACTGTTTTTGATTCAATATATTATACATACCATACTAAATCAAACGGTTCCATTACGCACACAATTTGCTAAAATAAATAAATAATTTTAATAGTATCAATGAC
This sequence comes from Macrosiphum euphorbiae, assembly GCA_949089665.1. Classification (NCBI taxonomy): domain Eukaryota; kingdom Metazoa; phylum Arthropoda; class Insecta; order Hemiptera; family Aphididae; genus Macrosiphum; species Macrosiphum euphorbiae. Next base: position 501,094 of record CARXXK010000117.1, on the reverse strand, counting down.
ATACTGCAATATAGGTTAAGTTAAATTATACTTTTATTAAAAACGATGTAATAGATATAGGTATGTATACTAAACATATTATATTTTTTAACAAAACAACAAAAATGGCAATGTACCATATTCAAATGGATTTTAATATTGGCATACCTATGATTAATTGTGTTAATTACATGCACTAAATAGCCTTGATCTGATCATAACAATGATCGTATATTTATTTTCTTGGAATTAATTAGGTACATTAAGACAGTGTAATTTATTAGTACACCTAATTGTGTTTATAATATGTTTTTATCATTTATCATACAATAAACACACATTTATATAAATATATACTTTGGGATTTACTATTTTTTGTAAATTAATGAACTTTATAAATATCGACTTAATAATCGAATTATCGACGTACACTTTTTTACTTACAAAAAGGGCTGGTGCAATATGGATCATAATTACACGTTGAACAAAGTGCGCTGATAGTCTAGACAATCGATTAGGTAAATGGTTTTTTTTTACTTCAAACTTTTGGACAGACCCAAAAACCACAAAAAAGAAGTGTAAAATATGCGTACTTACACCGTTGATGACTGATAGCTAGACACTTAAACTTTTAAACATTCCCTCCAAAGCATCAAATCTTATCTCAATCTTAAATTCATATCACTAAACGCGTTATCATAAATCCTATCCATTAGAACAATTATCCAACATTCGATTTACAACAGGCACGAACAATACTTCCAAAATCGATGACCCCACATTCAGCGAGTCTCATATAGGTCAAATAGAATCTATATTTATGATTATTCACTTATCTACGCAACTAACGGGGTCCGCAAACCACCGTAGGTGGAGTGCATACCTGATGATATACGCTTCGCATATTGCTTACGTATGTGATTTTATGACTGATAGCTAGACAATCAAATACACATATCGACTCTACACTTTTTAACGATTTCAACAACCAAAAGCAGCTGACAAACGCCTAGAGATCCTAGAGATCGTATCTACTTACAATGTTCGTGACGGATTGCTAGACGCAGAGACGCTCAAACTTTTAAACATCTACGCCAAAGCGCCAAGCCTTATCTCCAATCCATATCACTAATTCTTATCACAAATCTTAAAATTCCATCTTACGACTGTCGCTACTTTTATGATTGAAACGACTCTTATTCCAAAATCGGTACCCCCAAATTCAGCGAGTCTCATAGGCCAACTAGAATCTATATTTTTGATTATTCACTTATTTGCGCAACTAACGGGGTCCGCAATCCACCGCAGGTGGAGTGCATACCTGATAATATACGCTTCGCATATTGCTTACCTATGTTATTTGATGACTGATAGCTAGACAATCAAATACATATATCGACTCTACACTTTTTAACAATTTCAACAACCAACAGCAGATGACAAACGCCTAGAGATCCTAGAGATCGTATCCATTTACAACGTTCGTGACGGATTGCTAGACGCTCAAACTTTTAAACATTTACGCCAAAGCGCCAAGCCTTATCTCCAATCCATATCACTAATTCTTATCACAAATCCTAAACTTCCATCTTACGACTGTCGCTACTTTTATGATTGAAACGACTCTTATTCCAAAATCGGTACCCCCAAATTCAGCGAGTCTCATAGGCCAACTAGAATCTATATTTTTGATTATTCACTTATTTGCGCAACTAACGGGGTCCGCAATCCACCGCAGGTGGAGTGCATACCTGATAATATATGCTTCTCATATTGCTTACTTATGTGATTTTATGACTGATAGCTAGACAATCAAATACACATATCGACTCTACACTTTTTGACGATTTCAACAACCAAAAGCAGCTGACAAACGTATAGAGATCCTGGAGATCGTATCTACTTACAATGTTCGTGACGGATTGCTAGACACTTAAACTTTTAAACATTCCCGCCAAAGCGCCAAGCATTATCTTCAATCCATATCACTACTCCTTATCACAAATCCTAAACTTTCGTCTTACAACCTTTGCGAATTTTATAATTCCAACAACATAGTCTCCAAAATCGGTATCCACTCTCATCGAGTCCAACGGGCCCCGAGTTATACTTAGAGCTATCTTACTATATAAAACGTGAACCCGAGGGCGCGCCACGCGGTCCTTTTTCGCATCGTACTTAAAGGACGGCCAATGGGGAGCCCTCCCGGCGGCGGCGGAGCCGTCGCTGCGTTATCACTCCTCTTATCGCTTTTCACCGTTTTTCTCGAAATTTCTCGATATCCCCCTTGGGGCCTCGGTCGGCCCCGTTTGGATCTTATTCGTTTTCCTCGGTAAATTTACAGTCGGCGCGCGGCCCTACTTTTTCAAAAACGAGTCCCCCGGCGGACGAATCGATCGCCGAGGGCGCCGCGTCGTCGCCGTTTCGACGGTTTTCCCGAATTTTTCGACTGGAGTCGCGTTCGGCGCTTTCGCGAGACGTCCGACCTCCCCGTCGGAGCCGTATTCGCGTTCCCCGCTAAATTTATAGTCGCCGCTTGGCCCTACTTTTTCAAAAACGAGTCCCGGGGAGGAGCGGCGTCGCTTAAACGAGAGTAGGTACCGATGGGGTATCGATATATACAGGCATAAATACATGCGTCCCGAGGTTCAATTTTGTTCACGAATCTCGCGTTTTGAACGTCCGAGGGCCGCGGACACGGTCGTCCGCTCGCCGACGCGGTCGGATTGTCCGATCAAACGCCTTTTGACTGCCGTCCAAACGGCGTTCGCCTTTCGCGGGGACGGCGACGCGGCTTAATAGTCATAGATTTGACTCCAGTCTACAACTCAGTAGGTGGCTCGGTAGGTTAGGCGTTAGGTTAGGATACTCGTAGGTCGTGCGATCGATTCTGGTCCCCGGGATTATCGATAATTTGCGGCGGCCGTGTTAAAATCGGATTTTTTTCTCGAGTTTTTTTTTCGTCGTTTCGCCATCACTTCCGTCTTATCATATTTAACGAAAATGTTCCGATTTTTTTAAAATTCGAGTTTTACCGCCTCTACGGACTTCGGACCTCCCCGTCGAAGACTTATTCGAGTTCCCCGTCAAATGATTTAGCGGACAGTATCTTTATTACTTTACACGGGCGTGAATATTTGCGTCGAAGAGTTCGATGTCTTTTTTTTTCAAAAATTCGAGTTTTAGCCCCTCTCGGTCGTATTACCCTCCCCGTTGACGACTTATTCGCCTTCCCCGCTACACATCGAGTCCCGGGGCGGAGCGGGTTCTCTGAAACGAGACGGCCAAAATTGCCGCCATCGAGTAGGCATTAATATAATGTACAGGCATGAATTCATGCGTCGGAAGGTTCGATTATTTTTCGTGAAGATCGCGTTTTTGCTGTCCGACGCGGTAGGATCGCCGGCTACGAGGCCCTTTGATGGACGTCAAAACATGAAATATATAATATATACCTACTATGTAGTAGGTACTGCTGCAAATTCTATACAATAATTAAATTGCATAATGATAGGACTATATATATATGAGTATTTGATATTATTTTAACATGGCCTGGATTATATTGGAATACATACGATTATATTTTATGGGTGTCGGACGGTCAATAATCACGATAATATCAACGATACACGCAATGTTACAGTATGACCATTATTCATTGATACGGGTTGGTCGTCGGAGTGTTGACGACGTGCGGGCCGCGGGGGACAACTTTTGCGACGCGAAATGCGCCCGTGTGTCTAACGTCATCTTGTGACGAACGCCCATGCAACACACAACCCAAGCGCACAGAAAAACATAATATAAAAGCTTATACAGTTATACCTATAATATATTAGCTTTTCTTGGCGTATTGTGTTCTGCGTTGGGCGCTTTTCAAAACCGGTAAGTACAATTTTGAAATACATAATAATAATTAATTGTATAACGTTTGTATAGCCCGCGCGTACCTACTGGCTTATTCATGACATTGTACGTATTTCATTCGATGCGTTTCCGTATACGCGATATTGTTTATTACTATATACACGCCATTTCCGCCTTTACGCGTTTCGTATTCGATATTAATACGACATTTGGATTTCTGCTTGCCGTGTTCATAATATCCGGACATAGACTTGAACGCCTACGTGCGCAAAAATCTTTAAGCCACGCTTTTTGCAGTTACGACTTACGAGACCATATTTATAAATAGTAATATAGTATGTTAATTTTGTTTAGTTCATACTCGAACTCGATACTGTATATGTACACGTAATAATATTTTATACCTACCGTGTAAGAATAATACAATTTACTGCATTTCTAAAAATAAACACACAACACCGGATTATTCACTGATAACATAGGTACTGATAAGACAATTCCATTACACGAACACGGAGTTTTACTTATAATATTATTATTATAACTAGCTCTAAGTGTAACTCGGGGCCCGTCGGACTCGCTGGGAGTAGGTACCGATTTTGGAGACAATGAATTATAAAAGTCTCAAAGGTTGTAAGACGAAAGTTTAGGATTTGTGATAAGGATTAGTGATATGGATTGGAGATAAGGCTAGACGCTTTGGCGGGAATGTTTAAAGTTTGAGCGTCTAGCAATCCGTCACAAACGTTGTAAATGGATAGGCCGGATACGATCTCCAAGATCACCGATATAGAGTATACCTGCACATAGAGTGGTATGTTCCGTAGCATGACCGGTGCCTTATCTTATGTAAAAAGTGTAAAGTCGAAAACCGTGTTTGAGTTTCTAGCAAGTCAGTCATCTCAAGTTAAAATCTATTAACTTTCAAGTTAGCCACTTAGGTAGGCAATCCGACTTCGTCGGATCGCGGACAATGTGCTACAGCAAATCAGGTAGGCAATCCACCTGCGGTGGATTGCAGACCCGACGTCAAGCGGCTATAAGTGAAAACCCTATCACACAACTTACGAAATAATTTACGAAAAATTCAAGCTATATACAATATACATACAAACAAATATGATATGTATTTATTGTGTGATATAATATAACAATGAACATTCTGAGAAATGTGCTATTATAATTCCTAAAAAAAATTTACATATAGGTAGATAGTTAGATAGGTACACACTATTATATTAACCAATCCAATAAATATAAACATGTACCTATAGTGTATATACATATATTAATTTAAAAAAAAAAAATGCAAAAACCTGCATGTTAAAGTGTCTATCAAGTCAATCATCACCGTTTAATACGAAACTAAAATGAGCAATCCGCCTATCACCTATATATAGTAGGTATATCACATAGAGTGGTATATGTGCCTTCGCATGTCCGGTGCCTTTTCTTATGTAAAAAGTGTAAAATCGAAAACCGTGTTGGAGTGTCTAGCAAGTCAGTTATCTCAAGTCAAAATCAAGATTAACTTTCAAGTTAGCCACCTAGGTAGGCAATCCGAAATAAAATACAAACTATATTTATATAACAATCATGGAAATTTTAAAAAATATGCAATTATAATAATTCCTAATAAAACAAAATATAAAATATGTACCTATTTATTGTGTGATATAATATGACAATGACTTTAAATAATAATAATGTTCCTGTATTATTATATTATTATTTAATTTATATGAAAAATATAGTGAAAAAAAAATGCAAAAAAAGTCGGGTTTCGGGCGGCCGTGTAAACCTTACGGCAATGACGGTACGACGGTACGACGGATTTGAACTCGGGACCTACGTGTTTTCTACCTAACGCCTAACCTACTCGGACACAATTTGAGATGTGGATTACGGTCAAAACATCAACAATTAAGCCGTGCGTCTACGGAGCGACGTAAACCGATATATTCGATGTACATCGATGTAATCGCATATAATTCGCTTGTAATACGCGCATCTCCCATATATATATTTAACGGGGCGTGTGAAAAGCGTTTTTCGTTAATAATTATTAAATTATACACGTAAATACATGTATATATACGCGTACGGTCGGTCGGTCGCCGGCGTAATTTATAAACGCGATTGCGAGGCGAACGAACCGATTTCGGGGGAAAAGCCCATATAAACGGCTTTAAAAAGACGTCGACTACACGATTCGGGCACAAACGGCGTGCGAATAGACGAAACGATGGGAGAAAAGGAAAAAATCGGCAAAAAAGTCCGGTCGGGAGTGTATTTTTCGATCGATATTGCGACCGCTTCCTACGGCGCACGAATATAAACCGCACACCGGCAGCTTCGAATTAAGTATAAAAAAGGACCAAAAGGGTCGAAATCGTGTAAAAACAGCTAATTTTCCGAAAATTTCAAAAATCGGCGAATGATAGGAAAAGAGGTGATAACGAAAAACGTTTTAAAACCGACCGCCGCCGCTGCGAAGGTACGCGATTGGTCGCGCTATAAGGAATCGACGGGACTTGGCCGGCGGGCTGGGGAAACGGAGCGGTGCTTCATTTTTTACTCCACGGTTTCACTCTAACTGCGTTTTTCGTTCCACGGGTTGCTTGTAGACAGCTGATTTCCTTGTCATTTTATATATTAGGATAATACTAGATTCTGGCGTTTGTCATCCCGCCTACGGCGGAAAGACTGTGTGGGCGGTGATACATCTTTGTCGTTTCGCCTCGGGCTGGGTTTTTTGATCCGGCCTGATCCCCGGACCCCCCAGTGTTACTTGTAATTGAGTACCTTATTTTGGAGACATAGTCGAATTATAATGAAGGTGATAGGTTGGTAGTCGAAGGTGATTTGGTGTTAGGAATTTGTGATAAGACTCTCTGGCTCTTTGGCGGTCGCGTTTCGAAGGCGGGAAAGTTTAAAGTTAAAAGTTAAAAGTCGAGTTTTAATGTCTGGAAATCTCCCATGATCCATGAAAGTCAGCAATACAATGATACGATTCCCCAACGTATATGTCCTGGTGCTTTTCCGTAGCTACTATGTGTAAATATGTTTAAATTAAATGTAAAAAATGTAAAGCCGAAAACCGTGTTGGAGTGTCTAGCAAGTCAGTAACCTGATTTCTAAAGTGAAAATCGATTAACTTTGAAGTTGTCCACCTATTTGTACAACAGAAAATCAGGTGGGCAAGTATTACATACATTAAACGGCTATAGCCTATAAGTGAAACTCGACTACCATCTACCTATATGAATGATGAACAACCCGACTTTGTCGTAGTTCTACAACTAACTGTGGTCGTAGTAGAATGTTAATGATGTAGTTGAGTATGTGATAACGACAAATGGCCTATCCATTCTTTAATATCTATGTTTATATGTATGGCTGATAATGATTAGTGATAGCGCTTGGTGGTTTGGCGGGAATGTTTAAATTTTTGAACTTTCTGTGTCAGTGCTGTTTTCCGTTGCATGTCCGGTGCCTTTTTTGTTTGTGGAGCAAAATGTCAAGTTTAAAATCGTGTTGAAGTGTCTAGCAAGTGGATGCCTCATGTAATATTCGATGTACGTTCATCGAAGTCGCCCAGGTAGGTACTCCGAGGTCGTCGATCGCGTACAATTTTCAACGGTACCTATATCAGGTATGTATTGCAGATAGGTACTTTAGTTTAAATGTCACAGTAATAGTTTAAATGTTACAGCCATCGTCAAAAAATATAATATGGATCATACGCGGTTATACCTTCCGTATACGTTAAAAAATTTGTATGTCTATTCGTGTATTCATAGGTATGATATTGTTAACATAATAATTTCTGAAGGGAAAAATTATGTCAGCGTAAAAACGTATAATTCGGTCGAACGGTGTGTAATGACCAATAATGATGATATCTAAGGCGCGTGTATCGTGACGGTCTCTGTTTGTCTACCTGTAGTCACTATCGATCTCTCTCACACGAAGCTTTCGCGTTATCGTGTAATTGTCGATACGACCGATGTCCCATCTAATTTAATGGAGTGATGGGAAATCCATTTTTTGCGGACAGGATGTATGATCGGTGACGAACGCCGGACATATTTCATTTGACATTTGGACGCCGTTCGAGTAAGTAAACGTATTTAATTCCTTATTGTAGGTACCTTCTTATACTGGCCTTGTGTCCCGGTGTTTTTTTTCATGTTAGTTTAACTTGGTAGAGTAAAATTATTTATGCTCAAACACTTTTTAATACTTATAGAATATATTTAATTGTATCTCGATCAATATTTAAACACCTCTTTATTCAATACAATTTCGTTTAATTGTTTATGAGGTCTGAATGTATGACTATGGGCACGTGTGCATTTGAATGAATGTAAATCGTATTCCGTAGTAAATTTTAGTTGACCAGATTAAATAGTGCGCTGTTTGTAATTGGTTTTTATAATTTTTATAAATATTTTAGGAAATTATATCTGTACATTATTATTATTTTATATTTTGCATTACACATACACATAGTTCGTTTAAAAATTAAAATGTCGTAAAAAATCGATCGAGAGGACACAGATTATCTTCTTTTATTAGTTTTCAATTTTCAATTAATAATACTAATAGTTGAGTTCACCGTAAAACTAATATATAGCACACTATTGAAACCGTCGAACGAAAATTAACTATATCGCACATGTGTAAGACGGAGACAACATAATATTATGCGGGTATCTTCTTAACTGGATCGCAGCACGTCTGTAGGATATTATGTGTTTGAAAACTCAAGCTTTTGTTGAATTAACTATACCTAATATTCTATGATTACTGTACGTCATGTGTTCTGATTTTGTTTTTGGCACATGTCTAATTTGTGTATAATTGTGTTGGTTAATTCACTACCAATATTCACTAACCTTCCCGTAACTTTTTTATAATTACCTATATATTTATATTTTTTCATTATATTATGTTTTATTTCTGCGGGTGAAATATGATTTATGTTCAAACTACCTTTTAATGCATTTTTATTTTACCACTGTAAATAGTGTGCTGTTTGTTGTGATCGAGTGAATTGACCTATTAGCTATTATCTGTGCATCATTGTCTTATCCTATTTGACACAACTGTCATAACTCGCTTAAAAATTTAAATATCGTAAAAAGTCGATTGAGAGAACATAGATAATCTCCTTAGTATTTAGTCCAATGATAAATTAATTTATTTACTGTAGAACTAACAGCACACTATCGATAATCAATGCTAATACTCTATGATTATTGATTACTGTTGGCCACGTGTCTGATTTTGTTTTTTTTGCAAAATTGTATTCGTTAACTCATTACTAATGTTCGAAAACCGCCTCGTGACATTTTGATAATTAGTTGTACATGGCCAACCCCTCACGGCACAACAGTGGCATAGTGTCAGCAAAAATGACTAATTTTAATATTAATTGGTGTCATTGTTTATTTTTAGAATGAAAGTAACAAAGCAAATCAATAACTATAGCGCGAGTGGTATACAGGTGTATAATGCACCTGTATACCACCGCCGCGAGCACGGCGCGATGGTAAACGCTTCCGGCAGGGTCCGGAAGCGTTTGCAAAAACAAAAAAATAAAAGAAGTAAGTAGATGTATACAAAATACAAATTTTAGAGTAACTAATACTAAAAGGTGTATCGCCTAATTTGTGTTTCAGGGTGCTACAAGTGTCGTAGAACCGGACACCTAATTGTCGATTGTCCGGGTGAGTGTGTGTTATGTTGTATCACGATCACTTATTGCGTATTCTATTATTAACTTTTATAATTTTTTTAGACACTACTACCCGCCGTGGGAATAAGGGACCACCACCACCGCCACTACCACCACCACCACCGCAAACACCAACCCCGCCGACAGCGACACCCCAAACAGGGGGAGAAACCGACGGCACCATGGACATTGTCACAAAGGACATGTCCATGGTGACAGTTCACTCTGAAGTAAGTACATTAATATACATTTCTAATAGTTGCATAGGCGGAAATTTGCCATAATTTTAGAGGGGGCTAATATTTAAAAAATACTTTACTGCATATCGACACCTTTCTTAGCACTTGAAAATATAATATTGCTGTAAACACCATCCAAAACTAAGCATGATTTATTTTAAACATACTATAAGTGTCAAACATTTACTCGTTCATATACTTGAATTTTAACTTTAAATATATAAGAAAGATAACATAAGTTATACAAATTTTAAAGAAAAACAAAATTATTAAATATTAATTTACAGTAACAACCTTGTTATCTAGTTATCAGGTATATTAAAATATTTATTTTAAAATAATATATCTATTTTTTTGCAAATGGACCAGTATGATTTCTCTATCAATTGTTTCGGAAATATCTTTTCTATACTAATGATACCTAAATTGTTGAATCTATTTTGCAATATAGATGACCTCAACCATGTTTTCATTCTTCTCATTGCCGAAAAACTATATTCACATAATCACATGTAGATGAACTTATGGGGAAAGTAAGTGAAACTGGCATAAGATTATATATGTTTGGATATATAAATCATTAGGAAGTACCTACTGAAGTAAAATCTTCTAAAGTATTACAGCTTTTGCCAGTTAAATAATGTATATAGTTTTTCACGACGTACATTTCTGATTGAACACTTATACTTTTTAGTTTTTATATCCAATAGCTCTTGACAATAAACAATTATCTTTCATATAGTAATAGCATAATAAGAATAACTTACAATATATAAAATAAATAAATTATAAAAATTCTATTTTGAACCCACATGTCATATTATTTATTAATTCAGTAATATTCGATTTTGATAGCAAGTTTTTAAAATAAAATTACCTTATATTAACCTTATAAAAAATCACTCTTTTAAAATCTAATTTGATGAAATTGTCTACAGCTTCAGCCATTTGAAGATTGAAGACTATCAGTTGAAAACCTTTTCTTTAAAATGACAATTACATAATAACATAATATATTATAATTTCTTTAAATTGACAATTACATAATAACATAATATATTATAATAATATTCTGTGGTGGAACCATAACACCAGATTAAACTGGCTGTGATTTATCTACTTTAAATCTTATTATGCTATGAGCTTTGGTAATTGAACATAAATACGAACACACCAGATATTTTTTCCAATGTTTTTTTTTTATTTGCATTGCAACAATATTTAATTGAAAGTCTATATTTTACTTATATTATTTTTGAGGGGGCTAATTTTTCTGTTTGTACGTTTTGAGGGGCTAAGCCCCCCCCCCAATTTCCGCCTATGAATAGTTGCTTGTGAATAAACTAATCATGACAATAACAATTTTATAAATTGTAGGAGAGCAGAGGGGTGTCAGGTCACAGTAAGTTTCAGTTGGACAATATTCATTGAATTTCATGGTTTGTTACATAGGTTTTTTAACTTGTATTTTACGATTTTCAGATGCAGATGAATAAAATTTTTTTTTTTTCAAATTTTTGTCTTGTTCTTTTAATATGTAATAGTTTGTTCCCTGTATCAGAGGTATAACAGATTATACACAGACACAATAACATAATGTGTAATATATCTGTACTTAAACTTAAATGGTGAATTTTGAAATGTGTATTATGTAATTTGGTATTGGTGATATTGTTCTTAAGAACATTGCGATGAAGTGTTTCTGGTAACAAAGTTATGAAAACACACTACAGTAGAATGTAAAAATAAGTGGTAGAAAGCTATGTGAACATTTTTGCTCTCTTTTTATTAAAAATAAGAAAAAGAAAACAATAATAATGGACCTAAATCTGATTAATAGAATTATTACTTTAAAAAATACTCATAGCATTGTATACAAAATTTATAAATTAACAGGTACTCATAGCATTGTATACAAAATTTATAAATTAACAGGTATTTTATTTAGTTGGTAGTTAAATACAAACAACACATTATGCTTGCAGTGTATAATGTATACAAAAAAAAAAAAAATAATACAAACTGAACTTACTTTTTTTGTTTAACAACATTTTCAATCATTTACTATATGGTGCATAAACAGGTTGTTTAAAATATAAATTATTTATTTAATATATTTGTCACTACTAAACAAAATTGAGGAATAAATTGAATTTATTAATTTGTCTACTAAGGAAATAATTTACTACAATGTCAATGAAACATGTTTTGAAATTTAAGCCAACTGTGTGATTAAACATTTTCTTCCACAAGACACATAGAAAATATTAGACATTATTCTTAAAACATTTTTAACTATTGAAAAGTTTGTAAATATTATCTGTTTAGACTTTTAGAGCATACAATATAAAAACTTGTGTACTATAATATACATCATAGGTATATTATTATTACTTTTTATTATTTTTAAAAATAAAATAACCTCCGTATCTGTTGAAAAAACCTTAGCTCATTTAAAAAAAAATATTTGCACCACTCTGCCACCCTGTGGAAAACAATTCTAGTGCCATGCCTGAGAGTAAATAAATTAACAACTAATTAGTTGTTGTAATAGTACAAATTTATATAATAAAATAATTAAATGATTTATTACATGTTGAATAGGGTTTTAAAGTTGTTCATAAAAACTTACATAACATATAAAAAACATATTACAATTACATTACAAATATATAGAATGGTACATATAAGTTATTGATACAGATATATAACGTATCAGTGTATTCTTTATTTATATATATATAGAAAATAACAAATGAATACAAATTAAATTATTATATAGAAAGGAATTGTTACAAATCTTAGTATATAGTATTGCTGTGGTAGTGCAAGTGTAAATAAATTAATAGATATTTTGATTATAATTAGGTGTATCTTTAAATGAAAAATCCAATGGCAATTTTATGATATTCTATGGTCTATGACTATGATATAACAATAACTGGTTGAATACATACAACTCTGTACGTGTGTTGTGTAGAATAATACATACAAAAATCTAGGCACTAAGCATCCCAGTTATTTTTATATTTCTTAATTTTAACCAAACGTTTGACATTAGTTACGAATACACCGTTGAGTGTTATCGCATCCAGAGAGACCACGTGGAGGTTGTCAAACTTTCTCTCCGCAAAGAGTCACATAGACCCCGGGGGGATCCCAAAGACCCCGGGGGGTCCCAAAGACCCCGGGGGGATCCCATAGACCCCTCGGGTGAACATTGTATAGTTCTATTAATAATATAACTACCTGTAATCGCATCAGAGGACTTCTGGGTACACAATATTCTTGGTGACGAATCGACCATTTCCATCGCAGTACATGCCGACTCTGACGGATTGCGCGTCCCTCACTCTTGAAAACGCAACGTACAGCTGCCCGTGGCTGAAGACGGGAGACGGCAGGAGCAAACCGACTCGGTCAAACGTTTGACCCTGAGATTTGTTGATTGTCATGGCAAACGACAACCGTACTGGGAATTGAATCCGCTTCATTCGAAAAGGCAAATTGTCTTCCTCACCGGAAATCATTGAAATGGCAGGTATAATTATGTCGTCCTGAGGGTCATCGGAGCCGGACAACCTCCTCGCCTTGAAGTTGTGTGGCCGCAGTTCGGTGACCACCAACCTCGTCCCGTTGCACAGTTGTCGGTTCGTATCAATGTTTCTCAGCAACATTACGATCGAACCAACCTTGAGCGTCAACTTGTGCGGCGGTAGTCCGTTCGGATGCAGAGCGTTAAGGAACTCTGTCTGGTAGTTTGCCGCTTCGTCGGCGTTGTTGATCACCACTGTGTCCATGGAGGAGTATGTCTTTTCGGCGCCCGTGACGCGTCGTAGCACTGTGGAATTTATTTGGTGGCATTCCTCGTTGCGGGGACACAGTATGATTCTCCGAGCGAACTCGTCGACGTTGTCCAACGACATTTGCTGCGGATAGACGAAATCGGTCAAATCCACAACGTTGCAAACCAGTTGCGGTGGGATTTCGACAGTATCCGGAATACCATAGACCGTCGGCAGTTGACCGTTACCAAGCTGAAGTAGCCAAGCAGCGAAGTCGGCGTCGTTGTTGGCGCGCATGTTCCTTGTCAGCCGAAACTGTTCAAACTCTCTCCACAATGAGTGGCGTTTGATGGAGGACATGACGATGGAGCTCCTGTTCCCCCGGCGAACGACGGGCAATATCTGCCTGAAGTCGCCAGCTAACAGTATTGGTTTACCACCAAACGGTAGTGCCGATTGCATGATGTCCTTGAGCAAGCGATCGACCACTGTGAATTGTAGGCCCGGGGACATGGGCGCTTCGTCCCAGACAATCAGCGAAGCTTCGCGTATCCTTTGCGCGCGCAAAGACTGCAACTTGATGCTCGAAGTAGACTGTTCGGTCAGCGTTCCCAATGGCAATCCGAAAGTCGAGTGCACAGTCATGCCGCCCTCCATGAGGGATGCGGCGATCCCGGTGTATGCCACGCTCAACACCGTTCGTTGTCTGTTACGAAGCGACGATATTAGGCATCCGTATAGCGTCGTTTTTCCCGTGCCTCCTGGCCCGTCGACATAGAACATTTTCTGGACGTTGCGGTTGTCGTCGACGGCCGCCATCACTCGATCGTATACCGTTCGCTGTTCGTCGTTCAAGTCGCGCAATCGTTGTTGCCAGGCAACGGCCGCATCTATTGCACCGAGCATTGGATCGTTTTGATCTGGTCCCAGTAGATCGTCGTCTGGATTGGGTAGATCGTAGTCGTCGAGTGATTTTCCGCGTGCACGAAGTAGGTCTCCGATTGCTTTGAGACACGCCGCCCTCGCACGGTCTACGTTTTGGAAGCGCCGATTGAAGTCTTCCATCATGTTGACTTCAAACCGTCGGTACAGATCCGCGGGGTCCGCGGGATGGCAAAACAATAGTATCGTGACGTATAGATAACGCAGTTGAGTGGCTGTGTCCAACGCCGATGATTCTGCCATACACGCCCGCCACCCTTCGTCGTCTTCCAACAATCCCAACGCAATGGCGGCGGCTGCGTATGTGGCATGCACGACCCCGTTTACCGTCGTCAAGTCTTGGAAAGACCGCGGGCCTCTTCTGTGCAAGAGTAGTAGTCGTAGATGAAAACGGTCTCTATCCAGTGGGTTGACGACGTACATCCGAGCCAACGTCTCGCGAGGTGCCCGTATTCGCCGCAGTCTCCACTCTTTTGACGATACTTGCCAAGTGTAATGTATCGGTATCTCGTGGAACAGATACTGTCTTGCATCAACGCTTCTCTCGTTGAGCGCGAAGAACGCCGTGAGTTTTGTTCGAGGTAGGGCGTTGTTTTGTACCTCCTGTAGTTCCCGTCCACGCGCAAAGTACACGTTGTGGTAGTTTTCTAGGTGAACCGGAAGTCTAACTACCGTGTGACTGATGTCGTGTAGTTTATACGCAAACAACCTCCAGACGGCTTCCGGTGGGCTGACGTACCTCGAATTTATGTAACTGAAAACAACATTTATGTATGTATGTATCAAAAATATTTAGAACATAAAGTTAAGTAACATAAAGTTGTACAAAAAGAAATCAATAGTTATTTAAAATCTCATTATTTTACATATATAAAATATTGTCATGAGTAAAATGTCGTAATACTATTGTTTGTGATGTATATATAATAAACGTAATTATGTCAAAGTATAGTGTAACACTATTTTAGTCTTAATGAAGAAGAATACGATAAAATATTGTTTTTTGCATTTTAATTATATTCAATGTACATAAGTTAAGACCTTAAGACTTAGTCTAAAAAGTGGTAAATGGCTTTCAAAAATCTAACTTATGTCTATAATAATTTATAAATGTTAATTAATAATATGCTGTAATTAATTTCTTAATAACATACTGTAGTGTTAGGTCATTGTAGTGTGAACAGAGAAATGCTTGTCAAATGAAACAAATGAATAATATATATATGAAATTTCTAATGTACAAAGTACCGATTTCAATAATTTATATTATTCTGAACAGCTTTCCTAAAATGTCTTTACTATTGAGTATTATATTTAGTTAAGCGAATTGAAATAATGAAAAATAATTGAAAATGATTTCAGTTATTGATTGAGGAGTACATATTATTATATGAATGATGATTGTGTTACACAGTTGTCAACTGGCCATGCTGATACTACTGTAGTGAAATTTCAAATAATAGAAATCATGCATTAAGTGGGCAGTTGTTTTAAGCTAATATAAAGTTATATATTCAACAACCACTCTAAATTAATGAACACCAGTAGTTTATACTCTGCTGTTCTATGTTGTGTTTATGTACAATAATTTAAGTTTACATAAGTTGCAAGTGCAATGTACGTTAGGTTAGGAGGTCACAGTGAGGCCAGAAAAACAAAAAGAACTTTACAATTAATGCTATAATAGTTGAAAGAATATAATGTGTTAACTTATGGAAAAATGCATTTTGATAACATACCTGTCTATTTCATTTCCGTTCCATAATTCCATGGTCGCAGCATCGTGCCCTTTATATACATATTTATACAAATACTGAACACTCTTCACAGTAGAGCATACCTCAACATTAATGTGTGCATCGTATTTTGCTAAAAGGTACGGATTGTAAGGCACGACAAACTCGTTGCTGACCTGTTGATTTCTGACCCTGGCCACAGGTCCGTTGTTTGGCCGATAGTACTTTGGGTAACCACCGTCAGAAATGTATACAGTCTCTTCGCTGTATTCGTTTGGAAACTTCTTTGAACAACTGTTGTCCACCATGCATGGGCTGTTTGGGTTCAGCGTGCCACACGGCCCGTGAATCATGTGTCTCGTCACACAATCGAATAGACGCGGAGCAGTCACCGGGTCTGGCAAGAAGGCGCACACTACATTGTCGACGTCGTCGGCAGTTAGCAACTTGCTACCCTCACTCAGAATGATCAGTATGTGGGCGTGCGGCAGTCCTCGTTTCTGAAACTCGACAGTATAAACATATGCATCGACATTACCAAATATATTGTTCACCGTTATGTCGCGCATCAGCTGCTTGAGTTTCGCGTTGAACACTCTGGACACCAGGTCCGGTCTGTCGGTTGCCGTGGCCCATCTCGGTAGGTTCTGTGTGATCTCTGGCCAGCTAGGATTACACGTAAACGTAATAAAAAGATTAGGCTTTCCACACTTACTCACAATGGCCATCGCGTCATGATAACACTGTTTCATGAAACGGGGACCACCTGTAAACGACGATGGCAAAATCATCCTACGGCCGACGCCCGCCACGGGTGCGTCAATTTGGAGCTGTTGGTTGATGTGATCCACAAGTCCCTGATACGATTCTGCGAAAAGCTCAGCTTGATGATATCTAATGTACATTAAGTTGTTCGCTTCCATTCTAACGTAATGATCACCCACAAACTGTTGCAACAGATATCGACCATTATGTAATAAACTCATAGCATCGTGGATTGTGTCGTTGTTGCCATTGTAACGAATAGCAAGACGATAGCAAGTATACTCCCTGATACTGTTCCGATTGCGAACAGGGGTTCGGCGAGGGCCCTCTTGTATCAAACGTTGATGCCAACCCAGCTCTCCTCGTGGAAAGAGTAGGGGATACAGCATTGGATCCGCGTTTGAAGAGCCGGCTGGTATGGTCTGTAGTCGACGATGTTGCGGGTCAATTGGATTCCGGTCGTGGATCACCAGATCGACGTCTGTTGGCGGTTGACCGTCATCACCGACAAACACTACTGCGACTTCGTTGACCGTTTCAGGCGGTGGGTTGTATCGCCTCCTGTCCACATTTCCGTCGGCGACGAAATGCATTCTCACCCTCCTTGGAAGCAACTGAGGATCCCTGTCGGGAGCGTTTTCTCGAGCCCACACTTCTCGCATGGTTCTGTAATGAAGTAACACGGTCTTAGGATTTATTGTACAAAATTGAAATTTATTAATCGTTGTGCAATAGGTACATGTTTGTAGCGCATATATATGTGTATTGTTAATGTTCTCAGAAATGTCAACGTCAGAGTCCTATTTAATTAATCCTCACACATAATATCAACAAAGAGTGATGTGGTAGTGTAAAAAAATGACAGAGAATAGCATAATGCAAAATGTATTACAATGTATAATACCAAATGTTTTGTTTAGATACATTGAATTGAAGTGTATTAAAGTACATAAGGAACACAAACAAAAGTAATTGAAATCATTAACTCTAACTCTAGTCACGTGTGTTCATTTGAAATGAAATGAGAAATATTCAAGTAGAAGTTGAGGTTTGTACATAGGAGTGTATCCACAGAAAGAAGAAAATAATGTAAAGAAATGTAAGCATAGGTATAAATGAAATAGAAAAAAACCAATATCTAATGACAATCGTAGACAGCAGTAACGCAATTTAAATAAGTTATACTTTATGTTAAGTGTAGTGCCTATGGTAAGTATAAAGTAAGTGTGGCATGAGAGAGTAAGATTGGTTGTAAGTTAGTGATGAGTTAAAAATGAGTTGTGACAATGCAATAGTGTAGTGTATAGCACCAACGTTGTGTCATACATTGAAGTATAGCAGTGTATGTATAGAATTTTCCATATACCTACCAAGTATCTTAATACTTGTAAGTAAGAGAAATAAATCTGCATCCGTAACTGAATATGAACAAAATAAAATAAACTTTTAATTTGTGACCGTATGTGTTAATATAATATTTAGGCAATAATGTGTTGTGATTACGAATAAGAATTTATGTTTTTCTAGTTATTACTCATTAAAGTAAGCTACTTTGTAACTAATTGAAAATGTATGAATGCAAGCAAAATAAAATATGTATAAATTAATAGTGTAAGTAGGCAGGTAAATATACACTAACATAAGGCTAATGAAATAGTGTAATTAATTATTAAAATTGGAAATTGGAATAGTGACATGTGTACTCGCTAGCTAACTAAATATTTCAATGTTATGAATCAATGTTAACATGGTTTGTCTGTAGTGTAGCGTAATGGAAATGTGGATTGTTCAGTAAAATTAATTAAATATATTACTCGAAAGCCTGTGCGAATGGATTGATGCCCCGTAGCAGGCCGTTTAAGTCTTCGAGCACATTTGGCAATAGACGTTGTGCGGCAGGCAGTAGTTGCTGCTGCTCCCTACGAATCCGGTTTGCCTCGCCAGATTCGACGAAATACAGCTGGCAGAATCTGCGTTGGATAGGTTCGTTCCCGATCAAGTCATTACTTATCGTCCAATATCCCTGCCCATGAACAGTAAACACATTCGGTCCCCGACCTGGCAAGCGCCGTGTGTTGAAGGCGGTGGAGAATGCAGCAAATGCCAAAGTGTTGTTGTACCGGCGGATGTTATTTCGATAGTGTCTACCTTCCACCGAATCTTCAACCAACAACCTCTGTAGTAAATATGGTGCAGGTGTCAACACACGCGGTCCTGAAACGGCCATCAGACCGTTGTTGCAGCATGTAGAAAAATTATTCGGGCTTGTTTCTTCGCACTTAAAGTGGCGGGCCCTACAATACCGGCATACGTAATTCAACGCGCCTATGTAGTGTGGTTCCGGTAGTGGGTGCTGAATCCCAGCCGGACGGTCTAGCAACAGTCTAGCGACAACCGGGGCGATTTGTTCAACCTGAAATTTAAAAGATACGGTTGTATATTATTTTTTTTCTTTATGAACATTAAATGAATAATATAATTTATACAAAATATATACTGACCTCTTGAATGTCGTACAGTGGTGAAAGGTCGAAAACACCAACAAAGTTATCATTATCTGATACTTGTTCGTCTCCGTTCACGATAACTATTTCAACGTTGTCGTCGTCCATCGCGACTTCGTCTGCTTCAACGTTGTCATTGTCCATCATGACTTCAACTACCTCAACGTTGTCATTGTCCATCATGACTTCAACTACCTCAATGTTGTCTTCCAACAAAAGTTCATCCCTCGGAACTTGTACCCCGGCATCAACGTTTTCCACATGATCTTCTCGTTCTCTGTATGGTCCGACTACCTATAGAATCATAGACGGTTAATTTAAATGATTTATAAGAACGGTTCATTCTAGACTGAACCAAATATACAATAGTGTATTTATTGTGAAACAATAACATGGTAATAATATTTTATTTTCTATTTGTTTCCAATGCACAATATAGTACCTATAGTTATGAAAGTCATTAACTTTGATGTCAATTAAAAGTGTAATGCAATGTAATCAAAAAATGTTGTAGTTTGTAGAATGTACCAAACCATACATGCCCCAATTTATTAATTGATTTTCTATGTAAGAAAATGGAATTGCAGTTTATAAATATTAAGGTTGAGGTGTAACAAAAATAAAAATAAATTTGTTAAATTACATAAGGTTTGTGGTGACAAACAATTTTTGTGTCATATAACACCGTGTCATCATTCGTATATAGTATCGTTGAGTTTAGTTTAATGTAATATATATTAAAAAAAATGAATTGTAAGTTAAGTTAAATAAGCAAACAAATTATAAATTATGAGCACAGTATATTCACTATTGGAGTAGTTAACTATGGTTATAGTAATTACAGTTTATAACGTCACATAGAATTTTTAAGTGAAAAAAGTCATCTGAATAACATTAATACAGGATTGTTACACTTAACTTAATGTAGAATAAATTGAATTGTCAAAGACAATGAAGATATATGTGTATGTGAAAAGTACCTATAATAATGTAATATATTTTGTTATATGTATGTTATTAGGTATAAATGATGAGCAAAGTGAATCGACTATTGTAATAGTTAAGTATGGTTATAGTAATAATAGTATATAGATCACATGGCATTTTTAAGTGAAAAAACTCATCTGATGACATTAATAGGTACAATATTGTTAAACTTAACTTAATGTAGAATAAATTGAATTTTCAAAGACAATGAAGATATGTGAAAGTGAAATGTACCTATAATAATGTAATTGTATTTGAATGTAAAATGTTGTTAACAAAAGTAAATATTTTGGTGGTAGGTATGTAAATATTTTATTAATAAAAAAAACTATAAGGATATAAGAGTGTTAGTGAAGTTAATGAGCTATATAGAGTAATGAAACATTTGTAATTAAAAAAATGAATTGTAAGTTAAGTTAAATAAGCAAACAAATTATAAATTATGAGCACAGTATATTCACTATTGGAGTAGTTAACTATGGTTATAGTAATTACAGTTTATAACGTCACATAGAATTTTTAAGGGAAAAAAGTCATCTGAATAACATTAATACAGGATTGTTACACTTAACTTAATGTAGAATAAATTGAATTGTCAAAGACAATGAAGATATATGTGTATGTGAAAAGTACCTATAATAATGTAATATATTTTGTTATATGTATGTTATTAGGTATAAATGATGAGCAAAGTGAATCGACTATTGTAATAGTTAAGTATGGTTATAGTATTACAAGTAATCAGTTACTTGTCAACAGTCGACCGAGAAACACGTACGTTTATATCGCGGCAGTTCGCTTATCTGACTAGGTATTATCCGATTTATTTGTCATACTTTGTACCCGGCATCACGCTCATTACGATATTGCCGCTTTCCTCATAACTGCTATGAGTAATAATACAATTTGTAATTGTTGCAATTCACTATTTGCGGACCTCGATGTTCCTATCAAGTGTGATGGGTGTGCTTTGTTATTTCACCCGAAATGCTCAGGACTATCTGCCTCTGAACTAAAATGCCTGGGATTGAAAAATCGAGTGCTTAAATTTTTCTGTTCTGACTGTGAAAAGGGTCTTAAAGAATTACCAGAGCTCAAATCGCTGTTAAATAAGCTGCTTGTTGAAGTTGAAAATTTGAAGTCAAATTTAGGTAATAATTCAAATCTCTCTAATGAGTTCATTATTAATGAAATTAATGAGCGCAATAAACGGGCGAAAAATGTTATTTTCTATAATATCCAAGAAAGTAATTCCAACCAGACCGGTGAGAGATTATCTTACGATAACAAACAGGTAAACAGTACTATTGCATCTATTTTAGTTGACACTGATAATCTACCTACACCGCTAAAGGTCATTCGTCTTGGTCGTTATCAACCCGGTAAACTACGTCCTATCAAAGCTATCTTTGAATCTGATTCCATAGTGTTTGATATTATTCGAAACAAAAATAAACTGACTCATTCAAATCCGCCGTCTACAATATATATATCTACGGATAGAACCCCTTACCAGAGAGACTATATGAAGAGCTTGAAGGAGGAGCTGATGACACGTACAAAGAATGGTGAATCAGGATTAACTATAAAATTTATTAAAGGTACACCTAAAATTGTTATCGTTAATACTGCGTCTAATACTCTTAATAATAGTCAAAATTTTCGTTAATCTCCATGTAGTCTATCAGAATGTTAGAGGTCTTAGGACTAAGCTTGAATTTTTTCGTAACTGTGCC
This sequence comes from Macrosiphum euphorbiae, assembly GCA_949089665.1. NCBI lineage: Eukaryota > Metazoa > Arthropoda > Insecta > Hemiptera > Aphididae > Macrosiphum > Macrosiphum euphorbiae. The sequence goes on along the minus strand of CARXXK010000117.1, from coordinate 478,808 downwards.
TTTAATCTAAATTGTGACTTATTATTTTTGTCTGAAACTTGGCTAAATAGCGATATTAATAATGTTGAGCTTGGTCTTGTAGATTATAACTTATTTAGAGTGGATAGAATATCTAATGTAACTGTAAGAGGTGGTGGAGTTTTATTGGCTACAAGGAAACATCTAAATTGCAAATTATTAAATTTTGACATTATTCAATGTATTGATCAAGTGTTTGTATTACTCTCTTATAATAATATTAATATACTTCTAGGTTGCGTTTATTTCCCACCAAACTCCAAAATCGAATTATATAATAAGCATTGTGATATAATAGAAAAGTTTTTATTAAAAAACTCTATTAAAAATTTTTTAATTATTGGTGATTTTAATGTAAATGAATTTTCAGTTACTGATTATACTTTATTTAGAAATCCTATATCCACTACACTTGTTAATTTTTATATCGATTACTTAAATTTAAAGCAGGTTAATAACATTACTAATAGTCACAATGGTATTCTAGACTTGATATTTTCAAACTCTACTGTTGATTCTATGCTTGTCTCTAATGGTTCATTAATACCTTTAATTGATTCATATCATCCACCTTTAGAATTTATCTCTCACTTTCCAATACCAAATATTTGTTTCCAAACTATTTCTCCTGTAATTTTCAATTTTAATTCCTGCAATTTTAATGACATTCTTGCTTTTTTGTCTCATATAGATATTATGGATAATATAACTACCTTAAATTTAGAAAATGCTATATTGAAATTCCATGAAATAATTAATCATTCTTTTGATTTATTAGTTCCAATGATTACTTTAGATCTTAATACTGATCATAACGTTTCTTGGTCAAATTATAATTTAAGAAAAATAATTAAATTAAAAAAAATAGCGCATAAAAAATATAAAATTTCAAATTCTTTATCTGATTATTCTATTTTTTCTAATTTACGCAAGGAATGTAAACAACTATCTAAACAACTTCAATTAAACTACATACTTAAGATTGAAAATAACATTAACATTAACATAAAATCATTTTGGAAATATATTCAATCTCTCAAATCAAATAAATCTAATATTCCAATGTCAATGTTTTTTTATAATACAACTGCTCATAATATAGAAGAAATCTCTCAATTATTTGCTAATCATTTCTCCTCTGTTTACTCTAAAAATAAATTGCCTGATGATATTCTTGAATCTCTTAATGTTAATATGCATGATATAAATATTAACTCAATGTACATATCTGAGGATGAAATTGCTGATTATTTAATATCTATTGATGATAAATCATCTACTGGTCCCGATGGTATTCCACCGATTTTCCTAAAAAAATGCTTTTCAGTGTTAGTCAAGCCATTGCACTATTTATTTAATCTCTCTTTATCAACTGGTGTTTTTCCCACCTTTTGGAAAAAATCATTTGTTACACCTATACATAAATCTGGGAGTAAGAATGATATCTGTAATTATCGGCCAATCTCTAAACTTTCTGCTATACCTAAAGTATTTGAAGCTATTATTTCTAAAAAACTGTCCAGTATATTATTAAATTATATTAGTCCCGCTCAGCATGGTTTCTTAATGAAGCACTCGATTTTCACCAATTTACTATTGTATCAAAATTTTCTAACTAATGCTTTAGATCAAGGTCTTCAAGTTGACACCATATACACTGATTTTCAGAAGGCTTTTGACAAAGTTGATCATATTTTACTTTATTATAAATTAAAATCATTTGGTATAGATGGAAACTTTCTTAAATGGCTATATTCGTACCTCACAAATAGAACTCAAGCCGTCAAAATCTCATTTCACTCATCACAAAATTTTCAGGTCTCTTCTGGTGTCCCTCAAGGTTCCCATTTAGGTCCTCTACTGTTTCTAATTTTCATTGATGATTTACCACATTATATATTAGATAACTCTAATAAAGCACATATTTTACTATTTGCTGATGATGCTAAAATTTTTTGCAAGATAAATTCTGTAGCTGATCAAATAAATCTTCAATCAATATTAGATAAGTTTGTTATTTGGAGTAAAAAAAATTATTTACCATTAAATATTAATAAGTGTAATGTAATTTCTTTTACCCGTAGAGCTAATCCTCTTTTGAATCAGTATATAATTAATGAGTGTCCCTTATCAAGAGTCAATTCAATCAAAGATTTGGGAATTCACTTTGATAGTGATCTTGGCTTCAAATTGAATCATAAAACAATCCTCAATAAATCATATAAGATGTTAGGTTTCTTAAATAGAAATACTAAAGAATTTAAAAATCCTAGATGCTTAAAATTACTTTATACTTCTTTAGTTAGATCTAACCTTGAATTTGGCTCACTTGTTTGGTCGCAAAATCTAACAACATTTTACTCTGAACTTGATAATGTTCAAAACAAGTTTCTCAAAAATATTTCATATAAACTAAATCTTCCTTTCTCCAGAGACTCAATTATACCAATTCAGGTATCATTGGATCTCGATAGTCTTTCTCTGAGACGGAATCTAACAGATATAATGTTTATTTTTGACATTATTAATGGTTTTGTTCTTTGTCCTGAATTATTAGCACTGATTGGTTTCCGAATTCCTCGTCTTCATACGCGCAATCTAGATTTATTTGTTATTCCACATTATAGAACTAATAGTGGAGCCTTCTCTTTTCTACCAAGAGCTCTTAGGTTAGCCAATTTAATCTCCCACCATCTTGATTTTTTTAATTCTACTCGTGTAAATTTTAAACTAAATACTGTATTGCTTCTAAAAAAACCACATTTTATCTAATTATTATTATTACTTAATATTGTTACTTGTCGTATACATTTATTCTTAGTCATTTATTTTTAATTTTAAAACATTATTTAAATTTTTGTATTTTTATTACCTACTTAATTTATATGTATTTTGATTGTTGTCATATTGTTATATTATATACTTTGTAAAGGGCTATTGCCCGTTGAATATATTCAATAAATAAATAAATAATAATAGTATATAGATCACATGGCATTTTTAAGTGAAAAAACTCATCTGATGACATTAATAGGTACAATATTGTTAAACTTAACTTAATATAGAATACACTAAATTTTCAAAGGCAATCAAGATATGTGAAAGTGAAATGTACCTATAATTATGTAATGATATTTGAATGTAAAATGTTGTTAACAAAAGTAAATATTTTGGTGGTAGGTATGTAAATTTTTTATCCCTAAACTATAAGGATATAAGAGTGTTAGTGAAGTTAATGAGCTATATAGAGTAATAAAACATTTGTAATGAAATAGGTGGATATTGCATAATTCAACAACTGTAGGATAAAATTAACATATTCAATATATCATGGTGCTCTAGCGTAGACCCTTTTGTTACAGTTTATCCATCAAAAAGTGTATGTTTTCCTGTACAGCCAGGTAGGTAGTTAGGTAGGTAAGCAATATGTATTGTAATACAGTGTTATGGTTGTGTTTGAAATGAATGAGTTATGATGCTTGGAGATGTATGTCTGATATGTAGATACTCACCAAAGATGGCACTGCTGTATGGAACAGAGAACGGCGTCGCGCATGTTCCTGTCTGTAGTCAAGGCCAGGAACAAAATGCCTCGAACACAACGTAGAGGTTAGGTTTACAGGAAAACCTTGGTTCACCACGAATTCCACCCACTGAAGACGACGTTCGTCAGTTGGAAATCTAAGGATGGATGCGATTTATAACATGTCACATTATTGTTATGTGAAATTGTAAATACCTGTGCACCGAAACGTTATTGTCATCATCCACGTTTCCACAGATCACACATCGTTTCACCATTGTGAATAGCCTGGAACGCATAATAGTTTACATATAACGAACACAACAATATACAAAATTATTATAATTATTATAACGAAGGTATTGAAAGCATTTTGAAATGATGATCGTATCGTTATGTTATCAGTTATGATTAAGCAACTTGTGTTATTTTTAGAATCGATATAGTTTGTACATTGTTCTAAGGTTTGTACTTTGTACATAAGTACATTATACATGAAAAATGGAAAAATACGAAAAACGACATACTAAGCTTGAAGAATGTTAAAGCCACAAAACAAAATTGAATGAATATATACGCAATGTTAACGCAAATACTTAAGATACGGACGGCGTCAGTGGAACGGCTGACGTGACTGAGTCCGATTACGAATCTGGATATAAAAAATGTTATATTCAATTTTATACGCTGAAAAAGAAACATATTGTAACGCGCCATGATCAGTGATCACAATGTTATGTACAATGTTTGAAGTGTGTACAGAAGCGGCCGTTAACGATAAGCGCTGCCATGAGTAGATACCTACATGTTATGTATTGGATGTACAAACGCACGGGATAGGTACTAATGCTAATATTATTATTATGTCTGTCAAAATTGTACTCACCGGTATAAAAAATCGCCTTATCCAAAACCAAAAATACGTTAGAAAGAAAGCACTTGTTAGGAGTCTAGAAATATTAAAATGTGCAAAAGAATCACCAATGTTCCTGTGCATTTACAAACGTCTCCTTCGAACGTTAGCCGTAGCCTGACGTTGGATAACACAGTACGGTTCCGCGAGCTTAGTTACCCTCTCCATTCCACCCGCCGAACGATAAATTTTAACTAATGAAGGTCCAAAGGGCATTTAATGTTACGGACAGACGGTAATAAAAGATACGGATTACGGAATACAAATTTTTATATATATAACAATCATGGAAATTTTGAAAAATGTGGAAGAAATGTAGGATATCTTACGTCTAATAATTACTATACATATATTTATTAATAATAAAGAAGATTATACAGGAAAGGTAAATGTATAATAATAATTTTTATGTAATAAGAAAGAGAAAAGATCGGAAATTTTAAAAATTACGTAGAAAAAAAAATGCAAATAAAGTCGAGTTTCGGGCGGCAGTGTTAATCAAACGGGACAGGCGGTCTCGACCGCCCGGGCAGCATACAACGGATTTGAACCCGGGACCTATGTGTTTTCTACCTAACGCCTAACCTACTCGGACACAATTTGAGATATGAAATACGGTCAAAACATCAACACTTAAGCCGTGCGTCTACGGAGCGACGTACACCGATATATTCGATGTAATCACATATAATTCGCTTGTAATACGCGCATCTCCCATATATATATTTAACGGGGCGTGTGAAAAGCGTTTTCCGTTAATAATTATTAAATCATAGGGAAAAATTAAATTATAGACATGTATATATACGCGTACGGTCGGCCGGTCGCTGGCGTAATTTCTAAACGCGAACCGATTTCGAGGGAAAAGCGCGTTAATTACACGATGCAGGCACGAACGGCGTGCGAAAAGACGAAACGGTGAGAGAAAACAAAAAGAAATGGGCAAAAAGTCCGGCCGGGAGCGTATTTTTCGATCGATATTGCGACCGCTTCGGACGGCGCACGAATATAAACCGCACACGGGCGGCTTCAAGAGATCGCGAGCTACGCTAATCATAAAGGGCGAAAAGGTTCGAAAATGATCGAAATCGTATAAAAACATCTAACTTTCCGAAAATTTCAAAAATCGGCCGCGACGTTTTAAAACCGACCGCCGCCGCTGCGAAGGTACGCGATTGGTCGCGCTATAAGGAATCGACGGGACACGGCCGGCGGGCTGGGGAAACGGAGCGGTGCTTCATTTTTTACTCCACGGTTTCACTCTAACTGCGTTTTCCGTTCCACGGGTTGCTTGTATTATCAGTCAGCTGTTCTTCATTTTATAGTATTAGATATAAAATGTTTGGCCGTTACCTTTTCAAAATGTTATTCTATATCTTTTTAGGCAAATATAACGATGGTCAAGCATTGTGCGATTTGTGGCAACGTGGATGGCGTCGATGGCGTTTCAGTGCATGGGTAAGTGCATTTACATAATATATACGATTACTTTTGAGATTAAAATACATAATAATTCATAATACAATAATTATTGTATTAGTTTTCCAGCGAATGTCTTTCAGAAGCGTCAGTGGGTGATGTTCGCCGAGAACAATGGTGTCAATCCTCTACGGATATCGAATAACTCCAAGCTTTGTTCGAGGCATTTCGTTCCTGGTCGTGATTACGCAGGCGCGGTATTTCGCCGTCGACTCATTGCTGGAGCAGTGCCATCAGTAGTGAGTAACAACCAAAATACAACATTTGACAACATTTTCTGTACTGAACAAATAGTGCCGGGCTGCACCTACTGCATACGATTCGCTCACTTGATCATTACATTACTATACGTTATAACTTGACAACTCATAAAGTGTGAATATACCCAGGTGGCAGGTATTTTACAATGGCTACAGTTTGGTACTATACCTACTAGAGTGCAAACCAAATCCAAAAGGTACCTACTTGCATTTAGTTATTGTTGTTGGTTAACATTCTGTATTAAATTATACTCTTTTTTGTTATTGCTTTTATTTTTTAAAAAATTACAAACAATATTGCTGTTTCATTATTATGGGTATTTACAACCAATAAACAAAATACTTAAACGTTTACTTACACAGTTCTTAATATTACTACTACTACTTTTTTTTTTATCTGAATCGTCCAACCTGGTGGGGGACTGCCTATATGCTTTGCTTTCCCGCCGGTCCGCCATCGTTTAATTAAATTACATAACAATATTAATTAAATAACAGCATCTACATAAATTACAATAAAAGTTTGCATATTACAGATAATAATAATATTTACAGTAGTTACACATGATTATGATACGAAATACTAATACTACTGCTTACTTAGTACCTAGGTCTACTCGCCTTTATTTTATCATTTCACATTCAAAATGACAACAAGTAGTGTATTACCTACACTTTCTTCATATTACTACTAAACAACAGTGTTCAACACATTTTTTTAACTTTATTTATACAACTAGCTTTGTTTGTACTACAGTGTGACATATTATTTATCTACTACTGATGTGTGTTATTTGATATATAGTGGTGATATTGAAGACTCTTTAAAAATTAAGTGTATGATTTTATTAGTGTGACATAAACCTTACGATCAACTTTTATCGTGTAATAAATAAACCTAACCAACACAAGATCATATTCAATATGTATGAACACACAACCATTAAAAGTTCAACTCACAGTTTTTTAACTTTTATGTGGTACTCTTAGACATGTTTATGAGATTTCAATACCTATATAATTTCATATAAATGCACTTACTGCATATGAGTATACTACACTTACTGTTATAGAGTTTTTTAATGTTTGTTATTGTTACGGTAATACCTAACCAACACAAGATTATATTAAATTATGTATGAACAACACACTCTTTTTTACTACTACTACTACTACCACTACTTACTACTGACCTAGGTCATTTGTAAGTTGTGTACTAGATAGGCATTTTATCATTTAACATGTGGTACTCTTAGAAATGTTTATATTCTTTCAAAAGTTAATACAATAGATTTGTTTACGTTTATTCCGTGTTAATATTCACTGTGATCTTAGATATACATATTATATAAATTGTTTCTGTACATAACTTAGGTTACTCTGCTATACCTACTCATACTTTACAATACTGTACTGGCTCGGTGCAACATTCTTGAAAACTAAATGTCTATTTTATCATAAGAATTCCATTCAGCTTATTATATTATAATTGTATGTGTAGAAAGCAAATTGTAGAATAACTTTAACGACATTCAATTGTGTTGCCACTGTTTCAGATTTCAGTTGCATAACAAACGCTGGGTCAAGCTCATACATTGACTAAAATTTGATACCTAGATTAACTTACAACTATACTTATATATCAACTTTGACCTAAACAGGATACTTCACGTTTTGCTATATAAATTAACATTTTCTTAATATTACTACTACACAAAGTAGGTAGGTTACTAGACTCTTTACTAAACTCTCCTTTTTTTGTGAATTGTGTAGGTACTGGATAAGTGTTTTATCGTTGTGTTCATCACTTTCTTTACTTTATTTGTAACACAGTGTAACATATTATTTACTACTTATGTGTGTTATTTGATACATAGTGTGGTGATAGATATAGGTGTACTTGATTTTATCACATTGGAGACCATGTATGATTTTATTAGTGTAACATAAACCTTACATTCAACTTATCATAATATAAATATTTCATATAAATGCACTTATTGCATATGAGTACATACACTTACTGTTGTGTATGAACACACAACCGTTAAAAGTTCAACTCATTGTATTTTAACTTTTATTATGGGTATTCACAACACACCCAATGAACAAAATACTTAAACATTTTCTTACATCTTACTACCATTACTACTACTACTACTACCATTACTTACAACTGACCTAGGTCATTTGTAAGTTGTGTACTAGATATGTAGTACTCTTAGAAATAACACTTACTGTTATACATTGCAATACGTTTTTACAATGTTTCAAAGTTATTGTTGTTAGAAAGATTATAACTATGTATGAATGCGCAACCAATTATACATTCTTCTGTGAATTTCGTTGTTTTTTGATTGGCTCTTGATTTTAAAGTTAAAATTCAGTTTATCTGTTTACTACAATGACAATTTTTGATTATACAATGTAAAAGATTGTACCTATTAAGGTTAGGTTAAGCTTTGAGTATTGATTTGACGTTCAATGCACAAAAAAATATTTGATATTTAATATTGTACCTACTATAAACTCAAGTTATAACTATCAAGTTATTGTGGTTGGGTTTAATAGTTTATTCAACCAAACATATTAGGTGTTTTATCATAGTGTTCAATACATTCTTTACTTTATTTATAGTGGTGATAGATATAGGTGTACTTGATCTTATCTCATTGAAGACATAAACCTTACATTCAACTTATCCTATAAGGATTTCATATAAATGCACTTATTGCATATGAGTGTACACGGTATAACACATGAGCACATTACACCTAACCAATACAAGATTATATTAAATATGTATGAACACACAGCCATTAAAAATTCAACTCACCGTATTTTAACTTTTATTATGAGTGTTTACAAGCAATGAACAAAATACTTATACTATTTACTACTGACTTAAACTGTCTACTCTCCTTTAATTGTTATCATTTCATATGTGGTACTCTTAGACACGTTTATGATATTTAAATGCCTATATAATTTCATATAAATGCACTTAACCATGCTACATTACCCACAAACTATAGATTACCTATGTTTACATAACTGATATTGTATACTTAATAGTTAATATTGAGTTTATACAGTAAAATGAAAGTAATGATATACATTCTACTCTTGTTTTTATTATACGTTGTTACTAATACGTTAGTACAGCAGTTCTCTTTGAGTATGGATTTTGACGTTCAATGCACAAACATAATATTGTAAATTTAATTACCTACTTACAATTATAAATACCTTAATATTGTACCTACTCTAAACTGGACCTAACTTTTAGGTACTTGGTGATGACGCGGATGTAGAGGAGGACGTGGAAGGAGTGGTGGTCCAGATGGTGGTAGTAGAAGGAGTGGAGGTCCAGATGGATGACGTGGATGGAGAGGAGGCCCGGATGGAGGACATGGAAGTGGTCGACCGTCAGGTGGTGGGAAATGGTGAAGTGGAATTGGTGGAAGTGGCAGAAGTCCAGATGGATGGGATTGAGGACGTGGAGTATGTGGAAGTGGAAGTGGCAGAGGAGGTGGAAATGGTCGGTGACGGGGTGGTGGAAGTGGATGATGAGGTGTAAATGGTCGTGGAAGTGGCCGACGACGGGGTGGAGGACGACTTCCTGGTAGAGGATATTGAATACGTGGTAGTGCTCGAACTACCCATAGGTCGTGCGCCAATGATTAACCGCCATGCGGTCGTAACACACCCGCTTCCAGAGCGGCACTACGTGGGAGCACTGGACAGAGTCTGCAGACATTGTTACGCCCCGGGGTCACTTCTCCACGTGTTGTAACAACGGCCAAGTGGTCGCTGCAGGACAACACGCGTTGTTACCAGTACCATATTTAATACAGAGTTTGTTTATAGATGATTCGCAGGATGGTCGAAGATTCCGAGCTGAAGTTCGGCGGTTCAACAACCTACTGGCATTCGCTGCGTTTGCCTCCGACGCACACGACAGGCGTTTGCCAGGGCGGGGACCGCCTGTGTTTATTGTCCACGGTCAGACATATCGGACGACCAATCATGAGGTGGCCGTTGCCCCGGAAAATGCGTACAACTGTCAGTTGTATTTCTTGGAGTCCGTAGAGGCCAACCACCGCCGCCTCGATATTGCACGACGGGCAAATCGTGAACTGTGCGAAATCGTGATGGGTTTATTGGACGGTTTGCTGCGGGGCATCAATCCGTACGCAATGGCTTTTATGTAAGAAAACTCAAACTATTGTATTTATGAACACTAGGGATGTGAATTTAGCCTTACAGTAAATACATTTTACACATACCTTTCTTACAGTAGATAAAAAAAAAAAAAACATTTACCAATATAATAGACTTAATAATGATTTAAAATAATGTATACATAGCAAATAGTTTTCTTAACTCCTACTTATTAGTTATTTGAAATACCTAAGGTACTAATGATATAACATTAAATATGACATAGGGCTTGGATGTTTATGACTTAACATATTTATATGACTTTGAAGTAAAACTATCTTGGGGTACATTTAATAATACATTTTATACACATTGAATGTGATTCTCTACGCTTATTACACCTACACACAGGCACATAAATATTTCTTCCGTGCGCGGCCAAAAGGGGTTAAGTCAAAAGGGCTGACAGATATATGTATTAAAATTATATAATAAACATTGTAATTGATAAATCGAACTGATAAAAATTAAAGTAATATTTTACAATAAAATTAAACGCCAAATTGGATATGATAAATGATAAGTGTTATAACTTAAAGAGGAAAAAATATTGACTTAATCCGATTTTACCAAAAAATAATTCATATTTATTAGAGATAAAACACATATCAATCTCAAAATGTGTATTTTTGACTTAAGCCCTTTTGACCGCGCATGGAAGATTTATAATATATAATATTTAGTATAGATTATACTCTCACCGCTACTGATATAGAGTTAAATGGATTGAATGATCGGATGTTTTAATTACACATAATATACGATTATTTCTAACAATATCACTGATACACTAATACACCAATTTATTACTATTGATTAATACATTTTAGGTAATATGATTTATTCTCAGCTCTTTGCGATCAAAATTCACAATTATTTGTACACATCATGCGGAGCGTGTTTAACATAATTATATAAATATATTTGTTTCAGGAACATGCGTCAGGTGTGGCTGGCAGAAAGAGCCCTGGCCGATCCCGCAGCCGCGCCACCTAGACCAGTCAGGATGAATTTCGTTGAAGATGCGGCCCGGGATAGGGGCCGAAACAACCTGCCTACCGCAAATGAAGTTGCAGCCGTGTTCGTAGGTGAAGGTGGTCATCCTCCCAGACACATCGATCTGGTCATCTTCGACACCAATCCAATCGACATGCAATACAGGACGCAAAGGATACCTGCGGGTTAGTACACCTCACAGACACACACATAATTATAGTATTATAACAGATGTCTAACTGCTACCAACAAAGAGTTAAATTACACCCCACCTTTACTACATTTTGGACATTCTTTTGAAATTTAATTACTTAATAACTAATACGTTAGGTCAACACCGACTTCAACCCTTTCACTTGTGCAGTAATACTTATTACATTAACAGTTCGAGTCTGTTGTGTGATAAAACAAAAGTCATCACATTATTAATCATTTAGTACATAACTCTCATCAGTTTTATAGTAACATTACTTCAATGCTTAATTCGCTGTTCTCTTATTTCATAATTTGTGTATACTTCATAACTAACATCACTTAGAGTTATTAACACTTGGTATAGAAATTAGCCCACCTTAGAGTTCATGTTTTAGATTGTTTTATAAATTACCTTTCCTTTGCGGTTTTACAAAACATTATGTACTTGCAAGTACACGACCCAATCGTAACAATAAATAAATAACTGGTAAATATCCTATCACGCATACATTCTGGACATTCTTTTGAAATTTAATTAGTTATTCACTGATTAATTAGGTCAAACCCGTCATACATAATAATACTTATTAAATTAACAGTGTAAATTCGTTGTGTTGTTGTGAAACAAGCCATTACATCATTATAAATATAAAACAATGTGGATCAACATAATACCTTTCACATATTATTATTGTCTCATGGATTTTCCTCCTAAATATATTTACCTAACTTTTGTGGTTCTACAAAACGTTATGTAGGTACTTGCTATAACAATAAGTAACAAATAGATATAAATAACTCCTAAATAGAGTTAAAGAATCACAGTTTCGTATAGATTCATAGTTTTGATTTCACAGTATATAATAATATACTTAATAACTAATAGCACTTACCCAATATTATAGCCTATCTTAGAGTTAATATTTCCTGTACATTATTTCATACGTTTCTTTGGCGGTTCAGCAAATTGTGTACACGCAACACAAACGTATCTCCATAAACCAACTCTCAGCTACTAACAGACCATTGGCTCAGCAATTAATTTAAAATTCATTATATGTCTCAAGGTTCGTCTCACTCTGATCCCATGTTGTATCCGCTGTTCTTCCCGTATGGCGAGGCCGGTTGGCATAACGAGATGTTGCAAGAGGGCCCTCGACGAAATAACGTCCGCAGTCGAAACTCTATAAGAGAGTTTGCGTGCTACCGCGTGGCCATTCGATACGAGGGAAATAACGACACGAGGCACCAACGGTTCAGTTCGATACATCAGGGCCGGTCCTTGTTTCACCAGTTCCTGTGCGACCACTACGTTCAGATGGAAACCAATAATCAGAACTACATACGTGAGCATCAGGCAGAAATCTTTGCCGAAGCGTATCAAGGGTTGGTGGACCATGTGAACGAACGTCTCATCATCGATCCTATGGCGGTCGGCCGTAGGGTCATTTTACCGTCGACGTTCGTGGGCAGCGACCGATACAACAAGATGTGTTATCAAGACGCCATGGCCATGGTCCGCAGCAAAGGGAAGCCCGACCTGTTCATAACGTTTACGTGCAATCCAAGGTGGCCGGAGATCACGGAAAACCTGGCGGCTCACAGCCTCCCGAATGACAGGCCCGAACGGACGGCCAGGGTGTTCAACATGAAACTAAAGGAGCTACTAGGTGACCTAACTGTTAATCGTGTGTTTGGTAATGTCGCCGCTTACGTATATACTATTGAGTTTCAGAAACGCGGTCTGCCCCATGCGCACATACTGGTAATCCTGGAGAAGGATCATAAGTTCCGCACGGCGGCAGACGTCGACGACGTGGTTTGCGCCTTCTTGCCGGACCCGGAGACAGACAGGCGCTTACACGACTGCGTGCGGTCCCACATGATACACGGACCGTGTGGAACAGTCAACCCGAGGTGTCCGTGCATGGTGAACGGCAAATGTTCGAAAGATTTCCCGAAGGCGTACGCAGAGGAGACTGTGTACGTTGCGGAAGGCGGTTATCCGAGGTACCGCCGACCGGACGACGGCCGGACGGTACTTGTGGGAAGACATGATGCGGTCGGTAACGGGTGTGTAGTGCCTTACAACCCTTACCTTCTGGCCAAGTACGACGCTCACATCAACGTCGAGATATGCACGTCCATAAAAAGTGTCATGTATATCTACAAGTATATATACAAGGGACACGACCGTGTGACGTTGGAGATTGAGCAGAACGGAGATGAAACTACAAGGTGAGTCTTAACCTTACACTACACTTAGCGATATAAACATAAGATAATATAATAGTATACATGTGTGTGTGGTATAGTGATAACTGATAATCATGGTGGATTGTATACGTTTATTTTGTGTGTTCAGCGTGTATGAATTATTTACTACTTTTTAGGGCAGTTGTATACATTCACCAATACCTCATAGTATATATTATATTATATCATGTGGCTTGGTGCAAGAAGGGCCTATGTCATGTTTTGAAAATGTTCAGGAATTCAATCTTAAATTTTATTTTGGAACTCTAAACATTATATTTGTTTTTATTTCATTGTATGACTCTCATTTTGTTTTCAAATATAAATAATAAAATTACATTGTTTTTGACATTGGCCAAAAACTTAAATTTAAAATAAACACTTGTGAAAACATTTCTACATTTTAATAATAATATTCCATTGAGCATAATGTTGGTAATTTTCTACATTTATAAACTTTATCTAATTTGGTCCTACAGCGTTAGAGACATTGGCCCTTTTTTTTTGTAACACAACTAACATAAGCAAATTTTAACGACATTGACCCGTCTTGCACCAAGCCACGGAATTATTTTATGTGTTGGTCATTATTTTTATTACATTTAATGTGTTATTTCGTTCAAGCTGTGTATAATAAACACAATAAACATTCTATTGCATACAGTTCTATAAATAAAAATATATAATTTATACATGTGTATGGTATAACGATTGTTTTGGTGGATATTATACATTTATTTAGTGTGTTCGGTGTGTATGAATTATTTACTACTTCATAGGGCAGTTGTATACATTCACCATTACCTTTAAGTTCTATACTTCAATATATATTATATTTATGTGTTGTTTAGGTATTATTATATTATGTACTTCTACAGAGAGTTCTATAGGTGGTCTACATTAGTACACAGTGGTACCTACATGCTATTGATAGATTTTTATTATATTTATTAAATTGAAAATTATTACAATATTTTATGCATGTGTCATTCTTAGCAGTGTGTCCAGTGTTTTTTAGGTTTTTAGGGTAGTGGTAAGCCTTTTATTTTTTTTTTTACTTTTGTATACTAGCTATATTATATACTTTACGTTTAATGTGTTGTTTAGGTATTATTATTATTATCATTATTATTTTTTCATCTAATTCATTCAAGCGGAATAACACACGTTTGTTTATGGATTGTTATTTTCATTGACATAAATTAATATTTCCTATACCTTTGCCATTCTTATATAATATTATTTGGTGATTTATACGCAGTCACACAGATAATGTATTCTAGCTGATAAAAGTTTTTTAGTTTCACTTTACATTTGATGCGTTATTTTCACAGTGCAAAATATAAATTGAATTAAATACATCAATTATATGCTAATAATTCCAACTCATTTCAATTGTAACTTATATTAATTAATATTAATATTTAGCTACTCAAGACGTTTGTGTCTTACGCGTGCGTTACTACAACATTTATTTATCAAAATACATATCATAATATAATATCGGTCACATTTATTGTATGCCAAACTTTACAAAATTTAACGGTTGTAGGGATTCTTCATAATGTCCATTATATTTTTCAATGTTAAAGTATTAACATACACTAAAACTCATGTCACATTGAACTTTATTTAAGAAAGAATAAAACTCACATATTAACAACCGTCCGTCAGGACATACGGGCGACGACTGATAACTCTCAACCGACTCCCCGTCAGTATAGTTATCAACAACAATAATATATAAAGATAACATTCGGCCATCCTTAGGCCTTATGTCCTCATAAGGCACATAACACAATTTATACTTAATTTACATATTATATAAAGTACATATACATTTTAAAATAACATAATAATTATGATAATTAGTTTTCTCTATGAATACAACATGTCAACATAACAAATAATGCTTTACATTCAACAGTATGAGGTACTTTAGAAAATATCTTGTATATCATATCATCATAACAATACTTAGCATGATAATTTTCATATAACTGACTTAATATTAATCATACAAATTAGAATATACATAGATATTTTAGTTATTACATATAAGAAATTATACAAAGTCTTCAAATTTGTTTGGCTTTCGCCTGACTCGAATGGGTCGTTGATCAGTCTTGTCCTCTTCCTTCTCCATTTCTTCATCTTCCTGGTTACTATCTTCCTCTTCTTTGCATGAGTCAGATCCAGAGTTCATGTACATCTTCATCTGATCTAAGGCTACCACTCCTTCGTAGAATCTTTGGGTTCTTTGAATCTCTGGTAAATCTTGTACCCTGAAACGGTCATTAGGTAGGACTTCTGTGATTACATAGGGACCCTTGTATTTCACCAACATTTTCTTTGACTCTCCTGGTTGTCCTGTTGTCTGACGCTGTATCATCACTAAGTCACCTGTGGTAAATGTAGGAACCTTAATTCGCCCTTGATTGTGGTAGTCCTGCATTTTCTTTTGCTCTGCAACTATTGACTCTAGCGCTCGAGCTCTTAATTGTAAAATGTCACATGCGTTGTTTTGAGTTGACAGTACTTCATCTTGAACTGCATCACCATCATAGGTCCTTGGAATAAATCCAAACATTAGTGTGAACGGAGTCGATTTTGTTGCTTTATTAAATGCATTATTAATGCTCCATTGAATTCTTCCTATAACTTTGTCCCAATCATCTTCTTCCTTGCAGGTGGTAGTCAACATTGATAAAATTGTCCTGTTAAGTCTCTCACACTGTCCATTGGCTCTAGGTGTAGCAGTTGCGTTCCTCACATGAATAATGTTCCTGGCTTTGCACATTTGTTCAAATTCTTTTCCGGTGAAAGCTGTACCGCGATCACTGACTATCCTTACCATGGGCCCAAATATAGCTATGATGTCCCCCATCAACTTGGTGGTAGTGCTGCTCTTAACATTTTTAGTTGGTCTTAAAATTGAAAACTTTGTAAACCCATCGACTAATACAAACAGATATACATTGTTAAGTTTACCTTTTATAAAAGGTCACAAGTGATCCACATGTACTGTATGGAATGGCACACCTATCTTATCAATTGCATGAAGTTTACCTTGACGTTGTCCACCTGGTACTTTATTGTATAAACAGTCTAAGCATGATCCAACAAACCCTTTTACATATCGTTTCATATAGGGAAACCAATAGTGGCGTCGCAATCTTTCCAATGTGTTCTCTACAGCTGGATGTCCTACATTATTATGACACAGCTTCGTTATTTGACTTCTTGCTCGTTTTGGTACTACCCATAAAAGTTTATCATTGTTCCTACGGTATAGTCTCCCGTCAACAACACTATATTCTTCTTGAATTTTTCTTTCAGCTTTGTTCAATACCTGCTCTCCTCCAATCCCTACAATTCTTATGATTTCATTCAATTTGTTGTCATGTCTTTGAGCAAGTTTTAACCAGTCATCATTGTCCATAGTATTTAACAATACATGAAATATTTCTGTTTCTTCTAAAATTGATTTTTCTTCAGCGTTTGGGTTCCTTGAAAGGGCATCCACATGGTCCATCTTATCCCCTGCTCGGTGTTCTACTTCAAAGTCATAGTCCATGATCTGCAACCACCATCTTCCAATTCTTGGTACAATGTTTTTCTTGCAGAACGTCCATCTGACAGCTGCACAATCTGTAATCACTTTAAACTTTTTCCCTATTAAGTAAGTGCGGAACTTTTGTAAAGACCAAACTACAGCCAGAGTCTCTAGTTCAGTAGAGTGATAACGCGATTCTTCTGCCGTTGTTTGGCGGCTCGCATATGCAACTGGATGCATCGACGCTCGTTCATCCTTTTGCAAAAGTATTGCTCCCAAGCCCAATTGAGAAGCATCACAGTGTACTTCCGTCTCAGATAGCGGGTCATACAGTTTTAATATAGGTTTATTTGTAAGAATTGATTTTAATTTTTCAAACGCAGCATCTTGGTCCTCAGTCCATTCCCAAGGAGTATCCTTATGCAGTAATGACGTAAGGGGTTTAGTAATTTGTGCATATCCTTGAACATATCGCCGAAAGTAACCAGTCAGGCCTAAGTATTGTCCCACATTGTGTACATCCCGTGGTCTGGGAAAGTTCATCACTGCTTCGATCTTGCGTTTACTTGGTGCTATTGAGCCTTCTGAAATCTGAAATCCCAAGTATTCGATTTCTGTACATAGGAAATTACATTTCTTTAGATTTAATGTAAGATTAGCATTAACAAAAGTTTCAAGTACGGTTTCTAAATTGTACAACCCGTCTTCTACTGTGCGACTAAGAATCAGAACATCGTCCATGAACACCATAGCAATTGTAAATCGCAGAGGTCCCAAAACTTGATTGATCATGCGTTGGTACACAGATGGTCCGTTTGCTATACCAAATGGCATTCGTGTGAATTCATATTGACCATCCGGTGTTATGAATGAAGTCTTCTCCCTGGCGTCTTTGCTCATTGGTATCTGGTAATAACCGGAAAACATGTCTAGATTAGTATATAATTTCATACCTGCTAAGCGGTCAATTTGTTCTTCTATCAAAGGTAATGGATAGCGGTCCTTCACCGTTATTTTGTTCAGTGCCCGATAATCCACACAGAATCTACTTCCGCCGTCTTTCTTTTTGACCAATAGGATCGGAGATGCATATGGGGAATTGGAATCTGTTATTATACCGCATCCCTTCAAGTCTTCAACCATTTCTCTCACTGTTCTTCGTTCTGATTCGCTCAACCGATAAGGACGGAAAGTAACTGGTTTGTTGGTAACAGTTATTATATTACATTCAGTACTTTTGACTTTGCCCAATTCACTCATTTGGGTAGCAAAACAGTTTCGATATTTGATTATGAGTGTCTGTAATGCCAGTTGTTCTTCAGTTGTTAGTTGGTCACCATGTTTAATGGACTCTACATCAAAGTCTGATTTTTCGCACTGGGTTTCTGCAATCTCCGTACATAATATAGTTCTGCTTATTCTCTCATTTTCTTTTACATGGACGTCTGACGTTGAAAGATTGATAATAGGCAATCGTGCCTTACCCTGGTCATTAGTAGTTATTACACAACTTGGAATACAGCGGTCATCTCTTATTTGTTCGTTAACAA
Organism: Macrosiphum euphorbiae; assembly: GCA_949089665.1. Lineage (NCBI taxonomy): Eukaryota > Metazoa > Arthropoda > Insecta > Hemiptera > Aphididae > Macrosiphum > Macrosiphum euphorbiae. The sequence goes on along the minus strand of CARXXK010000117.1, from coordinate 459,838 downwards.
ATAAATCTAATGATTTGTTATCCGACTGTACCTCAATCACTCCAACATGCTTCGGTGAAATTACTTCTGTTTGTTTTGCCCACAAACTAATTACTCTTGGTGGCAATTCTGGGATATCCATATCAAATACGTCGTTGCCTTCTTTAGTGTCTTCGTATATACGTAAAATGTCTCCACGTTTGACTAGTACAACATGCGATTGTTCGGTGAATGGTTGTCCAACTATAAGTGCTATGGTCTGTGCGTCATCTGAAACGATATAAATTGGTACTTGAGAAGTAGCGCAGTCCACTCGTAATTTGACTGTGACAACGCCTATAGGCACCAATCTACCATCACCGTAGCCTCGGATTTCAACTGTATTTGGTATTGACTCGATCGATAATCCCATTGTTATAGCGTCACTCTTTCGCATTAGACATAGTTGACTTCCAGTATCTACGTACGCTCGTACTGGTTTTTCATTAACTAAAACATCAAAAAAATACTTTTCATTGATTGTGTTTGGTGTTGAACTTACTAACGACACAACTTGGGTATTCGTAAAACAAGCGTTTTTTTCATGACCATATTTCCCACATTTTTCGCACTTCGCTTTTTTTGGTTTTGTGCAGTACCTTGATACATGTCCATATGTAGAGCAGTTGAAACAGAGTGGCTCGTCTTTGTCATTGCGCGGCGGTAATTTGGTAAATGTCTTACGGTTAGTGTCCTTGGATGCAGTAGGCATTTGAGACTTGGTTGTACTGGACGTAACGTGACTTACTTCATTGGTATTTGGACGTTGTGGCTTATCTTTTTTAAAATACTGTGAACGGGCGTCACTAATCTGAGTAAACGACGTTAAATCGTAACACAAGTTATCTTCATCAATGTGATGTCGAGCTAACAAATAGTAACATAAGTCTCGCGACCTTAATCCGGCGACAATTTGCTGCTTCGTCTCATCAAACGGCAATTCTAATTCACGACATAATCTAGCTTTATGATGAAAATAATCGGCTACCGTTTCCGATTCACTTTGTACTCGTTTCAGCATGTTTTTCATACGTTCGACTATATTCAGTTTCGAACCGACAAATGTACGTTTAAACTGAAATACGAATTCGTCCCAATTTGTAAATTTCCTACCGGTAAACCAATTGTTCGCTGGTCCGATCATTCGCGAGCGCGCACTTTCAATTTTGAACACGTCGGGCCATCGATGTAGTTTAGCGACACCTTCGATTGCTGCCAACCAATCTTCCGCGGTTTGACTATTACTTCGACCATCGAATTCCGGCAACGTGTTGAGAAAATTTGGCATAACAAGATATTCCGAACTTTCCGACGATGTTGACGATCGATCTCGATATCTCTCGTTTATAAACAAACCGTTTATCAATGCTTGATTTTGTTCCAGTAGTGCCTTTATCATCGGATCTAAACCACTAGTACTTGTAGTTACGGACTGGGTTGGTAACACTGTTTCATCCTTGGGTGTTCGGTCATTACTTTTGGCGGCATAATTGTGTTCAACGTTTTTGTTCGATTCTTCATTTCGTAGTTTTTGTAGGTTATGAGTACTCCCTGTATCCAGCTTTTCGTTGCACGACACACGTGACTCTTGTGAACTCGGTTGATCTCCATGGACGTTAGGTTCGTTGTTCGGCATAATTATTGTTCTTAGATCGTCGTTCATTTATTGTTCATCTGTTCGTCTTCTGTTCATCTTCTGTTCATCCCACTTCTGAATATTAACATACACTAAAACTCATGTCACATTGAACTTTATTTAAGAAAGAATAAAACTCACATATTAACAACCGTCCGTCAGGACATACGGGCGACGACTGATAACTCTCAACCGACTCCCCGTCAGTATAGTTATCAACAACAATATATTAAGATAACAAAAGTAAAGAACTATAAGTGTTCATGCAATATTCAAAAATTAGTTCTTAGTATGGTTAAACGTTTCAAAATACTTCAAAATAAATTAAAATTATTAAACATTGTAATATATTATTATATTGCAATGCAATGCTATGCGTCTACAAAATAAAAAATAAATAAATTATCATAATAATACAACACCAAACGGTATCATCTTATATTGAGCCAGCCAATATATTGTTACTAATCTTTTCAATATTCCTTTTTAGGTACGTCAACTCGAGGTACGTCAGCCCGCCAGAAGCTGTCTGGCGATTGTATTCGTACAAACTGCACGACAAAAGTCACACGGTCTTCAGGCTTCCCGTTCACCTGGAGGGTCGTCACAACGTGTATTTTCCGCCGGGCCAAGAAGAATTACGGCTACAGAACGAAGCTGTTGGTCGCACGAAACTCACGCAGTTCTTCGCGCTGAACGCGACCGACGTGGTGGCTCGACAATACTTGTACCACGACATACCGATGCATTACACCTGGCAGCAAAATGTCAAACAATGGCGTCCGCGGGTGAATCGGATGAAAAACGTTACATTGGCTCGGATGTACGTGGTGAACCCAATGGACCGGGACCGTTTCCACTTGAGATTGCTACTTCTGAACCGAAGAGGCCCGCAGTCCTTTCAAGACATAAGGACGGTGGACGGGGTCGATCACGGAACATACACGGCGGCTGCGATTGCACTCGGACTATTGGAAGACGACCTAGCGTGGCGGAATTGTTTGGATGAATCCGCGTTGGTGGACACGCCGCGGCAACTGAGGTATCTCTTCGTCACTATACTGGTGTTCTGCCTGCCTTCAGACACGCTGGCGTTGTACGAGAGGAACGAAGCGAACCTGATGGAGGGCTTCAACCGGCGTCTCCAAGACGTCGACCGCGCGAGGGCCGCGTGTCTGGCAGCCATCGAGGATCTACTTCGTGGGCACGGAAAGTCACCCGCGGTCGACTACGGTTTGCCCCTCGCCGACCCCCTACTACTGGAACCGCTGCAGGACGACAACGCGCTGTTCCGAGAAATAGACGCGGCGGCACGGTGGGCCCAACAAGTGGAAAACTTGAACGCCGAACAGCGAACGGTGTACGACCGCGTGATGGCGGCCGTCGAAGACCCAGTCGAGGTGACGCGAACTTTCTTCGTCGACGGACCCGGAGGTACGGGAAAAACTACGCTGTACGGATGCCTGATATGGTCGCTTCGGCAGCTTCGGCGGGAGGTGTTGAGCGTCGCGTACACCGGGATCGCAGCGTCGCTCATGGACGGCGGCATGACGGTGCACTCGACGTCCACCATCACCATGCAGTCCGCGCGAGCGCAGAGGATACGCAACGCGGCTCTCATCGTCCGGGACGAAGCCCCCATGTCGCCGGGACTGCAACTGACGCTGGTGGACCGCCTGCTCAAGGACGTCATGGTTTCGAATTTACCGTTCGGCGGTAAAACCATGCTGTTCGCCGGCGACTTCAGGCAGATATTGCCCGTGATCCGGAGAGGGACGAGAGCCGAGATCGTCATGTCGTCGATCAAGAACAACCATCTCTGGAACGTCATGGAGCGCTTCGATCTGGTCCAGAACATGCGTGCGGGCAACGACGAGGACTTTGCGTCTTGGTTGCTTCAGCTCGGCAACGGCCAACTGCCCGCGGTCGACGGCGTTCCGGACACGGTGGAAATCCCGCAGGAAATGGTATGCGACGTCGCCGATTTAATCGATTTCGTGTATCCGCAGCAAATGTCGTTGGCCAACGTTGAAGAATTTGCTCGGAGAGTCGTCGTGTGTCCCACCAACGAAGAGTGCAGAGGTGTCAACGCGGACGTGCTGGAGCGCTTCGACGGCAATTCGGAGACCTACCAGGCCGTCGACACCGCGGAGGTGGACGCGGCCGACGAAGTTGCCAATTTCCCCACAGAGTTCCTCAACACTTTGGTACCGGACGGCCTGCCGCCGTTCCGGCTCGAGTTGAAGGTGGGGTGCATCGTCATGTTGCTCAGAAATCTCGATCCTAGGAGACGACTGTGCAACGGTACGAGGTTGGTGGTCACCGAACTGCGGCGACACAATTTCAAGGCGAGGATTTTGGGCGGTGACCCACGGGACGACGACATCGTCCTGCCCAAGATACCGCTTAGGTCCAGCGGTGAGGACGACCTGCCCATCCCACTGAAGCGCATTCAATTCCCGGTGAGGTTGTCGTTCGCCATGACCATCAACAAGTCGCAGGGTCAGACGTTCGACAGGGTAGGTTTGCTTCTGACGACGCCCCCGTTCACTCACGGGCAGCTGTACGTGGCGTTTTCGAGGGTGAGAAACGCACAGTCCGTGAAAGTCGGCATATACGCCGATGACAGCGGGCGATTCGTCACCAAGAACATCGTGTACAGGGAAGTTCTGTAATGCAATAAGTGGTAAGTATATTCTAGGTGACGTCCGACGATCGAGTCTAGATGATGGTGATAGTCTGGTTGACTTTAAACCTGACATGTGTAACATATTTTTCAAACACAATACGTTACACCGCTGTTATACTGGTCTGTGTACTACATGCGCCCGATGATAGTCTGGTTGACTTTAAATCTAACATGTGTAACATATTTTTCAAACACAATACGTTACACCGCTGTTATACTGGTCTGTGTACTACATGCGCCCGATGATAGTCTGGTTGACTTTAAACCCAACATGTGTAACAGTTTTTTTTAAACCTAATACGTTTTTCAAACTTAATACGTTATACCGCTGTTGATAGTCTGGTTGACTTTAAACCAACATGTGTAACAGTTTTTTTTAAACCTAATACGTTTTTCAAACTTAATACGTTACACCGCTGTTCTACGTGGTCTGTGTGGAGGTGACTTCGTGATGACCTTGCCTTCGGGCTAAACGGAGAGAAAGTTTGACAACCTCCTCGTGGTTCTCTCTGGATGCGGATTCACTATAATGTGAAGCCGTAACTAATGTCAAACAATGTATGTAATGTCTGTGTTATTTGTATAGATAGTGTAGACAATTTTTTTAATTTTGAATGTTGTATTTTATTTGTAATGGAACATTAATTTAAGATTCTAATGTACCTAAATTATATGATGTAAATAACATTAATAAGTCAATTTCACTATGTTTGTTGTAAATTAATGGAAAATGTATTTATTACATTAATTGTTTTATTCACTTAAATAGTATTAGATTGTACACTGTAAATTGTATTACTATTATATTACTACTGTTTGTATATAAATATATAATATATTGTAATTTTACAATATTTAGATAATTGACATTTTACTTAGAGTTGTATTTCTTTCTTCTTGGTTTTAACATTAATAAGCAATTTTACTATGTTCATAATAAGTATATCCTTTTTGTATACTAAATCACTGTGAACCGCTGTTAATTAATGAAGACTGTATTAATGGTTGAAAACTTACTTTATTTTATTTGTATTGTGTTTATTAATATGTAAATTTCACTGTACCTACTCACGATATTCATAATTTTTTGTACACTTTGTATCGCTGAACTACTTGATTAATTTATATTGTATTAATGGTTGAGAGATCGTTTAGATTACTAAATATATAAATCTTCACATATAATTATTATTGTATATTATAATAATCGACATATTTGTATTAATTGTTTTACTCACTATTCCCTAATAGAGTATAAGTTTTTTGTTAAACACCATTTTCTTCTTCGTTTTATCTAATTGTTTTATTCTAATTATATTATAAATGTAATTATTACAATATTTATATAATTGACATTGTAGTAATTGTTTTGTTCAGTAAAACTAATGTTTTTTTGTTAAACACCATTTAATAGTTGTATTTTAGATTATTACTACTGATGTGTATATAAATTGTAATTCATTAAATTTAATTATATTTACATTGACAATATTTGTTTTGTGTCTTTGTGCCCCTGAAGAGTGCCATTGGTTCTTAATTAAGTGAATATCATAAGAATAAATAATTTGTAAAAACATACAATTGATTTTAACGACATAATCATGGTGCATTTGTTCAATGACGATTTATTAAAATTCACACACATTTCTTGGGTCAGGGAATGGATCCCCTCAAAAAGAGTAAATTACTCAACGTTTAAATTAAATACTTTGTTTTGACAACAAATGCTGTAAGCACAACATTTAACCGTAATAGTAGGAATAACTAATAACGATTTAAAAAGCCATTCATACAGTGGATATCTTAATAACAATGCGTAGATAGGTACTAGGTGTATAAATGATAAGATACTGCATAATATTATGTTATTTAAATTTTTATGGCAGTGTTCGAACGGCTGTTGTAGATATTTTTTGTATAAACACCATTTAATAGCTGTGTTCCTTTTTTTTTCGTTTTATATCTAATCTAATCTAATAGGTAATACATTGTAATGTGTAATACAACATTTTGTTAGTTGCGAATTGCTGTTGATTAATTTTTTTCTTATTATTATTACTGTTTCACATAATATTATGACACCATTGATGACACTATTTTATTATCTAACAATTATAATATTATGTAGTGTGTTACTACATACTACGTCACCGTGAATGGATATAATTTCTTTTGTCACTTTGTGGTCATTGCTGTGAATAATAGTAACTCTCAGATGAGACAGAAACACATGTATTATTTACTTTTTTATGTCAAAATTTTGCAAGTACCATTCAATATTATAGTAGACTGCTAATTTATTTATTTTAGTGGAGTAATGCCACTGTACAGATTGCTGTTAACTATTTTTAATACTTATTATAATATCATAGGTATTCTTATGTAAAAAAGTTAAAACAATATTTAATAGTTGTGTAATTTATTTTATATTATAAGTCAATATTTTTACAATAATTGATGTTGTATTTGTTTTACTCATTGTAGACTATTAATTCTAAAATCTTTTAATGACGTCGTATTTATTTATTTGTTACATACTTTAGACATAATTCTATGCAACACCTACCTAGGTCATTAATTTCACTGAGATCCTTAGAACCCTTATAACTATTATCTTATTTGATAATACACACCACACATATAATTTATTGTGTTACAATAGTATGAACAATATGTATTGGTAACTTATAGAAATTTAAAAAATCTTTCATACCGTACGCTCAGTACACACATAGTAATTTCAAAATATACAGTTGGAAAGGAAAAGGAAAAGAAAATATAATTGTAAATGAAATAGTCATGTTTTTTATCCCATTATTTTATTGATCATCTGAAAAAAAACATAACGAATAAACGTAGACAATTGTTTGTTGAGAAAAAAATGTTCCTGTTAAAAACTTACATTGATTTTGCGATTCTGCTCTCGGCACCTGAAAATAATATGTTTGATTAGAATTATTAATTTAAAAAACTAAAGTATTTATATTTATATTGCATCCTTACATCGCACTGCCCCGGCGGTGTAGGAGGCATCACTGATTTCCTGAAAATTATGTGTTTAATTAGAATTATCAATATCAAACACTTAAATTTTATATAAATATATCCTTACGACATTTGGCGGCGGCGTCTCGCAGGCGGTGACGTACAGCTGCTCTTGAAAATAATTTGTTTAATTAGATTTATCAATTTATCAATTTATTTTTTTAAATTTTTTACTAATATATCTTTAAAGTGCATACCAGGGGCGGAGTGGCCGGTCTGGAAATGGGAATTTTCCAGATGGCCTGGTGGCCTGGCCATTTTGTTAGATTTTTTTTTTTAATTTAATTTAATTTACAAAATATTAGTTAATGCTATATGCGTCAAAAATTTGTTTCTATTAAATTATTGTATTACAAATACTATTAATGCAATAATAGTACATTGGGATAGCCTCGTACAATTGTATACTCTTATGATTAGGCTTTGGATATAAAATTACAAAATATTTGGTACATAAATATAGACATAAAATAAAATCAAAGCAATATAATATTGATATAGGTCGGTTATTTTTATAATAAAACACCCATTTTAAACATTGAATTATTTTAAAAAACAGGCTGAGAAATTCAATGACCAATGATTATCTTGAGTCTTTTATGCTAATGGCCATTGAAAATAAAATTCTCATGGAAATAGATAACAATATTATCATAAATTAAAATGCTGCAGTTGGTGAGAAATCTAAGCTATTATCTAAATTATTACTATGAATGTATAAATCTTTTTTATTATAATATATTGTTTACAATGTATGTATTTATCTATTACTTATTACCTTATATCTACTAAACCTAAACAATTAAAACACAATGTTTAATATAATTATTAATATTTCGTTGATTTCAACTATTAAACCATACCTACTAATTTTATTTTTCAGACTTTCAGGTATAAGTACTTAGTGGTATATTAATGTAATGTGTTAGAAGACAGAAGTTAAAAGAAATAGCAAGATAGTGATTGAAATACTTTTAAAATACTATAAGTAGTTTTGAAATACTTAGGTAAATAGAAAAACCAAATTCGAGCTTAGAGAGAAAAAATATTTTGGTGGATAAATTTTAAACTCCCGGCCTGGATTTGGTTCCCACTCCGCCCCTGGAGCATACTAATATATTATACTTACATCTTTGGACGGTGGTGTCGTGGCCGCTCGGCTTCGCGACCGTTGCCGACGGACCTCCTGAAAATTATTCGTTTAGTTAGATTTATCAATTTTGAAAACTTGAATATTTTTTTAAATTTTTTACTTATATATACTTACATCGTTGGAAGGTCGAGCCGCGGCCGCTCGGCTCTGCGACCGTTGCCGACGAACCTCCTGAAAATTATTCGTTTAGTTAGATTTATATAGAAATGTAATTAGATTTATTTTTAAATATAAATATATATCCTTACGTTTGACGATGGTCGTGATGTTGGGGAGCGGGATCTGGGGAGGGGCCTAGCACGGAAAGCCCTGCCACCTCCCCTACCACTGCCACCTCCCCGACGCCTTACGCCATCACGACCACTGACGACGTCGACACCACCTCCTCGCCGCCTGCCACCACTACGACCACTGCCGTTGCCGCCGCCACCACCTAACCGCCGGTCACCACCGCGGCCACCACCTACACCTCTGGACTTGGATACAATATAATTTACAATTTATATACATCATATTAAGACTGTTATTGAGGAATATGTAAAGGAAACACTCACCGCAATCCCGGGAGAGGTGGCCGTTTTCCCCACAGTTGTAACATTCTGAAACGGGGAGATATAATATTTTAATCGTTTCTAATTTCAATTATTAACCAAATGTATGCTTACGTCGGGCGCGGTCCTCCTCTCTCCCGATGTAAACGGTGTATGTACCGCCAAAATTGAAAGTACTCATTCTAAAGTTAATAAATAAATCCAAATAAATAATGTTGAAAAAAACAATTGATCTGCATTATTAGGTTGGTGATATTATAAAATATTAAATTCGTTTAACTAAGATACTGTTCTCTTCGCAAATGTATATGGTATAACAATATCATTTGATTAATGCCATCGGAGGTGAACGCAGGGTTGCTACTAATTTTTTTCTTAAAAAAAGTGAGAAAAGTGAGTATTTTTTTCAATTAAGTGAGTTATATTCAAGTAAAAAGTGAGTATTATTTTCATATTATAGGTGAGTTTTTTTAAACAAAAACATAAAAATAAAATACAATAGTTTAAATATCTTCAGGCGTTTTTTACTTTTTCAGTTTATTATAAACAAGTTATAAATTATACTTATAAAACAATTATGTTTAAATATTAATAATAGTTGGTTCTACCTAAATAATATAACATAAATAAAATGTAGGTAACCAACAAATATAACAACTGTAGAAACTGATATTATAGTATTATGTATATTAATTTTTTGAATGATATTATAATATACGTATTTGTAAATAAATATTAATAATGTGGTAATTATAGATACTAATTAGTGTTTAAAAATTATTTGTTCAACCATTTTCATGAGGTTATGAGTAATATTGTAGTCTGGGGATTTTTTCCGGGGATTTTTATTCTACAATTCATTTTTTTTATTTTTAAAAATAGTCTTAAAACATAAATAATTATAAAAATTTTGAATATTTAATTTAACACTTATTTACATTTATAGATCTTTAAAAAAGTGAAAAAACTGAGGAATCAATGAAATAAGTGCGAAAAAGTGAGCACACTCAAATAAAGTGAGAATAGTGAGAAATAGTGAGTGCGTAGAGAACGTTCAGAACGTGTTAAAAACAAAAAAAAATAGAAACAATATTTAATTTGTTTCACAGAAACCATGTGTTGCAGACAAAACTAAGGCTCGATTTTCGTCGCAAATTTATATATTATTATAATAAGATTTTACTAATTCATAAATACGATCCGCGTTGGACGTGTTAAAAAAAACAATCCAGTGTATCTTATTATACTCATTCTAAAGGAATAAAGGAAGTGTATACTAAAACTTTTATATTATTATAATAATTTATTAATTGATATATACGATTCGCGTTGAACGTGTTAAAAAAACAAGGCCCTCGTGTACTCGTGTACCTACGCTTGGCAATTGCCGCTAATGTTTTATACGTTGTTACTCTGAAGTTGACAAATAAAAAGCAATAAAGAAAGTGTATAGTAAAACGAAACTATAAGTGATCTGTCTGTATTATATTATATGTTGACTAGCTCTAACTAGGATAAAATATTAAATTCGTTAATCGGAAAGCATGTGTTACATTATATTAATTGATAAATTACCTACGATCTGCGGTGTAAACGTTTTAAAAAGCCACAAATTAAATTAATAATACAATATTTATAACAGTAATATTACATTGTATACTCACGTGTTTCCTTTCCGGGTACTTTGAATGAAATGATTTTAAAGTCGGACGTCGGCGGCATTCGGCGCAGTCCTTTGTCTTAGAACGGCGACAATAACAAGAGTCAAGGCAGGCAACCCATGCGGGTAACGATATCGCACGGCCGATTAATAAATTTATTGTATTGACAAATTATTAAATCGATATTTTATAGTTTTATATTATTCATTCGAACACGGCATTAAACCTTACACTTTTGGCCATCGTTCTTATTTCATTTTTATAAATTTTTTTCATATGATCATAATAATGCCTTAGGACCATCACTCGAATTTATTGATACACACGCAAACATGGTTTTCAAACATTCCCGCCTTCGACAGAATACCGCCAAAGCTGTAGGCCTTATCACCGACCGTTTATCGTCTATCCACTCGGTATCAGCGGATAACTTCCCGCCTATTATGTGATACGAGAGATATTGGGTCTGACATCATGTCGGTGTGCGGAAACGTTTCCGTGTTTTTCGGAGGACCATTCGGAAACGAAATCCCGATCAGCTGACCGAGTTTCGCTTCTAAATCGCTCTACTACTATAAACGAAAAAAACTATTAAACCTGGCCGCCCGACTTGCTAGACACTCAACAAATCACGGGGAATATATTACGACTAGCACGGGCGCCCGAAATGTTATTATTTATATATATTTGATTTACATCATTTGGCGTTTTCATGCCTTGACCCGGACGTCGCACTATCCGACGAAGTCAGATTGCCTACCAGGGTTACTACGTCCAACGTCGAGGAAGGTGACTGACCCGCTAGACACCAAGACATATACCATTTATTTTGCACGTGACCTATTACTTAATTTTGCGTCAGAAGTCACACGTTGTCCGCTATCCGACGCTAGACCCTAGATCCTCTGCTAGACCCCAAGACATATTTTCGAGTAATTACGTCGAGGAAGGGGACTCGGTAGTCGGATTGCTTACGAAATGTTTTGAATTTTCATTACTTCATTGATTTGGTGTCTGTAATGGACGCTGTCCCTGCCGCACATTGCCTACCCGGATAACGTAGATGGGTGACCTGCTAGACACCAAAAGTCAGAAGGTGGCTATATGCTTGGAATGGACAACCGAAATATTTTGAATTTTCATCACGTAATTTATTCTTTAATTTTGCGTTTTCGGTAATAGTAATGAACGTCGTCCGCGATTCGACGCAGTCGGATTGCATACCTGATGACGTGACCCGGCCGTCGCACATTGTCCGCTATCCGTCCAAGTCGGATAGCCTACTCCTATTATTATAGCGAATGTCATTCGAGGTGACTGACCTGCCAGACACCCTAAAAAATACGGCGGCTATATGATTTGCATGGACGTCCGAAATTTTTTAAATACTTTTCAAGTAATTTATTACTTTTTTTGCTTTTTCGGTAACAGTAATGAACGTCGTCCGCGATTCGACGCAGTCGGATTGCATACGTGATGACGTTCCCCAGCCGTCGAGTATTGTCGGATTGCCTTCCAGGGTGACTACGACCAAAGTCGAGGAAGGTGACTGACCCGCTAGACCCCAAATACTATTACTACGGCGAACGTTATTCGAGGTGACTGACCTGCTAGACACCCACAAAAATACAACGACGATTTATAATTTTTTTACGGAATTTTGAATTTCCGGCGGCAGTAAAGAACGTTGTCGTCGAATACGTTGTTGCTTACCGGGGGGCTACCACGTCGAACCACGGTGGACCTAACCTTATCAGAGTTCCTTATCACACACCGACCAGCTCGAGACTGACGACCAGACCAACAGACCACTGCAGCTTCCGAAATCGAAAACACTCATGACCGACACCTGGGGGTCTGGGGGTATCCCCCAGCGACGCTCGGAGAGCTAGTCTTATACTATAAAGCTTGAATACGTGAGGCGCCGCCTATACGTTAAATCGGCACTTTACAGGGAACCCTCCAATCAGTGGCGGATTTAGCGTCAGGCAAAGTAGGCAGTTGCCTAGGGCGGCAAATTTGTAGGGGCGGCAATTTTAGGTCAATATTTTATTGAGAATACTCTAAGTTTCTTTTTGATTTTCTAATGTACGGCGATTACTCTAAAGGATGGAAAAAAATGTTTAATATTTAAGTATAATAATATTCTTGTTAATATAATTTCTTCTTTATTTTATAATACATAACAATAAACGTCCAAGTAAATTATCTAACGACTGCCGGAACGTAGATCTATTATCTAAATACTAAACATGGATAACATATTTCGTTAATTTGTTTTTTTGCTAAGACGTAATAATTATTAATAATCGCTCGTGGTTCGTTTGATCGCACGGCGTACACACACTACACGCACAAATGCACAATACATACAGATATGATATATTTAATACGAATAAGGATTAAGGGTGACGATCGATTCGTATTGGAACGATAGTCTAATTATAAACCAGTCACAGTGAATATTTTTATATAATATACTCGTACGTACTATGCATTATGTGTACAAAAATAAAACTTTTTCTATCCAAAAGATAAAATTATGTAATAATTGTTTATTTTTCTTCGGAACTATGAAATAGAGGGCGGCCGAGTAAAAATAAATAGGTTTATTCTGATTAGACATTCGATTATTTTCAACACAACATTCAAGGCGGATAGACTTCATATTTGGTTATTAGTATACTACTTAAATTACAGGTAAATAAACACTATATTTTATAAACACATTTTATTAGAACAGTTTGTTAACATAACTGCCATTAATTATTGTTTAGTATCAGTCTTTATGATTTATTTTTTTAGTACTTATGTTAAATGAGTATTTAAAAATTCGTTTTCTCGTTGATAAGTTTAATGGGGCGGCAAAAAAAAATTGCCTAGGGGCGGCAATTGTGTAAATCCGTCTCCGCCTCCAATGAGAAAATTCAATTTCCCCGGAGGGCGGTCTCCCGGCGGCGGCGGAGCCGTCGCTGCGTTACCACTCCTCCTTATCGCTTTTCACCGTTTTTCTCGAAATTCACGATTTTTTTTTCAACATTTTCGACTCTTGCCCCCCCGCGCCGCTTCGGGGCGCCCCGTTCTGACCTTATTCGCGTTCCCAGCTAAATTTACTATTGTAAGTACGCCGTACTTTTTTCCCGGCTGGTCCTTCGCGGCGGATATAACGTGCGAACCGAGCGCCACCATCGCGCGCGTTTTTTGCCGTTTTTTTTTCGAAAATTTGATTTTACCACCCTCGCGGGCCCCGGGCGGCCCCGTCGTAGACTTATTCGCGTTCCCCGCTAAATTTATACCCTACGCGCGGCCCTACTTTTTCATAAACGAGTCCCCCGGCGGACGAATCGATCGCCGAGAGCGCCGCGTCGTCGCCGTTTCGACGGTTTTCCCGACTTTTTCGACCGGAGTCGCGTTCAGCGCTTTCGCGAGACGTCCGAGCTCCCCGTCGGAGACGTATTCGCGTTCCCCGCTAAATTTATAGTCGACGCGTGGCCCTACTTTTTCAAAAACGAGTCCAGGGGAGGTTAAACGTGAGCGGAAACGTGAGTAGGTACCGTGCATGTATCGCTATATACAGGCATAAATACATGCGTCGCGTCGTTTTTTGCGTAGCCGCCGCTGCGTTATCACTCCTCCTTATCACTTTTCACGATTTTTTTTCAAAATGTTCGACTTTTACTCCCCTCGGGGCCTCGGGCGGCCCCGTTCGGACCTTATTCGCATTCCTCGCTAAATTTACTATTATAAGTCCGCCGTACTTTTTTCCCTGCGGGCCCTCCGCGGCGGATATTGCGCGCGAACCGAGCGCCGCCGTCGCCCGCGTTTTTTGCCGTTTTTTTCGAAAATTCGAGTTTTAGGCGTTTTGGCACTTATCGACCTCCCCGTTTGGATCTTATTCGCGTTCCCCGCTAAATTTGTGTCCGGCGCGCTGCAATACTTTTTCAAAAACGAGTCCCGGGGAGGACCGGCGCCGCTTAAACGAGAGTAGGTACCGATTGGATATCGAGTAGGTACCGCTATATACAGGTATAAATACGTGCGTCTCGAGGTTCGATTTTTTTCGCAAAGCTCGGGTATTATACGTCCGAGGTCGGCGGAGCGTTCGTCCTCTCGCCGACGCCGTCGGATCGCCCGCTCAAACGCCCTTTGCCGGCCGTTCAAACGGCGTTCGCTTTTCGCGAGCACGGCGACGCGGCTTAAGACTCATACATTTGACTCAATTTCTTTAACTAGTATGGTGTATCAATCGGAGAACACACTCGTTTTAGAATCAAAAATTCAAGACGGATGTCGTATACTGTTAAATCGCTCCGATCTATTACAGTTGCAAGATTTAGAATCTACTATTTATGAAATTATTAAAAGAAATTCTGAAATAGTTAAACCAATTGTACTACATCATATTGAGTTAATCGCTACATTCTTACAATTAAACGTACCGCTACAAAACTCTACACTCGAAATAATGAGAAACCAAGTGAGAAAAATTGACAATAGTTATATCCAAAGACATGTTATTGACGAGGCAATACAATATGGTATTAGTCAGGGCGATTACATTTACACAAATCAAGTAAAATTATACGCAACTGATTCTATCGTTCAAAAATGGATGGAAAAAGTGAAAGAGGTATGAATATTTTTTCTTAACTTATTTTATTTTTATGTTAATAAACTAAATTTTTACAGGGAAACAATAGAGGGCGTTCAATAGCTATTTCCCCACCATCGTTCAGCAGTTTATATGAACAGGTAATAAACAGTTTTAAATTTTATCTACAAACCATATTTAAATTTCAAATATTTTTTTAGGGAAATCTGGCATTAATCTCACCCTTGTCTCCGTCGGCAACAATCAAGCAGCATTCGCCAGAGTACCCCATTTTGCAGTATTCTCTACCCACACAAGACAGTTGTACCAACCTCCAGGATGCTATAGCAATGGTAATATTGTATATATATATAAATATAATTTATATGATAAATAATCATTAATTTTTATAGGCTATTGATGAGAACGACGGACCCATGTATTTCAACAGAGACCCAACGTTCGATTACACAGACCGCAAGTCAAAACCATCTGATCTGTGTCCACCGAATTTATTTTATTAAGTCTTAATAAATATTTTTTTCTTGTGTGAAATAAAAACAACCATGATATTTAAAAACAAGTTTTTTTATTTATTAGTAATAAGGAAATAATTATAAGGTTACAATATATAAGGTTACAACAAATATAATATAAGAAAAAAAAATTTACAATTTTCTAACATCACCACTAAATGGGTTATAAGTTATAATCTGGTCGTGTAATATTAAACAATATGCTGCAGTCTTTTCTGGAATAATTGTATCTGTTTCAAATTCTATACGTAGATCCACGGTCGATGACTTTACATTGTCGTTTTGATGTGATAAATCGACAACGATGATTGGAACAAAGTTTTGATAAATATGTTTTGATAATAACGGCTGACAGTAGTCTCTCTCATAATACGATTTTTGAAAGTCTGTATAGGCCTTATACAGTATACTAGTTGTATTATTTTTAAAATCAGCGCGAAAGTCTTCATATGGAAACACTTCAGAATTTAAGTAAACCTTAAGGTTTTTTAATTGACAGTGATCGAATCGCCCAGCATCATTTTCAATATTTTTTTTTCGATCTGTCTGTAATCCAAACAGCACAAATCTTGGTTTTTCTAGCAAGCTGCTGGACTTTACCGTCCACGAATGAGAAGTATTTCTTGGAAGTATAGGGTATTCATTTAGATCCCAAGTCCGGTATGCACATGACAGTGTTCTATGTGAATCTATTACTTTTATCAGTCTTAATTTTTCTCTATCACTGACTTTGATAATGGGCATCTTCCAAACCACCTTAGTAAGTTCGATTGTAATTTTTTTATTTTTCTCAACGGCTGCGGTTGCACCCTCACCAACAACGTGTATCGCATCCAGGTCGGTAGATGCACGATTTAAAATCAGTTGCTGATTACAATTAAGTAATATTTTTTTATAGTCTTCACAAAATCCGAATAAATGTTTTAGAGGGATACACCCGGTAAATACATCGCCGCTCATAAAATTTTTATTATCTTCACCATCCATTGCCGAATCCCAGCCCGCGTTCTCCAACGTATTCAAATCGTTTGGAGTATACGAGCAGTATGTTTTCAAACAAGAGGAAACTCCAGGTGTTTTTAATTTTTGTATTTCTACTCCGTTTATTTCATATCGCATTTGAGAGAATAAAAATGCTAATCCATTATTTGAAAAACGAACATCTCCAACAGCATCGGCAGGTTTTTTTACTTTTCCCTCGATGAAAATATAACTTTCACACGGTAAAGTGTACGCGTCCATATTTAAAATATTTATCCTGATTTCATCGTTATTTGATAATGACATGTTTGAGTACGGAGTGAACGAATGATAATTCATTTGCGTTATTTTACACTCATCTACATAGTCGGCCGTTACGTCTAAATACGAGTCATCCATATTTATTTTTAAACTTGCAACGAACGGAGAAAATTCAAATTGTTTTTAGTGAGCTTGCTATCGTTTTTCGGTTTAGAGATAGTTTTTTTCGATGTTGACTTCTTAACGGCAGACGGTAAACTGACAGGTTTTTTGATTGTACCAGGTTTTATATTAAACTTGAGCCAAATATCCGCGAGTGATTTGTAGACGGACTGTTATTGGTTCACCACGAAGATTAATTAGACAGTCGTTTTGATCTTTTAGTGCGATATTTACTCTAGTTATTGATCTCGTGTTGAGAGCATAAAAAACTGGATGTCTAGGTACTTCAACGATTTTATACCCTGCAGGTACAGATGGATAAAGCTCGTGTATAGCCTGACTCGGCGTACCGTCACAGAATGAACCAGTAACTAAGTTGCACTCTACTTTTATACTGTTTATTTTCATTATGTTAACAATATTTTCAGATTCATGAGTAGCACCAGTAGTGTATAGTACATTTCTAAACCCTAATAATTTAGCTATACTATTTCCAACTGATAAGTCCACGTCATGACTACACGACATAATACACTTTAATGTTCTACTGTTTGCTTTTAATCCAAACGCAGTGACATAGTCTGGTAACATATCTTGTATAATACTCTCTAATTGATACAACTCATACGTCCCCGTAGGTATAATTATGTTTTCGTTCTGTCCGATAAAATTTCGGAAACCGATAGTATTACATCCAGGCTCGATGTTTGGTATTGAATTATTTGTCTGTAGGCTCAAAAGGCATATCTGTGCTGTACTTTCTACTTCCAACGGTGGAAAAATTTCGCATGACAATTCGCTCGAGTTACCGTTTAATGTTATCGTGTACATGATAAAAATTTTAAACACAAGTGTCCACAGTTTGTAGTATTATATTTCTGTTCTCTGCTATAATTGAAATTGATATTGCACCCGTGAAAATATTTTTGTACTTCTAATGGTGGTGGTAGATTTCCAAAACTGTCATAATATTGAACTTGATTTCCGATTTTTTTATACGCTACCCAGTGAGTACCTATACCGTTTTCTGTATCCAAGTTAACAATCGCTGATTCTATTCGTTTACGACGAGCAGGCAACCTATCTCGAGTAAACACGCCGACGAAATGAGGTATTTTAATCAAACGAGCCATTTTTATAAGTTCGAAATCGTATAAGGCTCTTCTGGGCAACGTAGTTATTAGTTTTTTTTATTTTTTCTAGTTTTTTTAGTTTTTGAACCCCCACCACTTTTATATGGTGCGAGATTTAAGCCTGATCCGATTTTATACGAATTGCCTTTATACGGTGCGATGTATAATCCGCCGCCCAAATGAGATTTTGAATCTCTTTTAAATTCACCGGCCATCTTAACCACGTTGGCAACCCCACCAGTTAGCGCTCCAAGTGCTGACAGACCGGCGAAAATTGGGATGAGCGGTAACACCCCGCCCTTTTTCGGAATTGATATAATCCTTGGAACTTTAGTTTTTTTATTTTTGAATGTTTTTCGTGCGACGGCTAAACATTTTTTACTTAATTTCATCATGTTTTTTTCACCGATATTTTTCTTTATAACGTTTTTAGCTGCTTTGACGGCCGCTTTAAACCCACATCCAGCCCCGATTTTACGTTTTGCTTTCATGGCGGTAGTTACACCCCAAGCGACAGCCTTTTCTTTTAAACTAGAATCTTTAGACTTGAACCTATCCCAGGCTCGCTGCTCTAATATATAGTCAGCCTGGTTGCGATCTGTGATAGAGTTACTATTATCGTATGCAATATCGTGATCTCTACACGCAGCGTCTAAAGGGTTTATACCTTTATCTCCACGGGCTAAACGTTTTTTTAAATTTGTACCAGGACCACAATATTGATAACCTAAAGAGAGAAATATTATTATTATTATTACTACTAATATGCTCATATTATGATCTCACCAGGCACGTGAAGCTCTAGCGGTAATTTATTTATAAGCGTGTTGATAACTGATAAGACCAGCGCCTTTATTGTTGATCCTTCTTCGAGCGAGTGACATCGTGTACTGATCACGTTCCGAGTGTTACAGAGATATTTATTTAAAAATGAAATTCCTTAAACAAGATATACAACTCACAGTTGAAAATGTGGATCCACCTACTTCGTATAAAAAACAAAGACATGGATCGCTTCTACCTAATACGATAAGATAAGATCACTTATCGTAGGTCCTTTAGGTTGTGGGAAAACTAATTTAATTTCACATTATTAACACATATAAACGGTATACGATTTCACAACGTCTACTTATATTCAAAAACATTGGATCAACCAAAGTATGAATTGTTGAGTGATATTTTATCAGACATTGATGGAATACAATTATTTAAGTTCTACGAAAACGATCAAGTTATTGAACCTGAAAAAGCTTTACCAAACTCGGTGTTTATTTTCGATGATATTATTACTGAAAACCAAAAGATTGCAAGAACTTACTTTTCCAGAGGTCGACATAATTTAATAGATGTTTTCTATTTAGCTCAGAGTTATTCAAAAGTACCTAAGCAACTTTTGCGCGATAACGCTAATTTTATTATACAATTTAATCAAGACGAGACAAATTTAAAACACGTCTACATGGAACATTAAAGACTTTTGTACTTCATGCTGGCGAAAAGGTAGATTTGAGTTTATCGTTATAAACAAAGACTGTGAACGCGACAATGGTCGATATCGTTACGGGTTCGATACGTTCGCTGTTATATAAACTAATGTTTTTTTAAAAACACTTCATTCGCAAATATGTCGTCTAACGATGAAGTACTCGGAGAATTGATTAAAGCCAAAGAAAATATAAAACGCAAGTATGCCGCATTAAAACACGGAAAAGCTGATATTCATTCGTTAGTAACAGAAACATTAAAACCAATTATTGAACCATTAAACGAGATTCATAATTCGGCATCACAACCTCAAGACATAAGTGTACAAAAAGTTGAAAAAAATAATACAGAAAATTCTAGAGTTTTTAAAATAAACGAGTTGCTGGATTCATACAACATAGATAAAACGTATGGTCCTACATTACAATCAAACGGAGACGCATATTTGGGTAAAAAAGAAATTAAACTTTCCTGAGATATATTAATTATTGAAGATACATCGTACCCGCTAACACAAGGACTTATTAGTTTAATAATTTCGAAAACTCCGAAAATCTATACCACAGACGATTTAAACGTATATAAGTGCATATTAATTCAAACATCAGCTCATCTGACATCAAACGGGGAAAAAATTAAAAAAGGTGGAAATAAATACACTGATATAATCAAGCCATTGTTCCCATCTTCGGGTAGTGGGTTGTCTATGAAATTACAAAATAAAAGTCTAGTGTACTGGAATAACCCTAATGAGTTAGTCGAACGTTTACGACTACTTTTAGCTTCTCAAGCTGCTGGTAATACATGTCTTTCCAACGAAATACTTTCAATTTACGAAGAATTGTATGAAGCGGGTTTGATAAAACGAATTCCAAATGTCTAAATGTGATATCGCTTTCGAACTACACAAACCAGCCAGAAAAAATTATACAAGGCGGAGAGTTAATGTGTATGGAAAAAACGATCTCTGGCAGGCGGATTTGGTCGAGATGATTCCTTACTCAAAGATTAATAGTGGTTACAAATATTTCCTAGTTGTGATTGACGCGTTTACGAAATTTTCATGGGCGAAGCCACTAAAGAATAAAAGTGGTAAAGAAGTAACTAGCGCGATGGCTACAATATTACGTGATCGTTCACCAAAACTTTTACAAGTCGATAACGGAAAAGAATTTTACAATACAACATTCGACGCGTTGATGAAGAAACATAATATACATAAATATTCCACGTATAGTACAACGAAAGCTTGCATCGCGGAACGCTTTAATAGAACTTTGAAACAAAAAATGTATAGAGAGTTCACTGCACGAGGATCACATGAATGGGTTTCTATTCTACAATCTCTGATTAACGAATATAATAATTCAAAACACAGAACAATAGGTATGACACCTATACAAGCTGATGCAAATCCTTCTTCGGTGAAATTAAAGCAACGTCAAATTAATAATGTCAAAATTAAATTTAACATCGGAGATAATGTAAGGATATCCACGTATAAATCAGTATTTTCAAAGGGTTATCTGCCCAGCTGGTCCACAGAAATATTTAAAATAACCAAAATAAATAAAACATCTCCCACTACTTATCAACTACAAGATTATACTGGAAAACCGATTGCAGGTTGTTTCTACTCTGAGGAAATTCAAAAAACTAGTTTCCCAAACGATTATTTAGTCGAAAAAATTATTCGTAGGAAGGGAGATCAAATGTTTGTAAAATGGTTAGGGTTTGATAATACACATAATAGTTGGATAAATACTACTGACATTAGAAAATAGTGTCAGTCGAGCTGTAGACATGAACGTGTTCGGTAGTTCTCAGTCTAGTGAAACTAATAAATTTTTTACAAATATCGAACAAATTGTTAAATCGTATTCGAATAAACTCGATAAAATTGAGCATTTACTCGAAGAAAACCATAAATCCATACAAATTCAAGAGGAACAAACAGAAAAGTTGGAATTAACGTGCATAGAGATTACAGAGCATATGACAAGAGGCGAAGTATCATTACAATATATCAAAGAAGCTATAATTGAGATAAAAAAAATAATACCAGCTATACTGAGCCGTCTTAACACTATAGAAACTTATTATAAAGACAAGTCATAATGGCTTCAGCCATCGTCGATATACAGTGCGTTCTTGGAATGGATAATACATACATGATTAAAGAAATGTCTATTGTAGACACCGAAACATGGGCAAGCCAACATTGGATTTTTAAAAATTCTAAATCAATGCAGGACAATAAGAGTCGAAAAACTAATAAGTGGCTGGAACGTAACTATCATAATCTATCAATAGAATATGGCGATGTCGAGTATGAAGAACTAAGTAGAATATTGAATTCATTAAAGTTCAGAAACATTTATGTCAAAGGCGAGCAGAAAAAACAACTTCTAGTAGAATTTATACCACACGTTGTAGTTATTAACATTGAAGACATGGGATGTCCTCGATTAGATCAAATATGTGATGAAGAAACTCTACCATGTTGCATTTTTCATATGGAGATTAAACCTAAACAATGTACATTTTATAAAGTATTTAGTCTAAGGAAATGGTTTGTAAATAATTGTTGAAATGTTTTGTAAATAAAAATCATTTTTATTTTTTTACTATAGAGTTTTTTCTTTATCCTAACCTATTCAAACTTAATATCTACAGGAATACCTTACAAAAAAAATAATAATAATAATATCACTGTACATATTTTACAAAAAATAAATATCTACAAAGGTATTTTACAAAGGTGTTTTACAATTTAATATCTATTTTAGAATAAAAACTATCTGTCCGGCTCGGGTTGATATCTTCCTCAGCTATCGTATCGGGCTGCCTATAAAATTAAAAAATATTATAAGTAAAATATTACAAGTATGAAATTATTAACTTACTCTGTGGAGTAGTGACCGTGAGCCAGGGTATGTATTTTATCCTCAAGTACAATCCTCTTGTCATCGAAACTATTATAAGTCACTTTGTTTGACTTGATGGTCTTCAATTGATGTTTGAATGAACGTATAGATACATTTTCTGTAATAGTTTCCAAGGTTGCATCTCCAAACAGACAACGATAATGATCGTTAAAGTTCATGTGGTTTTTCACTACATGTCCACGGATTCCTTTTGCCCTGATCTTCTCTTTCCCATTGATCTTATATGAATAAGACTTTGCACGGAGAGCACAAAAATGTGTCATTACCTCTGAGTTGGTTTCATCGGAAAAGAGTCCTGGTATCTTCTTTCGTTCGGCAATGTAGCAAGGGTGATCTGGTGGCAAGTCTGATGTATCCATTCGATCAAGTAAATTGGAATTATTCTTAAGGTCTTTATAAAAATCTTCGGTCTGGACATAGTATACCAGTGAATCTGGAAAACAGTATAATTTAATATATGAAAATTAGTATAGTTTGAAAACATTTACCTGTATCAGTATACATGAGCTCAATTTTATCTCCATAATGGGCTTGCATAACGTTGTAGTGATAATCATACATGACGGTCTTAGAAATTTCCAACACTGCAAAACCTGTTGAAAAAAAATATATTAAAATTCAGCTACTATAAGAAGTATATTATATTTACCTATATAAATAGGCTTGCAAAAATCAATGATTTTATTTTCCAACGAAATGGCATTGAGAGTTTCATCGTATGTAGTACAGTGTTTAAACGTACACTTATTTATAAGCTTTTGCAAACGTTTTTCACTACAAACCAGCTCCATTTGAATTCTCTTCCTAACGAATTCCATCGTCTTCCCAAAAACAGCATTGTTTAAAAGTTTAAAAAAGTCCTTCTCAAACGCGTTCCTCGCCCTCTTTCTCATCTCAGTGTTTAATTCTATATATTTCTTAAGCCAGTCTGACTGATTAAACTGAATAACTCTGTGAACCTACAATAAAACAAAATATGTTATAAATGAAATAAATGAGATAAAATATGTTACTTTTTCCACTACTAGTCCGTTTTTAATGGCCTGCTGCAGGTTGCGATAATGGATTACATATTTTTTTTTTGAATGGAGTGTCGCCATAAGTTTCTTAACTTTTGAACCAGGTGGGATATCATTTTTTGGTAGGAATGGTAAGTCATTGTGCTTGTCATGAAGTTCTTTAGGATATGATATATCAACCTCATATATCCGTCCTATTGGTGATGTATCGTTCAAATCATTTAACCCATCTAGTTTGGGTTCAACCCACTTAAAACCTCCGTATGGCATGTAATGTGACATTGCGAACCCGTACAAGTTGTTACCTGCAAGTTAAATAATATATTATATTAAAGAAAATTAAATATTAAATTGATCTTACAATCCTGATAAACAAGCCATGATTTCGGTTGTGCTGGATCATAATCTGGTGTCTTTTCATTATTAGCCTTTGCATATCTCATGCTCGCCTGAGTCAAGCCACCACGAATTCCTATAATAAAATCAAGTATTATTTCACATAATATAACTTTCACATAATATAACTTTACCTTTTTCAATCATTAACAACATATCATAATCTGTCAACAATTCTAGCTTCATTGAAGTGTATTTCAACATACAGTCAAATGAGAATCCAGGTGCCGTATAGTAAAATGATGGGTCCAGATGGTATGTGCTTAAACAGAGGTCTCGGAAATTTTCAAACACATCAGCCAACAGTAGTACATCAATTTTTAAATAAAGATCGGAGTATTCCCCTAGTGTTTTACAGTTGAAATGATTCCAAACCGTCTTCGCATGATCATAATGTTTATCTTTTATATGTGATTCGTACAGTGAACTGTAAAAATCTTCTTTCTGAGGCAAAACTGTTTCTTCCAACTTGTCCCAACTATCTGTATACTCATAAGGGTAGACTCCCTTACGGGTAACAAGTGCTAAATCTTGAGATGAAAAATATTTTTCTGTCTCTCTAAACTTTTCAAATCCGGGTGTAATTAAATTTTTTGAAAGTTTTGATAAGCTTGCGGGCATAAATCTTAATGTGTCTATAAATCTTATTGTGAAAGTGTTGCTAATATATTTTGAAAACGTTATAAACTTTTCCTCACTGTTTGGTATCACCGAAATTGAATGTGCGTCATAACCAAGACGAGTGACAATAAAATGTGAATCATAATTCGTTAAATTATGAAAAAATACCGGTACAAAGCTAGGTGTTTGGAGTTTAAGATTACACGTATTACATAGTGACTGTCTAAATTTTCCTGATAAATGGCAGTGATCTGCCACTTTATGATTTTCTAGGGAAAACTTGACCTTACATAAATTACAATTATTACATAATGCATGTGTTCTCCGTTGTTCGTCTGTGAAAATTATAGGAATGTTTGTTTTGAGTAACTCTTCAATTTTTTTGGCTATTTCCACAATTTTATCCACAAAATGTCCAGCTACGTCCTTATTATTTTCATTTCCACGGTAAATTACAGGTGATGTTGGAATTTCAAATTTTTCAAGCAGTTCTACTGGTATGTCTTCATTTGCTTTAACCACAAGTCCATAGCTCATGGGCTCGTGTTGTTGAAAAGCTGCTGTTTTTTCTCCAATTTTCTCATCAGTTTTCTTGAGAATTGCTTCGAAATCTGCATAAATTACTATAGGATGACGTTGCGTTTTATTCCATGCAGTAAACTCGAGCATTGTACCAGGTTCAGGCATCTGAGCTAGTATAGGTTTATGTTCTCCACACATTAATTTATGTTGCTCTAGCCCGGCCTCACCGTTTAATTTATATTTGTACTGTTGTTGGTCGAATGATGTGAAGCACCGTTTGCAAAATATTGATTGTCCATTATGTCTAGTTTTTTGTGACCTGATGAGTCGTGAAAAATTAGATATGTAGCTATAATGACTGTTATCCTCGTCTGATGTTATAAGTAGATCAAAATGGTCTGGTTTTTCTTCATCTACTACTTTAAGAGGAAAAACTTTATATTCTGTGAATTTTGGTGGTTGAAATTTCTTGTCGATACCGTAAACATTGACAGACACGTTTGGATTATTTTTTTCAAAAATTTTAACTTTATGTAGTGGTGTTGGGAATGTTAATCCAGAAAAATTATATTTATCCTCGAGCGATGTATAATTATCACCAACACGGTATTTATTTTCTCCTGTAACATGTTTTGCTAGAATTGCCCACTTGAAGCATTGCATATCTAAGTTTTGAGGGTTGATCACAGCTTTTTTTTTTCTATTTGGTCTGGTAGTGGCATGTATGATGATCCGCCCAAAGGTTTATATTTATATACGCCTAACATTAAACCGTCAATACATTGTAATGTGAAACCACTACCCTTGCTTGCATACTCGTCTTGCTCTTTCATTAATTTAGTAAATGCCTCTTCAACAATTTCCTGTACTCCAGTATCACAGAAAATCGCCTTAGCCGAAGTTTTAAAAGCACGGTTTTCCGACCAATATTCAACATTTGGTATATTATATGTTGCTTCAAGCTTTAAATTAAACTTGATTGGATTTTTACTTGCAATTGATTTTAGTAAATTAACTAGTTCAGATTTGATCGAATCGAGGAAGTAAATATAGTTTTGAATATTATTGGTGTTTTTTACGTAATACCAGGTGATAGTATTGTTTGCTGATGTAGATATTGACTGAAATCCGGGGGACTTTACGAGATTCAAAAGTAATTTTTTTGCCCTAACTGCTGATCTAGTGTTGGCACTGGAAACGCGTTTTCCATTATCAAGCGTAATGTATGAATCTTTTAAAAAAAAAACCTAATTAGTCTATGCCGCGTTTATAAAAATTAAATTACTAACCTTCCTTTTCACAGTATCCAAGATCCTCGATAATATCTGCGACTTGAGCGTAAACTTCATCATCATCCTTGTCTTTGTAAAATGTGTCCGTTATATTATCTCGTACTGTTGGCACGTGGGTATTTTGTTGAGTGTGTAGCCGTTCTCTTACAGCTGATAAGAACTCGGAAAAAAAAAGAAAAAATTTATCGGATCATGTTTACCAATACTAAAACATAAATTCCCTGTACCATTATGTACCATAAAGACATTACCAACATTATCATAAATTCTATTTTATGTATTATGTATTTGTATCAGTATTGAATACTAATTATAAATAATATGTTAAAGTTTCGATCATATAAAAATATTACAAAGTACTAACTACTAAGCAGTAAGTAACAATAATGCAATAATTGCAATATTGTATAATTTTTCTATAAAGATATTATTTAATGCAAGACATAATATTATTTAAATGTTATAACTGTTAAATAGTGTCATAATTGGTATGAAATGCCACAAAACATTCATCATTCATGCAATGTTCAGTAATTATTGTTGTATTGGAATAATCTTGTTTATGCGTTTAATAATACTCTATAGTTTATTTATAAGTTCAAAAATAAACCCAAGTCCCAAATAATTATAATAATATCTCATTAGTTATTAGCACGATTAAAGATAACTTTAATCGTGGTCGTTAGTCATTATTATAGATATAAGCATTGGATTTCTGTTTCGCCATTTTTTTGTAATTTGGCGGTTGAATTTTAATTTTAATTAATTAATCCTAATTACTCATTAGACTAATCAACAGGTGTTAGAGAAAAGTACATTAATACCATAGATAATAAAGATGATACAATTGATACATTAATACATTAATAAAAAAGTACATTTACTACAGGCTGGCCCTAAAACTGATATTAAATTATTATTTTGAACATTGACATTTTTATCGGTTGGTAATGTTGGTATGAGAGGAAATAAATACACTGATATAATCAAGCCATTGTTCCCATCTTCGGGTAGTGGGTTGTCTATGAAATTACAAAATAAAAGTCTAGTGTACTGGAATAACCCTAATGAGTTAGTCGAACGTTTACGACTACTTTTAGCTTCTCAAGCTGCTGGTAATACAGGTCTTTCCAACGAAATACTTTCAATTTACGAAGAATTGTATGAAGCGGGTTTGATAAAACGAATTCCAAATGTCTAAACGTGATATCGCTTTCGAACTACACAAACCAGCCAGAAAAAAAATTCATGAACCATCGGTACCTCAAAATACACCGCCACAAAATACACCGCCGCAGTACAATGAAATATCGTCGCCAGATTTATTTCCAGAACTTGAATCATCGTCATCTATAGATTCACCGAATATGTTAATTCCTCGTGCGCCTATAAGATTACACACGACGCAGCCATCAGTCGAAATGGATTGGAGTGATGATGGAAATAACGAGCAACTCTATAGACTTATAGACAAGTATGAGGGGTGGGGTAGTGATTATGACGAAATGAATGAGTTGATTTTAAAAAAAAACATAATAAATAATATTTTTATTAACATACATACCTGAATTATTATTTCGTATATAACGTGTACAAATATTTTTATTAACATACATACCTGAATTATTATTTCGTATATAACGTGTACAAATATTTTAAATAAAAACTGAGCACAATAATAACGGGTGCGTGATAACATATATATACACGTTCGTGATAAGAAATAATTTTCATTGGATGATAACACAAATGTTAACGGGTGCTTGATAACACGTTCGTGATAAGAAATAATTTTCATTAAATGATAACATCTTAGAAATAATATGTACATTTATACAAGTTAAATAGGGCTAGTTATTACCAATTAAGTATATATGGCGCGGTGGCATGGTGGTCGCTTACCAAACCACAGGCTCGGGTTCGAAACCCGGTCGGACGAAAAAACTTTTTAAACTTATTTTCCCCGGGCGGCGGCGGCTGGTGGGGGTAGTCGACCGGTGGTGGGATCTGCCGTCGGCGGCGGGATCTGCTGCCGTGTGTCAGGGATCTGCTCGAGAGCATAGGAATCTGCCAGCAGGATCTGGTTCTAGAACTCTCTTTTTTACTCTACTGTTACATGCAAATCTTTGTATATCCCATGCAATACCTTAGGTCACTGACATTCTTAGAACCTTTATTTCTGATTGTTGTGTTGTAATAGTATGAACTATATGCATTGGTAACTAATAGCAATTTACACATAATATTAATATAAAAAAGTTGGAAAGGAAAAGAAATTCATGATGTAAAAAATCTTTATTGATTATCTGAAAAAAACAAAACAAATAAAAGTAGCAATTTTTTTGTTGAGAAAAGATGTTCCTGTTAAAAACTTACTGCTGTCTGCTATCAGCGCCTGAAAAAAATAGGTTTCATTAGAATCATCAATATCAAAAACTTAAGTATCTATATAATATACTTACATCGTTGCACGGCGGCGGCATACGAGAGATCTGATATTTTCTGGAAATAATGTAAAAATTATAAAATAGATTTATCAATATCAAACGTTTAAATATATCAATATACACTTACGACATTAGCTCGCAGAGCTAAAATTATTCGTTTAATTAGACTTATCAATTTCGAAAACTTGAATAATTTTTTAAATTTTTTACTTATATATCTTTAAATATTATACTAATATATTATACTTACAACGTTGGAGGGCCCCGACGGTGGCACCGCTCGGGCGGTTCTCTGCCGACGTACCTCCTGAAAATTATTCATTTAATTAGACTTATCAATTTCGAAAACTTGAATATTTTTTTAAATATTTTACTAATATATCTTTAAATATTATACTAATATATACTTACAGCGTTGGAAGGTCGAGCCGCGGCCGCTCGGCTCTGCGACTGTCGCCGACGAACCTCCTGAAAATTATTCGTTTAGTTAGATTTATATAGAAATGTAATTAGATTTATTTTTAAATATAAATATATATCCTTACGTTTGACGATGGTCGTGATGTTGGGGAGCGGGATCTGGAGAGGGGCCTAGCACGGAAAGCCCTGCCACCTCCCCTACCACTGCCACCTCCCCGACGCCTTACGCCATCACGACCACTGACGACGTCGACACCACCTCCTCGCCGCCTGCCACAACTACGACCACTGCCGTCGCCGCCGCCACCACCTAACCGCCGATTACCACCGTCACCATCGCGCCCACCACCTACACCTCTGGACTTGGCTACAATATAATTTACAATTTATATCCATAATATTAAGACTGTTATTAAGGAATATGTAAAGTAAACACTCACCGCAATCCCGGGAGAGGTGTCCCCGTTTGCCACAGTTGTAACATTCTGAAACGGGTAGATATAATTGTATTCGTTTCTAATTGTATGTATTGTAAATATAGATTAATCAAATTTATGCTTACGTCGGGTGCGGTCTTCTGTCTTCCCGATATATAGCCGGAAATTCCCGCTAATATTGTAAATGTTGCTCATACTTAAAAACAAATAAAGAAAGTTGAAAAAAACAATTGATTGGTCTGCATTATTATGTTGGTGATATTATAAAATATTAAATTCGTTAAACAAAAAGCATGTGGTGCATACTCAAACAAAGCCACGGTTTTCTTCGCAAATGTAAATGGTATAACAATATCATTTGATTAATGCAATCGGAGGTGAACGTGTTAAAAACAAAAAAAAAATAGAAAAAATATTTAATTTGTTTCACAGAAACCATGTGTTGCAGACAAAACTAAGGCTCGATTTTCTTCGCAAATTTATATATTATTACAATAATATATTATTAATTCATAAATACGATCCGCGTTGGACGCGTTACAAAACAATCCAATGTATCTTATTATACTCATTCTAAAAATATAAAGAAAGTGTATACTAAAACTTTTATATTATTATAAATAATGTACCTCACATGTACCTACGCTTGGCAATTGCCGCTAATGTTTTATACGTTGTTACTCATTCTGAAGTTGACAAATTAAAAGCAATAAAGAAAGTGTATAGTAAAACGAAACTTTAAGTGATCTGTCGGTATTATTATAATATGTTGGTGATATTATAAAATATTAAATTCGTTAAACAAAAAGCATGTGTTACATTATATTAATTGATAAATTACCTACGATCTGCGGTGTAAAAAAGGTTTTTAAAAAGCCACCAATCAAATTAATAATACAATGTATACTCACGTATTTCTGGTTCAGACGGTTTGAATGAAATGATTTTAAAGTCGGAAGTCCGCGCAGTCCTTGGTCTTAGAACGGCGACAATAACAAGAGTCAAGGCAGGTAACCCATGCGGGAAACGATATCGCACGGCCGATTAATTTATTTATTGTATTGACAAATTAATTATCTTATAGTTTTATATTATTCATTCGAACACGGCATTACACCTTACACTTTTGGCCATCGTTCTTATTTCATTTTTGCAAATTTTTTTCATATGGTCATAATAATGAATTAGGACCATCACTCGATATTATAGATACACACGCAAAAATGGTTTTCAAACATTCCCGCCTTCGACAGAATACCGCCAAACCTGTAGGCCTTATCACCGACCGTTTATCGTCTATTCACTCGGCGGTATCAGCGGATAACTTCCCGCCTATTATGTGATACGAGAGACATTGGGACTGACATCATGTCGGTGCGCGGAAACGTTTCCGTGTTTTTCGGAGGACCATTGGGAAACGAAATCCCAATCAGCTGACCGAGTTTCGCTTCTAAATCGCTCTACTACTATAAACGAAAAAAAACTATTAAACGTGGCCGCCCGACTTGCTAGACACTCAACAAATCACGGGGAATATATTACGACTAGCACGGGCGCCCGAAATGTTATTATTTATATATATTTGATTTACGTCATTTGGCGTTTTCATGCCTTGACCCGGACGTCGCACTATCCGACGAAGTCAGATTGCCTACCAGGGTTACTACGTCCAACGTCGAGGAAAATGACTGAACCGCTAGACACCAAGACATATACCATTTATTTTGCACGTGACCTATTACTTAATTTTGCGTCAGAAGTCACCCGTTGTCCGCTATCCGACGCTAGACCCTAGATCCCCTGCTAGACCCCAAAACATATTTTCGAGTAATTACGTCGAGGAAGGGAACTCGGTAGTCGGATTGCTTACGAAATGTTTTGAATTTTCATTACTTCATTGATTTGGTGTCTGTAATGGACGCTGTCCCGGCCGCACATTGCCTACCCGGATAACGTAGATGGGTGACCTGCTAGACACCAACAAATCAGACGGTGGCTATATGATTTGCACGGAAGCCCGGAATATTTTGAATTTTCTTCGCGTAATTTATTCTTTAATTTTGCGTTTTCGGCAACAGTAATGAACGTCGTCCGCTATTCGACGCAGTCGGATTGCATACGTGATGACGTGCCCCGACCGTCGAATATTGTCTTAAAGGGTGACTACGACCAAAGTCGAGGAACGTGACTGACCCGCTAGACCCCAAATACTATTACTACGGCGAACGTCACTCTAGGTGACCGAACTGCTAGACACCCACAAATATTACTATATTATTTTTTTTTATCAAATTTCGAATTTCCGGCGGCGGCGTCGTCGAAAAGACTCTGCCCTGGCTACCAAAGGCTACCACGTCGAACCGCAGTGGTCCTAGCCTTATCACACATCCTTATCGGCATAACACCTCTTCGCCGATATACCGTGTCGGCCCGAGACCGCGAGTCCGCACCACGTGGAGGCCACCTCGGCTTCCGAAATCGACAACACTCGGGGTCCGGTCACGGGGGTCTGTGGGTGTCCCCCAGCGACGCTCGGAGAGCTAGTCTCTATCTATAAAGCATGAATACGTGTGGCGCCGCCTATGCGTTAAATTAGAACTACTTAGTGGACAAAGGAACGGATAGCGGGAAACGCTATAGACGAGAATGGAGGGAAATCGCGTTATCACTCCTCCTTATCGCTTTTTAAAGTCCAGCCCAGAGGTCTCTGCCGGCGCGCACCACTTCCAGGTTGGTAAGTGCGGCCCCCGACCGGGCCAGCGCCCCGCAGCCAGAAGACCCCCTACGGTCCCCACGGTTTTTCGGCCGTAACTCCCCAACGGTTGCTCCTAGAGTTCCGGGAAAAAAATTTTGCATCCCCGACACCACCCTAGCGGCTCTAGAGGGCGCCGACCAGCCCCCCCAAACCCGGACCCCATATTCCCCCCAGGGGAGGAGTTCGGGTCCCCCGATAGGGACAGTAAAATCCGCAACGCCACACCGATAGGGACAGTAAAGTAACGAATGACGGGAAATCGCGGCGGCGTTATCACTCCTCGCGGTTTTTACCGTTTTTCACGATTTTTTTTCAAAATGTTCGAGTTTTACCCCCCTCGGGGGCCCCGGAAGGTCCCGTTCGGACCTTATTCGCGTTACTCGGTAAATTTATAGTCGGCGCGCGGCCCTACTTTTGGCCCGGCGGGCCCGCGGGGGCGGATGTCGAGTGCCAACGGAGCGCCGCCTTCGCGCGCGATTTTTGCCGTTTTTTTTCGAAAATTCGAGTTTTAGGCGTTTTAGGGCGTATCGACCTCCCCGTTTGGATCTCATTCGCGTTCCCCGCTAAATTTGTAATCGGCGCGCGGCCCTTCTTTTTTATATTCCAGTCCCCCGGCGGACCAGTCGATCGCAGAGAGCGCGGCGTCGTCGCGATTTCGACGGGTTTTCCGACTTTTTCGACTAGAGTCGCGTTTAGCACCTCTACGAGACGTCCGACCTCCCCGTCGGAGACGTATTCGCGTTCCCCGCTAAATTTATAACCGGCGCGCGGCCCTACTTTTTCAAAAACGAGCCCCGGGGAGGAGAGGCGTCGCGGAAACGAGAGTAGGTACCGATTACGTATCGCTATATATATAGGCATAAATACATGCGTCTCGAGGTTCGATTTTTTTCGCAAATCTCGCGTTTTATACGTCAGAGGGCGGCGGATCCGGAGGTCCGCTCGCCGAAGCGGTCGGATAGCCCGCTCAAACGCCTTTTGACGGCCGTCCAAACGGCGTTCGCCTTTCGCGTGCACGGCGACGTGGCTTAAGAGTCATACATTTGACTCTGAATTTCATCTCAGTAGGTGGCTAGGTTGGTTAGGCGTACGGACAGGTGACTCGAGGGTCGTGGTTTCGAACCCGGCTCCCGGGATTTTCGATAATTTGCGGCGGCCGTGTTAAATCTGAATTTTTTTTTCACTTTTTTTTTTTTCGTCGTTTCGCTATCACTTCCGTCTTATCGTATTTAACGTAAATGTTCGATTTTTTTTCAAAATTCGAGTTTTACCGCATCTACGGACTTCGGACCTCCCCATCGAAGACTTATTCGCGTTCCCCGTCAAAGCAGTCCTTGATACTATTTATTACTATACACGGGCGTGAATAGGTATGTGCGTCGAAAACTTCGATTTTCTTTTTTTTGCAGTTTTTTTCAAAAATTCGAGTTTTAGCCCGTTTCGGTCGTATCGCATTCCCCGTTTGGATCTGATTCGCGTTCCCCGCTAAATTTACAGCCGGCACGCGGCCGTACTTTTGCAGATACGAGTCCCGGGGCGGAAACGAGAGTAGGTAACGCTAAATATATGCGTCGCGTCGTTTTTTGCCGTTTTTTTCTAAAATTCCAGTTTTAGCCCTTTTCGACACTTCTGCAATCCCAGTTGATGACTTATTCACGTTCCAATCTACATTTACTCGACCACCGTCGAGTAGGTGTTACTATATACAGGCATCGAAATGTATGCGTCGAAGGTTCCTTTTTTTTTCTCGAATATCGCGTTCTGAACTCAGTAGGTAGGTAGATAGGTAGCACGGCCGCCGGAATATTTTTTTCACTTTTTTCTTTATTATTACTTTTCGATTTCACTTCAGCCTTATCATATTATAACGAACATTTTACGATTTTTTCGAGTTTCACCGTCGAAGGCTTATACGCGTTCCCCGCCAAATGTATAAGTCAGTACTTCGCTCGAGTCGAGTGCCGCGGAGGAGATCGGAGAGCGGACAGTGTCGTTATTACTATATACGGAAATGAAAATATGCGACGAAAAATTCGATTGATTCGATGATTAACGGAAACGTTTCCGTGTTTTTCGGAGGATCATGGGGAAACAAAATCCCAATCAGCTTATCGAGTTTCGCTTCTAAACCGCTCTACTACCTACTATAAACGACAAAAACTATTAAACGTGGTCGCCCGACTTGCTAGACACTCAACAAATCACGTCGACTATATAGGACTAGCACGGGCGCCCGAAATGTTATTATTTATATACATTTGATTTACGTCATTTGGCGTTTTCATGCCTTGACCCGGACGTCGCACTATCCGACGAAATTAGATTGCCTACCAGGGTTGTTACGTCCAACGTCGAGGGAGGTGACTGACCTGCTAGACACCAAAACATTTACCAATTTTGACCTATTACTTAATTTTGCGTCAGAAGTCACACGTTGTCCGCTATCCGACGCTAGACCCTAGATCCTGCTAGACCCCAAAACATATTTTCGCGTAATTACGTCGAGGAAGGTGACTCGGTAGGCGGATTGCTTACGAAATGTTTTGAATTGTTTTTCACGTATTTCATTACTTAATTTTGCATTGTCGGTGACTGCAATGGACGCTGTCCCGGCCGCACATCGCCTACCCGGATAACACGGATGACTGACATGCTAGGCACCAAAAAATCAGAAGGTGGCTATATGCTTTGAAAGGACAACCGAAATATTTTGAATTTTCATCACGTAATTTATCCTTTAATTTTTGCGTTTTCGGTAATAGTAATGAACGTCGTCCGCGATTCGACGCAGTCGGATTGCATACCTGATGACGTGACCCGGCCGTCGCATATTGTCCGCTATCCGTCCAAGTCGGATAGCCTACTCCTATTATTATAGCGAATGTCATTCGAGGTGACTGGCCTGCTAGACACCCTAAAAAATACGGCGGCTATATGATTTGCATGGACGTCCGAAATTTTTTAAATACTTTTCAAGTAATTTATTACTTTTTCGGTAACAGTAATGAACGTCGTCCGCGATTCGACGCAGTCGGATTGCATACGTGATGACGTTCCCCAGCAGTCGAGTATTGTCGGATAGGCAATCTGGGAATCCAGGGTGACTACGACCAAAGTCGAGGAAGGTGACTGACCCGCTAGACCCCAAATACTATTACTACGGCGAACGTCATTCGAGGTGACTGACCTGCTAGACACCCACAAAAATACAACGACGATTTATAATTTCTTTACGGAATTTTGAATTTCCGGCGGCAGTAAAGAACGTTATCGTCGAACGTTGTTGCTTACCGGGGGGCTACCACGTCGAACCACGGTGGACCTAATCTTATCAGAGTTCCTTATCACACACCGACCAGCAGCTAGAGACTGATGACCAGACCAACAGACCACTGCATGCAGCTTCCGAAATCGACAACACTCATGACCGACACCCGGGGGTCTGGGGGTATCCCCCATCGACGCTCGGAGAGCTAGTCTCTATACTATAAAGCAAGAAACCGAGGGCGCCCCCTATGCGTTAAATCCGAACTGCTATAGACGAGAATGGAGGGAAATCGTTCGACAGGGTAGGTTTGCTACTGACGTCGCCCCCGTTCACTCACGGCCAGCTGTACGTGGCGTTTTCGAGGGTGAGAAACGCACAGTCCGTGAGAGTCGGCATGTACGCCGATGACAGCGGGCGATTCGTCACCAAGAACGTCGTGTACAGGGAAGTTCTGTAATGCAATACGTGGTAAGTATATTCTAGGTGACGTCCGACGATCGAGTCTTGATGATGGTGATAGTCTGGTTGACTTTAAACCTGACATGTGTAACATATTTTTCAAACACAATACGTTACACCGCTGTTATACTGGTATGTGTTCTACATGAGCCCAATGATCAAAGATGACGATGATAGTCTGGTTGACTTTAAACCTAACATGTGTAACAGTTTTTTCAAACTTAATACGTTACACCGCTGTTCTACGTGGTCTCCGTGGATAGGTACTTCATGATGACCTTGCCTTCGGGCTAAACGGAGAGAAAGTTTGACAACCTCCTCGTGGTTCTCTCTGGATGCGGATTCACTATAATGTGAAGCCGTAACTAATGTCAAACAATGTATGTAATGTCTGTGTTATTTGTATAGATAGTACAGATAGTGCAGACAATTTATTTAATTTGAATGTTAATTTAAGATTCTAATGTACCTAAATTATATGATGTAAATAACATTAATAAGTCAATTTCACGATGTTAGTTGTAAATTAATGAAAAATGTATTAATTACATTAATTGTTTTATTCACTTAAAGTGTATTAGATTTTGTTAAACACCATTTAAGTACATTTTAGTAAATTTCACTATATTTATAATATTTTGTACACTGTATAATACACTGTAAATTGTATTCCTATTATATTACTACTGTTTGTATATAAATATATAACATATATAATATATTGTATTTTTACAATATTTAGATAATTGACATTTTACTAAAAGTTGTATTTCTTTGTTCTTGGTTTTAACATTAATAAGCAATTTTACTATGTTCATAATATTTATACATTTTGTATACTAAATCACTGTGAACCGCTGTTAATTAATGAAGACTGTATTAATGGTTGAAAACTCACTTTATTTTATTTGTATTGTGTTTATTAATATGTCAATTTCACTGTACCTACTCACGATATTCATAATATTTTGTACACTTTATTATAGCACTGAACTACTTGATTAATTTATATTGTATTAATGGTTGAGAGATTGGTTTAGATTACTAAATATATAAATCTTCACATATAATTATTATTGTATATTATAATTTTACATAAAATGATTTATATAATCGACATATTTGTATTAATTGTTTTACTCACTATTCACTAATAGAGTATAAGTTTTTTGTTAAACACCAATTAATAGTTGTATTTCAGTTGATTTCTATTGTGCTAATAATTGTGATTTTATTTTATTCAATTATTAGATTATTACTACTGATGTGTATATAAATTGCAATTCATTAAATTTAATTATATTTACATTGACAATATTTGTTTTGTATCTTTGTGCCACTGAAGAGTATTGGTGCTTAATTAAGTGAATATCATAAGAATAAATAATTGGTAAAAACATACAATTGACTTTAACGAAATAATCATGGTGCATTTGTTCAATGACGATTTATTAAAATTCACACACATATCTTGGGTCAGGGAATGGATCCCCTCAAAAATAGTAAATTACTTAATTAAATACTTTGTTTTGACAACAAATGATGTAAGCACAACATTTAACCGTAATAGTATGAATAACTAATAACGATTTAAAAAGCCATTCATACTGTACAATGCATTGATAGGTACTAGGTATATACATGATAAGATACTGCATATTATTATGTTATTTGCATTTTTATGGCAGTGTTCAAACGGCTGTTGTAGGTATTTTCTGTCTTAACACCATTTAATAGCTGTGTTCCTTTCTTCTTCGGTTCATTATAATAATATATTTTATAAGATAATGTGTAATACAATATCAAATTTCGAATTTCCGGCGGCGTCGTCGAAAAGACTCTGTCAAAGACTCTGCCCTGGCTACCACGGGCTACCACGTCGAACCGCAGTGGTCCTAGCCTTATCACACATCCTTATCTATCGAGACCGCAAGTCCGCACCACGTCGAGACCACCGTAGCTTCCGAAATCGACAACACTAATGACCAACTCTCGGGGGTCTGGGAGAGCTAGTCTCTTTCTTATACTATAAAGCGTGAATACGTGAGGCGCCGCCTATGCTTTAAATCCGAACCATCGTAAGAGAGAGCCAATGAGAAAATTCAATTTCCCCGGAGGGCGGTCTCCCGGCGGCGGCGGAGCCGTCGCTGCGTAATCAGCCTTTCTTATCACTGTTTCGAAATTTTTCGAGTTTTTCGAGTTTTACCCCCTCGGGGGGCCCGGGGTCTCCCCGCTGTGACCTTATTCGCGTTCCCCGCTAGATTTACAGGCCGCGCGCGGCCGTATTTTCTTCCCGGCGGGCCCGCGGCGGCCGATCTCGCGCGCGATACGAGCGCCGCCGTCGCGCGCGTTTTTCGCCGTGTTTTTCGAAATATCGAGTTTTACCCCCCTCGGGGGCCCCGGGCGTCCCCGTTTGCGTTATATTCGCGCTCCTCGCTATATTTGTAGCCGGCGCGCTATAATACTTTTTCAAAAATGAGTCCCCTCATCCGACTAGACAGTCGCCGACGCCGCGGCGTCGTCACGATTTCGACGGTTTTTCCGACTTTTTCCCACAGAGTCGCGTTTCGCTTCGTTTGTAGACTTTTCACCTCCCCGCCGAAGACGTATTCGAGTTCCCCGCTAAGTTTATAGCCGGCCCGCAGTCCTACTTTTTCAAAAACGAGTCCCGGGGAGGAGCGGCGACGCGCAAACGTGAGTAGGTACCGAGTGGGTACGTCGTGTGTGTGCTATATACAGGCATAAATAAATGCGTCTCGACGTCCGATTTTTTTCGCGAATCCCACCGAATCTCGAATTTTACCCCCCTCGGGGGCCTCGGGTCTCCCCGTTTGCGTCTTATTCGCGTTCCTCGCTAAATTTGTAGTCGGCGAGCTGTCCTACTTTTTCAAAAACGAGTCCCGGGGAGGAGCGGCGTCGCGGAAACGAGAGTAGGTACCGAGTAGGTACATTTTGGGTATCGCTTTATACAGGCATAAATACATGCGTCCCGACGATCGATTTTTTTCGCGAATCTCACCGAATCGAACTTCCGAAGCCGGTCGAGACGGTCGTCCCCTTACCGACGCGTTCGACCCCCCCGCTCGGACGCCATTTGACGGACGTGGACGCCGCTTTCCAGTTTCGGGTGCACGGCGACGCGGCTTAATAGTCATAGATTTGACACGATATTTCATCTGAGTAGGTAGTCGATAGGTTAGGGCGCTAGGACATGTAACTAGGGGTCGTGGGTTCGATACCGTCCCCCGGCGATATCGAAGATTTGCGGCGCCCGTGATAATCTTGAGTTTTTTTTCGCGTTTTTTTTTTTCGTCTTTTCTCCATCAGTTCCGTGTTATCATATTTAAATAGTCCCCCCTCATAGTCGGGGTACTTTTGACCCCCCCCCCAATCAAATTTTTTTGGCCGAGCATAACTTAGCCGGGGATCGTCGTAGCCGTATTTTGTAAACGGCTATGGGTTGTGGGTGACCACGTGCATACCATATCAAAAATTACCCCCCCCCCCCCTCCTTTTTTTGATTTAAGTATATCTCTGTCACGTTTCGACTTGGGTCCCCCGTTTTACCACCAAAATTTACGTTTCAAGACCCTCTAAATAGTCCCCCCCATAGTCGGGGTACTTTTGACCCCCTCTCAAATTTTTCGGTGACAGTTATGAACGCCGTCCGCGATTCGACGCGATAATAATAACTAACTTACATGTAGGTCGTAGGTCATGTTGTCGTAGGTACCTATTAAATATATCACAGTTTGGTTGAGGTTGAGTTGTTGGTAATATTATGAATAACATATTGCTATTTATTATATACATGTATCTTTATACCTATTGATATATTTATATAATAACATTTTATAAAAATATATATATATTATACTATGTAGTAGGTACTTAATGTATTACAGTTTTTAGGTGAGTCAAATTATGTATATTAAAAATATAATCTAATGTGTTTAATTAAATTATATGACTATGCTATAACTATTTAATAAATAATAATAATAACAAATATTTAGTTAACACTGCTACAGATTATAAATACTATTTGATATAATAATATTTATAAACTAATAGATCTAATTGAAATGATTAAATTCTGGTAGTTAAATTGTACAATTATTATAATATACCTAACTACTCTCTTTGATATTATTTATATGGATAGGTTTGATCGTTTGATGTAGTAGATATTTAATATATAACTTAACGTATTTAAATATTACTATACTTATTAAACTATTTAATAAATAATAATAATAAATATTTAATTTACACTTGATTTTATCCAACGCACATATATGTTTCCTTTATACTTCAATAAACAATAGTGCAAGTACAATTTAACTACTAACCTAGGTACATGTATACTTTGTAGTAGGTACCTACTTAATATATCACAGTTTGGTTGAGGTACGATACAAATACTGCTGCAGATAGTATATAAAACTCTGATAGTTAAATTGTATTTGACATAATTTGTTATTGTTCAAAATATAGGTAGGTCTATAGTGTATATTAATTTAATTATGAGTTTCAAATTAATAAATTTTGAATAACAAATTGATATATATATATACATTATGTACTATTTATTATATAGATGTATGTTTATACCTAATGATATATTTATATAATTTAAGCATAATATTATGTATGTACAAAGTGAAATCAGTACATATTTTGGTCCATTGGTCTAAAAGTTTAAATGAAGTACTATTTACTATTAATTA
This sequence comes from Macrosiphum euphorbiae, assembly GCA_949089665.1. Taxonomy (NCBI): domain Eukaryota; kingdom Metazoa; phylum Arthropoda; class Insecta; order Hemiptera; family Aphididae; genus Macrosiphum; species Macrosiphum euphorbiae. Next base: position 418,619 of record CARXXK010000117.1, on the reverse strand, counting down.
TATCATTGGTATTGGTTGGTATATAAAATATGTCTTTTTCTAATAGTTTGCATTGTGTGTTAAACGGTATAGTGTTATAATATATGAACTGGGCATATTGTAATATGTAAAAATTTAATTAGAAGAAGTAATAGTGAAATTGGTAAATAAGGTAGTTGGTCATAGGTTAGTACTCCATGAGTAGGTACATAACATTGATGGACTAATAGAGAGTAACTAAGTATTGGAAACAGAGGATTTCACTTCTAAGTATATAATAACAAATTATAAATATATATATATATATAATATACTATGTAGTATACTCTGTATCAAATAAGAACGCACCGGGCGGCGCACGAAAACCGGTCGAAACTCGCGCATGTCAGAGAGCGCTGCCGCAGCGTATTCCGGCGCCGGCCAGCTCATCTCTGAATACAGAGTGTTGTATAATGTCACACCAATTTTAACGGTATACGCGGTTAGACGTTCACGTTGCAAAAAGCGCGCATTGTTGAATATTTTGAATTTTTCTTTTGCTTCATTTACACGTATCACTGTATGCACTATGGAGAATATTTCACCTTCAACAAAAAATCCTAGGGGAAAGGTTAGTAAAACAAATATGTACCTATTATGTATTAATATTATAAATATTATATTATATTATATTATAAAAAAAATTATATATTATAAATAATAGTTTGTTTTAAATTACGATAATTATATATTATGTGTAATATGCCTCGTGCCTACATTCAATAAATTATTGTTTGATAATTATTATTATTAGTAATAATTTATTACCGACCTATATTTTGTATAATATTTTTTATAGTGTGTTATTACTTTTTATTAACTGTATTATTTGACGTATCGATCATTCGAAATATTTTTATATGCCATATTTGTGAAGTCGTTAAGTTAGTTAATTTGAATTACACATAATATATTATCGTAATTTAAAAGAAATTATTATTTATAATAAATATTTTTTTAATAATATAATGTAATATATTATACGTATTTGTATTAACAATGTGGTAAATGTGGTTTTTTTCCGGGGATTTTTTCCCCAGGATTCATATTGTACATTATTTAACATAGTTTTTTTTCGTATTTTTATTCCAGCCTGTTTCATCGCAATCACGCTTAATGATTGTTAATTGCTACAAGACGCAATTAAAAAAAAATCCGAATTTAACAGTTCGAGAAGCTCGTATTTGTATATCAAAAGAACTTGGCATTGGACAACGAACAGTGTCGGCTGTTATAAGCGAATATAATTCAAGAAAAACTGTGACCTCTCCGTCCAAAAGTCGTAATAAGAAATCATTGAAAGACAAGCTTGATGATATACAACTAAATACAGTACGAAGGCATATTCATTCTTTTTGGTTCAATAAAACAATACCAACATTGGACAAAATATTGCAAGTTGTTAAGGATGACGATAGTTTGCCAGATATATCAAGAATGAACTTACACCGTTTGTTGAAATTCATGGACTTCGTGTACACGAAACGCAGTCGCAATAGTGCGCTCATTGAGAAGGATGAGATTGTTTTGTGGCGAAGACGGTATTTACTAAATATACTTAAATATCGTGAAGAAGGGAGAACTATATACTATCTCGATGAAACATGGGTCAACGCTGGGGACTGTACAAGCAAAACGTGGGTAGACAAGACCATTAAATCACCCCGTGATGCATTTTTGCAAGGTCTCACGACGGGGTCTCAGAATCCATCTGGCAAAGGCAAGAGGCTTATTGTCCTACACATTGGGTCGAAAGACGGGTTCGTGCCAGGTGGCCTATTATGTTTCGAGTCGAAAAAAACCACGGACTACCATGAAGAGATGAACGGTGAAACATTTTACAACTGGATGACAAACATATTACCACTACTTAAAGAGAACAGTGTCATTGTAATGGACAACGCTCCATATCATTCGATGAAAAAAGAAAAAATTCCATGTACAAATACCAAAAAACAAGACATCATAAAATGGTTAGAGGAAAAGGGCCAGGTAATTGATCGACCTATGGTGATTCCCGAATTACTGGAAATGGTGAATAAAATAAAACCACAATTTGACAAATATGTAATTGACGAACTGGTCAAAACACACAACCGCAAAATTTTAAGACTCCCTCCTTATCATTGTGAGTTAAATCCGATAGAACTGGCGTGGGCTTCCGTGAAAGGTCACGTAAAATCGAACAACACTACCTATAAACTATGTGACGTGAAAACGTTATTAATGGAAGGTATAGAGCGGGTAAATGAAAAAAATATGTGGCCAAATTTCATAAAACACACAAATGAACAAGAAGAAAAATTCGCTAAAATCGATTTCATTGTTGACAATATGTTGACGGCAGAAACAGAACGGGTAACAATGACAGTAGGCGATACGTCTTCGGAATCTGACTTATCTGATGATTAATATTAATTATTTATTTTATTTTTATTTTTTATTTTCTATTTTTTTGTAATTCTAATTAATTTGACAATGTACAAGAATACAAAGAAAATTGTGTCCTATTAAATGTTGTTATTTATAATCTAACCTATCCTATTTATGCAAAAAATTTAAATATTATTTGTATTATTATATTACTATTATATTATATCAAGGTGCATAATTAATAAAACGTAGGTACACAGATATAAAGGAAAAAATGGTGGTAGGATCGGTAAAAACGTTTTTAATATTATATTGTGTTCAATACCTATGTTAAGAAAAAAAAACGAAAAGTATGTGTATTATTTTACTGCATAATACGCGTGAAACGCATTATTACTTCAGTTCCCTGTATTCACGGCGGCGTCGTCGGCGGCGGCAACATCGTCGACGGCGGCGAATCCGACCGACGATCGGCGACCAATCACAGAGCGAATAGACCCGGCCAGGGGGTCCGGACGTCGCTCCGCGATTCATTTGGATGCGCCAACGCGGTGCGTTCTTATATGATACAGAGTATAAGTACTAATATAGCGTGCGAACCGAGCGCCGCCGTCGCGAGCGTTTTTTGCCGTTTTTTTCGAAAATTCGAGTTTTAGGCGTTTTAGGGCGTATCGACCTCCCCGTTTGGATCTCATTCGCGTTCCCCCCTAAATTTATAGTCGGCGCGCTGCCCTGTTTTTTCAAAAACGGGTATCCCGGCGGACGAATCGATCACCGAGAGCGCCGCGTCTTCGCCGTTTCGACGGTTTTCTCGACTTTTTCGACTGGAGTCGCGTTTGGCACCTCTACGAGTCTCCCGACCTCCCCGTCGGCGACGTATTCGAGTTCCCCGCTAAATTTATAGCCGGCGCGCGGCCTTACTTTTTCAAAAACGAGTCCAGGGGAGTTTAAAAGTGAACGGAAACGTGAGTAGGTACCGATTACGTATCGCTATATACAGGCATAAATACATGCGTCTCGGGGTTCGATTTTTTTTTTTGCAATTCTCTCGTTTTATACGTCCTAGGGCCGCGGAGCCGGTAGTCCGCTTCCCGACGCGGTCGGATCACCCGCTACGACACCCTTTGACTGACGACCAAACGGCGTTCGCCTTTCGCGGGGACGGCGACGCGGCTTAATAGTCATAGATTTGACTCCAGTTTACAACTCGGTAGGTGGCTCGGTAGGTTAGGCGTTAGGTTAGGATACTCGTAGGTCGTGCGTTCGATTCCGGTCCCCGGGATTATCGATAATTTGCGGCGGCCGTGTTAAAATCGGAATTTTTTTCTCGCGTTTTTTTTTCGTCGTTTCGCCATCACTTCCGTCTTATCATATTTAACGAAAATGTTCCGATTTTTTTCAAAATTCGAGTTTTACCGCCTCTACGGACTTCGGACGTATTACCCTCCCCGTTTGAATCTTATTCGCGTTTCCCGCTGTATGTATTGCCGGCGCGATGTTTTACTTTTTTACAGACGAGTCCCGGTGAGGTACGGCGTCGCGGAAACGAGAGTAGGTACCGTGTAGGTATCGCTATATATAGGCTGTATAAATACATACGTCGAGTCGTTTTTTTCTAAAGTCCGAGTCTTGGCCCGTTTTAGTGGTATTACCCTCCCCGTTGACGACTTATTCGCCTTCACCGCTACACATCGAGTCCCGGGGCGGAGCGGGTTCTCTGAAACGAGACGGCCAAAATTGCCGCCATCGAGTAGGCATTACTATAATGTACAGGCATGAATTCATGCGTCGGAAGGTTCGATTATTTTTCGTGAAGATCGCGTTTTTGCTGTCCGACGCGGTAGGATCGCCGGCTACGAGGCCCTTTGATGGACGTCAAAACATGAAATATGTAGTAGGTACTGCTGCAAATTCTATATAATCCGAATCAATTAACAAGCCTGGAAATAATTAAATTCCATAATGACAGGACTATATATTATATATGAGTATTGTTTAACATGGCCTGGATTATATTGGAATACATACGATTATATTTTATGCGTGTCGGACGGTCAATAATCACGATAATATCAACGATACACGCAATGCTACAGTATGACCATTATTCATTGATACGGGTTGGTCGTCGGTGTGTTGACGACGTGCGGGGGACAACTTTTGCGACGCGAAACGCGCTCGTGTGTCTAACGTCATCTTGTGACGAACGCCCATGCAACACACAACTCAAGCGCACAGAAAAATATAATATAAAAGCTTACACAGTTATACCTATAATATATTAGCTTTTCTTGGCGTATTGTGTTCTGCGTTGGGCGCTTTTCAAAACCGGTAAGTACAATTTTGAAATACATAATAGTATAACGTTTGTATGGCCCGCGTACCTACTGGCTTATTCATGACATTGTACGCACACGAGCTGGATTCATCTACTTTCATTCGTGTACGATGCGTTTCCGTACACACGATATTGTTTATTACTATATTATTATACACGCCATTTACACCTTTACGCGTTTCGTGTTCAATATTAATACGACATTTGTATTTCCGCTTGCCGTGTTCATATCCGGACATAGACTTAAACGCCTACGTTCGCTACGTTTTAAACGACGATTTTTGCAGTTACGACTTGCAAGACCATAATATCGTGTGTTACTTTTGTTTAGTTCATACCCAATAATAATATTATATACCTACCGTGTACAAATAATATAATTTATTGCATTAATTCTAAAAATAAACACACAACACCGGATTATTCACTGATAACATAGGTACTGATAAGATAATTCCATCACGCGAACACGGAGTTTTACTCATATTATTTATTATAATATATAATATATAAAATGTTTAGCCATTACTTTTTCATATTATATTGTCATTATATAATATCTTTTTAGGCAAATATAACAATGGTCAATCATTGTGTGATTTGTGGCAACGTCGACGGAGCGAATGACGTTTCAGTGCATGGGTACCTATTTATCTAATATACCTATTATACGTACTATTACGTTCGATTAATTTTGATATTTAAATACATAATAATTCATAATACCATGTTTGCATTAGATTTCCAGCAAACGTCGATCGGAGACGTCAATGGGTGATGTTCGCCGTGGACAATGGTGTCAATGCTCGACAGATATTGGCTCATTCCAAGCTGTGTTCGAGGCATTTTGTAGCAGGTCGTGATTACCACGGAGCAGCTGTACGTCGCCGTCGACTGATGCTGGAGCAGTGCCGTCAGTAGTGAGTAACAACCGACATAAAACCTTTGATCACTGTATTAATTCACTCACTTGATCATTACACTACTATGCTCACTAATACTGTGTGCATTAAAATATCACATATCATGTGTTTATTATTTCAATATACCCAGGTGGCAGGTATTTTACAGTGGCTACGGTTTGATACTATACTATAGGTACTTGCATTAAGTTATTGTTGTTGGTTAACATTTTGTATTAAATTATACTCTTTTTTTAATTGCTTTTATTATAAATACTAATACAACTAATACCACTACTACTACTACTACTACTACTATTACTAAGTAGTGTCTGACCTACGGTTAAAAATCCGTTCATGCTTAATTATTCACTGTGCTCTTAGATACATATTATATACATTGTTTACATAACAGACTACTATACCTACCGTACTATACTGGCTCGGTACAACATTCTTCAAAACTAAATCTCTATTTTAATAAAGTAAATTGTAGTATAACATGAACGACATTCTATTGTCTTACCGCTGTTTCAAATTTCAAATGCATATCTAACTATACTAACATATCAACTTTAACAAAATACTTAAATATTTTCTTACATCTTACTACTACTACTACTACTACTTCTACCACTACTACCACCATTACTTACTACTGACCTAGGTCATTTGTAAGTTGTGTACTAGATATGTAGTACTCTTAGAAATAACACTTACTGTTATACAGTAATACGTTTTTACAATGTTTCAAAGTTAGAAAGATTATAACTTGTAATGAGATAAAACGGAGCGACCAAATAGGTGGCGCGCTCTGGTTTTATACATTACCACAACACAAGTGAGTGCCGCCGCGAGAAACCGATTCTGCGACTACGCGCGTCTGCCGCTATAACATATAGATAGCGCGCATCCACGCGTTATTGCACAAGTGCCCGCCGCCCACCGGGAAATCGAGTTTTCTAACAGATCCACACCTCCGATCAAGTCGCGGGTGACATATTCTTTTTCCTCGAATTCTAAACTATAAGTTAGATACTCCAGTCAATATCAAACACCTCAACAAACCGCCGAATGATGAACAACGTAATATACGATTTTACAACCAAACAACATGGAACCAGCATGCCCGGCATAGCAGAAATATAAGCCGCTGGCCACCGTTCAAACAACGTTCTCCGTTCTCCCCGCTGCGAAGAACAATAGTAAGCCGGCCAATATTTATATTGGCACGAACGGATACTAATAAGTATTCGACCAACAGCATATCGTCTCCAGACTTGAACAAGCCGGCCAATATTTATATCGGCAAGAACGGATGTTCATACAGTCTGTCCCGGCATTCCTTTCCACTCCACCACCGCCGCAGTGCGTCCGAGTTGGAACAAGTTGATACGTGTCCGTAGTCGCTGAGCGCCGCCGTCCGAGCTGAGTAGCCAGTGTCACCGACCAACGTACAACTATCAATTGCCGAGCAGACCGAGGAAGACGCTGCACCATCCGAGTCATTCTAAGTTCAACATACCTCCGTCCAAGCAGAGTCCCTGTTGAATCAGAAGTCGAGCCGTTCCCGCCGGTAATAATATATTATTACCGCGCCGCCGTGATCGCGCCACTGTCCGTGGAAGCTTATTGCCACAGACCCAGCCATCAGTTGTCGTGAGGGAAAGCCGCCGTCCGAGTAGAGCCACCTCAAAACCCGACATTAAACCGTGAGTTATATGTACACGCTTTCTCCCCCCTATGTTTTATGTTAACCCATATTTAACTTATTTTATATTGTAAACTCGTAAGAGTATAATAATTAATACTGTAATACAAAATATCAAAATTGTATCTGTATAACAAAAGATGATGAAAATAAATGCTCAATAATATAAATACAATAAATCAAGCGTTGCGTTTTCATTACAAACTATGTATGAATGCGCAACCAATTATTCATTCTTCTGTGAATTTCTTTGTTTTTTGATTGGCTCTTGATTTTAGATTATACTACGATGTAAAAGATTGTACCTATTAAGGTTAGGTTAAGCTTTGATTATTGATTTGACGTTCAATATTTAATATTGTACCGACTACAAACTCAAGTCATAACTATCAAGTTATTGTGGTTGGATTTAATAGTTCATTCAACCGAACATATGTGTTTTATCATAGTGTTCAATATTCTTTACTTTATTTATAGTGGTGATAGATATAGGTGTACTTGATCTTATCTCATTGAAGACATAAACCTTACATTCAACTTATCCTATAAGAATTTCATAAAAATGCACTTATTGATTATGAGTGTACACGGTATAACACATGAGCACATTACACCTAACCAATACAAGATTATATTAAATATGTATGAACACACAACCATTAAAAATTCAACTCACCGTATTTTAACTTTTATTACGAGTGTTTACAAGCAACGAACGAAATACTTATACTATTTACTACTGTCTACTCTCCTTTAATTGTTATCATTTCATATGTGGTACTCTTAGACACGTTTATAATATTTAAATGCCTATATAATTTCATATAAATGCACTTAACCATGCTACATTACCCACAAACTATAGATTACCTATGTTTACATAACTGATATTGTATACTTAATATTGTGTTTATACAGTAAAATGAAAGTAATGATATACATTCTACTCTTGGTTTTTATTATACGTTGTTACTAATACGTTAGTACAGCATAGATACATATTATATACATTATTTCTGGACCTACTTATACTTTTCTATACTATACTGGCATATTATAATTGTATAGACATTTAATTGTAGAACGACATTCAATTGTGTTACTCCTGTTTCAGGTTTCGATTGCATATCAAACACTGGGTCAAGCTTATTTTAATACCTACATTAACTTATAACTATACTAATATATCAACTTTTACTATGGGGGGTATATTGACCTAAACAGAACACTTAACGTTTTCTTACACAGTTTTCAATATTACTACTACTACTACTTACTTAGTACTTAGGTCTACTCTCCTTTATTTGTAAGTACCAATGACAAAAAGTAGTGTCTAACCTACGGTTGAAATTTGTTACATGCTTAATTATTCACTGTGCTCTTAGATACATATTATATAAATTGTTTCTGTACATGACTTAGATTACTCTACTATACGGTCTATACCTACTTATACTTTACTATACTGCACTGGCTCGGTACAACATTCTTGAAAACTAAATGTCTATTTTATCATAAGAATCAACTTTATTATCTATATTTTATCAACTTTTACTATATTGACTTAAACAGCAGAACACTTGACACATTTTTCTAATGTTACTACTACACAAAGTAGGTATTACTAGACTCTTTACTAACCTCTCCTATACTGGATAAGTGTTTTATCATTTAGGTGTACTTGATCTTATCACATTGAAGACCCTTAAGTATTAGTGTAACATAAACTTATCATATAATAATTTCGTATAAATGCACTTATTGCATATGAGTACATACACTTACTGTTATGTATGAACACACAACCATTAAAAGTTCAACTCACTGTATTTTAACTTTTATTATGGACATTTACAACCAACGAACAAAATATTTTCTTATCACTACTACTACTGCTACTACTAACATTACTTACTACTGAGCTAGGTCATTTGTAAGTTGTGTACTAGATAAGTTTTTTAGAATTTCACATGTAGTACTCTTAGAAATTAACAAAGAAATTTACAGAAGAAAGTATGATTGGTTGCGCCTCCATACATATTTTTTAACAACAATGTTTCAAAGTTATTGTTGTTAGAAAGATTATAAATATCTATGAATGCTCAACCAATTATACTTTCTTTGTTTTTTTGATTTTCTCTTGATTTTAAAGATAAAATTTATTTATTTTTAACTATAACAAAAGTAAGTTTATCTGCTTACTTATTATGTGCGCCGTGCCGCTCCTACTTTTAAAATTCGCGGTTAGCGACAACGACTCGCGGAATGCTGTGGACGGGAAGGGGCGAACTCACAATATATTACCTCGTACAATTCTTAATGCGTGATGACGCGATATATATATTTTTTACACACTAGTAATCAATGTAGACGCCGTGTACAATTTAACACGCGCTACACCAATAATAATACTAATAATTTGAACAATAAACAATAATAATAATTTAAACAATAGGTAATAATAATTTTACAATATGACCTGATCGACACCTCGGGGACAGGTCACTGGTCAGCACGGTCCTCGCTGGAAATGCGACAGCGTCTTCCTCGTCAACAGCCAAAATCGGCACTGCGGCGCAGTTGAACGCGTCCCAGCGGTGACACGTATAATAATTAATAAATTCGGTGGTGCACGGTGACACAATCCGTCAAACTTAGACTGTCTCCAAGTTTACGACGGTATAGACGTGCACCAATTATAATCATAAATAATAAATAATTACTAATAATGACCACGAGGTCTAAACACAGCCACACGAAGCAACGCGAACCGGCGGTGCGTGATCCGCCAAGTTCGAGCGTAGGTAAGAGACAACAGGCCGAGTCCCCGGCACGGGGACCGTGGACGGTCGACGCCAGCCGGCGTGTGGACACCGTGGAGGGGGAACGACTCTTCGCGAACATTCCGCGCCGGCCACGAGACTTGTAAAGCCTTTGGACCTTGGTAGATTCGGCGGGAAGTTCAGCCGCGTTCGAACATTCTCCCCCCTGTGAGCTGTGCCTCACACGACGTCGAGAGAACCGGATGGGCAAATTTCAACGATGGAGGTGAAGGTCCAATGCCCATCGTCAGATGATGTCCGCGTTGTCGATCAGGCCAATGACGAGTCTTACATTTGCGTGAAAAATAAAAAATCTACATAATGTATACAAAGGAACGTAAGACCAGGAGAAATACATATGATATAAAAAATAATACAAAATATTAAAGTTACAATATGTGTACATCTAAGTATAATAAATAGAAAAAAAATACAAAGTATAATATAAAATAAAATAAATTAATAACACAAAAAAAATTTTTTTTTTTATATATATCAACCAACGGGTCATTGAGCATTTGCCCAACACTGAGCGATTGACAACATCTTTGGTAATCGAGCGTAGCATAAAAAATTAAACGGGTGAGCTGAAGCAATGAGCTGAAACGTCGGCACACGTGGTACCCACAAGGTCCCTGTACCTAACGCGACAAAAAGAACATTATTTGGTGGGTAACAATATGAGTTTAACCACTGGTCGTACGACGCTACCTGCTCGCGTTAAAACTCGAGCGACACGGACATGACCATCAGTACCGGGAAACAACTCCACTATACGACCGAGTCGCCACATCAGGGGGGGGCTTTGGTTGTCTACTACCACGACCATATCGTCCACCTTTACATTGGGGACACCCTTGGTCCACTTGGACCTCTCCTGTAGCGTAGTCAGATACTCAGAGGACCAACGGCGCCAAAAAGACTGATGACATTGATCCATCAACTTCCACCGATCGGTTAAACTACGGACGGGATCTGGACCCGATCTAGGCGGAACAGTAAGAAGCGGTTGACCTATTAAAAAATGACTAGGCGTCAAACACTCGAGGTCATGCGGGTCCGTCGAGGCGGGCGTGAGCGGACGCGAATTTAGAACGGCCTCTACGCGCGCTAATATAGTCGTAAACTCTTCGTACGTGAAGATGTGTGTCCCTATGACTCGTATTAAAAGTCGTTTTGTCGATCGCACCGCCGCTTCCCATAAGCCTCCGAAGTGGGGAGCGCTAGGCGGATTGAAGTGCCACTCGCAGATAGCACGCGAATTGGCGATAGCGGCCCGACCTTCCGGGCTGTGGATAAGCGCGCGTAATTTCTTATCGGCCCCGACGAAGTTAGTGCCGCAGTCCGAGAACACGTCGCTTGGTAAACCTCGACGGGCAATAAAACGATCGAACGCAGCTAGAAAGGCGTCGGTCGACAGGTCGGTCACCACTTCGAGGTGGACAGCTTTCGTAGTAAAACAAATAAAAACCGCAATATAAATTTTGAAAACGCGTGATTTGCGTAGTCTAGTCTCGCGCATTTGTAAGGGGCCTGCATAATCGACGCCTACACGCTCGAAAGGTCGTCGCTGTTGGACACGAGTATCGGGCAAATCTGCCATTAACGGCTGTACACGTTTAGCATCGAACCGCACACAAACCGAACAGTTTGTAATAATACTATGTAACACCGATCGAAGCGATATAATCCAAAATCGACGTGAAATAAGCGCGGTAAGAACTCGCGGGCCCGCATGACAAGTCACCAGGTGCCAACGATGGCACAATAAATATGCGTAATGCGAACGCTTGGCCAACAAAATCGGATGCTTACAATCATACGTTAATAATGAATGCCGCAGGGGTCCGCCAACGCGAATAACACCGTCCGGATCGATAAAGGGCGCTAAACGAGCAAGCGGCTTGGACGAAACATGTTTACCTGTCGACAACTCGTGTAACAGCACGGCGAAATGTACGCGCTGGGATTCAGCCTCTAATATGCGAGCGGCATGATCTAATTCCGACTTTTGCAAATATGCTTGCGCGATTTGGTCCGGTTGTCGACGTATTCGCCGAATACCGGCGGCAATAAACCGGCGCATATACGCCACTACTCGTAACATACGGTCGTAACTAGAAAAACGATTAAACCATTCGACTTCAATTTCGTCAACACGGGCGGCGCAGGACACTGGACGAAGTTCGGGCAGGTCACATAACGGTAGCGGCGGACGAGCATCGTCCCATTCCGATGGGTCACCATACGCTAGTTGTGGGCCGTGCCAATACAATTTGTGCTGCGCTAAGGCAGCCGGCATGATGCCGCGCGACGCGCAGTCGGCGGGGTTATTGACCGAGTCAACATGCCGCCATCGACAGTCCGGCAGTAAAGTGCGAATTTGATGCACTCGATTCGATACATAAATTTTAAATGCTTCGTGCGGGGCACCTAACCATGATAACACTATCGTGGAATCTGACCACGCATTTATGCCGACAATATTAAGTTGCGGGGCCAAAATGTCGCGAACCCGACTTAACCAACGAGCCAATAACAACGCGGCGTTTAATTCTAATCGGGGGATGGTTAATGATTTTATGGGCGCTAATTTAGTTTTCGTACCAATTAAAAATACGGACGCGTTAACATCGACGTCAGCCATACGCACATACACGACCGCCGCGTAGCCGAGTTTCGAGGCGTCACAAAATCCAATTAAATAGCACGGCGCGCCGTGACTCGAGTTCAAATAACGCGGAACCCGAATATTTAATAACGACGGTAGGTCGGAGACGAACGCGATCCATTCGTCGTGAATATTGTTTGGTAAAGGATCATCCCAAGTCATGCCGAGATGCCAGGTACGCTGCATTATGGACTTAGCCAAAAATACCGCGGGAGCGAACACACCTAGCGGGTCGAATATACGCGCTACTAAAGAATGGATGCCACGTTTAGTGCATACGGGTGCTGAGTCAAGACTTAAGGCGCAACAAAAAAAGTCCCCCTCGGGATGCCATTGTAAGCCGAGCACCTTAGTACCGTAGCCGTCGACCGATTCGAACGGCATAGGCGCACACACGCGATCTGCGGCTGATACCGCGTCTAAAACGCGTGGCGTATTTGACGCCCACTTTTTCAGTTCTAATCCCGCCTTGTTCATAACAGAGATTAAATCGGACTGCAATTTTAATACGTTCGAAATTGTATCTGCCCCGTCGCAAATGTCGTCGACATAGGTTTGACGCGTCAATGCGTTACGCACTAACTCAAAATTATCGCAATCATCGGATGCGATAGTTTGTAACACGCGTAGAGCGAGATAAGGCGCGCAATTAACGCCGTACGTAACGGTATTTAATTCATATTCTACAAGTTCGTCGTGTGGCGACGGTCGCCAAAAGATATGTTGGAATTGACGATATTCCGGTAAAATTAATATTTGTCTATACATTTTGCAAATATCGGTCGTAAACACGTACTTGGGGACTCGAAATCTAGTCAAAATGTCGACTATGTCCTGTTGTAACTTAGGACCGGTAAACAAACAATTATTCAATGACGGTCCGCGACTACTTTGCGCGGAAGCGTCGAATACAACGCGTATTTTATTTTCATCGATCGCCGGACGATACACCGCGTGGTGCGGAATAAAATAACGTCCCGGGGATGTCGCGACGGACATATGACCTAGCGAAATGTATTCCGACATGAATTGGACATATAATGATTGTAATTGAGGGCTTGTAGCCAATTTACGTTCGAGTGACCCGACGAAAGTATCAGCTGACGGCGGCGCACGAAAGGGCAACGGTACCGAAAAACGGCCGCACGGCAAGCGTATAGACTGTTTACAAAATAATCTTTCACAACGCCCCTCGTCCGTGAACGTCGCGGGCGCAGCCTCTGGCTCCTCAACCTGCCAAAACCGTTCCATTAACCCTTCAATGGAAACAGTCATAGCGACCGGCACCGATTGATACGGGTGAGCCTCTCGGTCGGACACTGGGCCAATTAAAATCCAACCAAAGACGGAACTAAACGCCGTAGGTAAAGCTTTGTCCACCGAAAATTTTCGACCGTCCATTATTGACGCGTATACATCGCCGCCTAATAATACGTCAATAGGTGAAGTGATATCGAATGACGGGTCGGCGAGCGCGAGATTAGAATACCTCTCTTTAATGCTCGAGTGTAGCGTTGTTCGAGGCAAGTCACTCTTTATGGCGGGCAACACCCACGCATTTATGGAAAGCACAGGTTCGGACGCAAACCGCGGCTGTACGTTACACTCAACGCGACCTTGGACATTTACTACGGGAACTCCGGATAAACCGCTTATCGGGGCTGTCCAACGGGCGCGCTTAAGGCCTAACCGATCGGCACACGCACTCGTAACGGCGCTTATCTGCGACGCACAATCTATCAGTGCGCGCATTGTTTGCCACGACCCGGAACGATCGCGCATATGCACTAGTGCGGTACCTAAAATTATAGACGTGGCCTAGTGTGGAGGGGAACGCGGCACGGACGCGCATAACGACGCCTCGGCAGCCGGTGGCTCGTTTCGATCATCGCGATCTCTACTGGACGATATATTTTGATGAAGAAGCGAGTGGTGTTTACGCGTGCAGTTCTGACAACTCGATTTAACATTACACTTGGGAACCCAGTGTTCGTCACTAAAACAATTAAAGCATAATTTTTTATCGCGCGTCCATCGAGCGCGCTCGTCGAGACCCCAATTTTTGAACCGCGAACACGATGTTAATGCGTGCGTACCCGTACAACATGGACACGTACTATTTGACTTGGACGCGACTAAAGACGTCAAGCGAGGCTTCCCAGCGTAATCTCCCCCCTTTCGGAACTGACCTGTCGACTTTGACGGCGCATTATTAGTACTACTTTTGTGGGATTCGCCCACAACTTCGAGAATGGCCACTCGGGCCCGGAGAAAATCTAATAATTGTCCTATCGACGGGTAATCGACTGTACTACTCGCTTCAAATAATTTGCGGGTAGAAACAGGTAGACGTCGAAACGCTATAGAAAATAAAATAAAAGACCCAGAGTCTGGTATTCTTAGCGCGTCTAGTAATGAGATGGATTCACTGAACGTGCCTACAAACGTGTTCAAGTCGTTAAGCGACTCCTGTGTCATGGCCGACGATTGCAGTAATTTGTCGACAAGTGCCGTTGCGACCAAACGCGGTCGATTAAATTTGTCAGATAAGGTGTTCATTAATAACTCGTAATTGTCCGCCGACACCGGTATGCCTCGGACAGCGTCGGCTGCGGCACCTTTTAGACAACCTATTAGATAGTACATCTTATCGATGTTCGATAAATTGGATCGCGAATTGACAAGCGCTGAAAATCTGTCGCGAAAATTGGGCCACGATCGGTAATCACCATCGAACGTGGGTAGAGGTATATCAGGTAAGCGGGAGAGAGACTTAACCGGATCCTCTCGCGGTTTCTGAACACTTGATGTCCCATCTCGGAGATAAGATAAGTCGACGGCGTCGGCACCTGTCGGGATTAACCGCTGGGCGATATTTTTAGCCGCGTTAATTAGTTGGCGTACCTCCGCTGTCAAGTCGGGTGAATAATCGGTGAGCTTATCGGACGCCACTAAAAGGTCTAATACAGAATCGTCGAAATTGAAACCATAGCGCGTTTAAATCAGCCGCGTTTAACGCAAACTCTGAGGCTAAATCAGGCTCTGATTGTACGCGCAACGACATAGCATGTATGGCTCGAATCTGCGATATAATGGTAGTACGCTTTACTATAGCACGCGCGAGCTGGCGCGACGTACGCTCAATGTCTTTCTCGTCAGTCATTACGAGTGAAGTGTAATATAATATAAATATAAATCAAATACAAATAAAAATAAACTATGTCGTCTATAAGCACCGTAGGAAACACTATGTGGATACCAGCCCACCAAAAAGATCCAAACACACCGCTACCGAACCCCCACAAAGGTCGGGAAACCACGCCCTGCTACCAAAAATGTGCGCCGTGCCGCTCCTACTTTTAAAATTCGCGGTTAGCGACAACGACTCGCGGAATGCTGTGGACGGGAAGGGGCGAACTCACAATATATTACCTCGTACAAGTCTTAATGCGTAATGACGCGATATATATATTTTTTACACACTAGTAATCAATGTAGACGCCGTGTACAATTTAACACGCGCTACACCAATAATAATACTAATAATTTGAACAATAAACAATAATAATAATTTAAACAATAGGTAATAATAATTTTACAATATGACCTGATCGACACCTCGGGGACAGGTCACTGGTCAGCACGGTCCTCGCTGGAAATGCGACAGCGTCTTCCTCGTCAACAGCCAAAATCGGCACTGCGGCGCAGTTGAACGACGGCCCAGCGGTGACACGTATAATAATTAATAAATTCGGTGGTGCGCGGTGACACAATCCGTCAAACTTAGACTGTCTCCAAGTTTACGACGGTATAGACGTGCACCAATTATAATCATAAATAATAAATAATTACTAATAATGACCACGAGGTCTAAACACAGCCACACGAAGCAACGCGAACCGGCGGTGCGTGATCCGCCAAGTTCGAGCGTAGGTAAGAGACAACAGGCCGAGTCCCCGGCACGGGGGCCGTGGACGGTGGACGCCAGCCGGCGTGTGGACACCGTGGAGGGGGAACGACTCTTCGCGAACATTCCGCGCCGGCCACGAGACTTGTAAAGCCTTTGGACCTTGGTAGATTCGGCGGGAAGTTCAGCCGCGTTCGAACATATTACATGACAATTTTAGATTATACTACGATGTAAAAGATCGTATTAAGGTTACGTTAAGCAGGGCTTAGATATAGGTGTAGTTAACTTGATCACATTGAACACACATTTAGCTAAATTCTCTTTTTCTCCTATTTATTTTTACCTACTTATTTATAAAATTACTTAAACGAGTATAACATCTATACTGATACACACGACATTAATTCCTGGTTAAACAATAATTATATTATGCATTGGAAATAAAATACTCTAAACTCAACCAAACTTTTAGGTGTTCGGGGACATCCAGATGGATGTGGTGGAGGCCGTGGAAGTGGCAGAAGTCCAGATGGAGGTGGTTGAGGACATGGAAGTGGTAGAGGACGAGGAATTGGTGGAGTACGTGGAAATGGTCGACGACGGGTTGGAGGACGACTTCCAGGTAGTGGAGGTGGAAATGGTCGACGACGGGGTGGAAGAAGTGGTGGAGGACGACTTCCCGGTAGTGGATATTGAGTACGTGGTAGTGGTCGAACTACCCAGAGTGCGTGCGCCAATGATTTACCGGCAGGCGGGAGTGACACATCCGCTTCCAGAGCGTCACGACGCGGGCGCGTTGGACAGAGTCTGCAGACATTGTTACGCCCGCCACTTCAGTGAAGAGCAAACGTCCCGGGGTCACTTCTCCACGTGTTGTAACAACGGCCAAGTGGTCGCTGCAGGACAACACGCGTTGTTGCCCGTTCCCTATTTAATTCAGAGTTTATTTATAGATGATTCACAGGATGGCCGTAGATTCCGGGCGGACATTCGGCGGTACAACAACGTTCTGGCATTCGCTGCGTTTACCTGCGACGCAAACGACAGGCGTTTGCCAGGGCGGGGACCGCCAGTGTGGATTGTCCACGGACAGACCTATCGGAGGACCAACAATGAGGTGGCCGTTGCCCCGGGAGGTGCCAACAACTGTCAGTTGTATTTCTTGGAGTCCGGAGAGGCCAACCACCGGCGTCTCGATATTGCACGACAGAGCAATCATGAACCGTCCGAAATCGTCATAGAATTATTGGACGGTTTGCTGCGGGACATCAATCCGTATGCGATGGCTTTTATGTAAGAAAACTTTAACTATTGTATTTATTAACACTGGGGATGTGAATTGCCCCCCTTAGAGTAAATACTTTTCTTAATGATTTAAAATAGTATAGATAGCAAACAGTTTTCTTAACTTCTGCTTTTAACTCCTCCTTATTAGTTATTTGAAATACCGAAGGTACATATTTATTTCCAATAATACATGCAATAAATTGGTTATTAAGACTGCCAGTCGTTTTTGTATTTGTATTATTATTATTATTATTTTTCACAACCATACCAACTATTATTAGATCTATGTAACCCTTATAGTAAATTCTAAGTAGAGGTTTTATTGTTACCTATTATGTGTGACTCTCTAAGCTTACTACACCCACACACACACACACACACACATATTTATAATATACATTTTTATTTTATATTGTGTTAATAAACATAATAATAATAATATATTCATTTGGCAACGAAAAGTTTAAGTTATAGATAACAGATGAATAATGAGAGACAAGTTTCCTGTAAAAGCAGAAAAGCTGAGTTGATATTATAATTGTTATAAAGAGAATGTGTTCATAATTGTAAAATAGAAAATATTTAAAAGATAGTTAAACGAAATAGTAAACTTCAAAAACGGGTTAAATACAATAGAAAATGTTTCAATAAATTTCTTATAGCTTATAGCTTATTCCTACCAAGTTAAATGCACTGAATGATATTTACATACCATTATATTACCTACATTAAAATTTTGGTTGTATAATACATTTACAAAAAACCTATTTTCTATTGGTTAATACTTATTTGTTATTTAAGACACCTCAGGTATAATACATGCAATTCCTAAACTTCGATATTTTCATATTATTAGGTTACATATCTACATTATATTTTAGTTTACAAATCCTTAACTCCAAATACACCAGTTACCATCTCCTTTGTAATTACAATTCACAATTATTTGTAAATATATACATGTCTATATTTGTTTCAGGAACATGCGTCAGGTGTGGCTGGCGGAAAGAGCCCTAGCCGATCCTGCAGCTGTGCCACCCAGACCAGTCAGGATGCATTTCGTCGAAGATGCGGCCCGGGATAGGGGCCGAAACAACCTGCCTACCGCAAATGAAGTTGCGGCCGTGTTCGTAGGTGAAGGTGGTCTTCCTCCCAGAAACATCAATCTGGTCATCTACGACACCAATCCAATCGACCAACAACGGAGGACCCAATTCATACCAGCGGGTTAGTTAATAAATATTGAACGCTTACAATAGTTACTATTCACTAGGATTGAAATACTTCCTTTTCGAGTCTAACTGCTACCAACGAAGAGTTAAATTACACCCTATCATATAGCTTTACTACATCATACATTTTAGCCTTTTTTTTGAAATTTAATTACTCAATAACCAATACGTTAGGTCAACGCCGACTTCAACCCTTCCACTTGTGCAGTAATACTTATTACATTAGCAGTTTGAGTTTGTTGGGTGATAAAACAAAAGTCATTACATTATAATACATTTCATATCAATTTTCCTCCTGAATAAATTATTCTCATAGTGATAGTATGACAATAAGTTACATTACTTCAATGCTTAATTCACTGTTCTCTTATTTCATAATAACAATAACTAACATCACTTAGAATTATTAACACTTGGTATAGAAATTTGCCGAGTTCATATTTTAGATTATTTTATAAATTACCTTTCTTTTGCGGTTACACACAATAAATAAATAACTCACAGTTTTAATTGTACACAGTAAATATCCGACCACACATACATTCTCTACATTCTTTTGAAATTTAATTAGTTATTTATTAATTAATTAGGGCAAAACCAACATATATAATAACACTTATTAATTAATTAACAGTGTAAATTCATTGTGTTTGTGTAAAACAAGCCATTATACATTATTACACATTGAATACAGCGTTAATCAAATCTAAAGTTACATTACTTCAGTCTTTTGTGCTCTTATTTCATAATTTGACTGACACCACTTTTACAGACATACACTATTAACATATTTTGTGGTTCTACAAAACATTATGTAGGTACTTGCTATACACACACAACACAATCATAATAATAAATAAATAAATAGATATAAATAACTACTAAAAGTATCTCCATAAACTAACTCTCAGCTACTACAGACCTTTGGTTTAGCAATTAACTTAAAATTCATTATATTTCTCAAGGGTCGTGCCACTCGGATCCCATGTTGTATCCGCTGTTTTTCCCGTACGGCGAGGCCGGTTGGCATAACGGGATGTTGCAAGAGGGCCCTCGACGAAACAATGTCCGCAGTCGAAACACTATAAGAGAGTTCGCGTGCTACCGTTTGGGCATTCGATATGAGGGAAACAACGACACGAGGCACCAACTGTTCAGCTCAATACATCAAGGCCGGTCCTTGTTGCACATGTTTGTGTGCGACCACTACGTTCAGATGGAAACCAACAATCTGAACTACATACGTGAGAATCAGAGGGATCTCCTTACCGAAGCGTATCAAGGGCTCGTGGACCATGTGAACCAACACCTCAACATCGAACCTATGGCGGTCGGCCGTAGGATCATTTTGCCGTCGACGTTCGTGGGCAGCGACCGATACAACAATGTGTGGAACAGCCAACCCGCAGTGTCCGTGCATGGTGAACAACAGCTGCTCAAAAGATTTCCCGAAAGCGTACGCAGAGGAGACTGTGTACGTTGCGGACGGCGGCTATCCAAAGTACCGCCGACCGGACGACGGCCGGGTGGTACTTGTGAGAGGTCGTGAAGTCGGTAACGAGTGTGTAGTGCCATACAACCCTTACCTTCTGGCCAAGTACGACGCGCCCATCAACGAGGAAGATGAAATCGCCAAGTGAGTCTTGACCTTACATTATAATTATGTAATTTCTAAAATTAAACGTGCAAATATAATACAATATAATACTATATAATGTATACATGTGTATGGTATAATGATTATAATGGTGGATTGTATACTTTGGTGTGTTCAGTGTCAGTATGTATGAATTATTTACTACTTTTTAGGGCAGTTGTATACATTCACCAATACCTTTAAGTTTTTATACCTTTATATTATGTGGCTTGGTACAAGAAGAGCCAATGCCATATTTTGACAATGTTCAGGAATTCAATCTTAAATTTCATTTTGGAACTCTAAATTTGTTTTTATTTCATTTTAGGACTCTCATTTTGTTGTACGTTTTAGTTTGACATACCTGACTAATCTAACCCGGAGAAATTAATAAAATTACTTTGGTTTTGACTAAAATTTAAAATTTAAGAAATCTTTATAAACTTTCTATTGCATACAGTACTACACATCAGTTAAATAAATCATATTATTAATAACATATATAATTTATACATGTGTATGGTATAATGATTGTTATTGTGGATTTTATACGTTTATTTAGTGTGTTCAGTGTGTATGAATTATTTACTACTTTTTAGGGTAGTTTGCCATTACCATTATATATTACGTGTACTTTGCGCCGGGCCAAGAAGAAGAACGGCTACAGAACCAAGCCGTACGTCACACGAAACTCACGCAGTTCTTCGCGCTCAACGCGACCAACGTGGAGGCTCGGCAGTACTTGTACCACGACATACCGACGCATTACACATGGCAGCAAAATGTCAAACAATGGCGTCCGCGGGTGAATCGGATGACAAACGTTACATTGGCTCGGATGTACGTAGTCAACCCACTGGACCGGGACCGTTTCCACTTGAGATTGCTACTTCTGAACCGAAGAGGCCCGCAGTCCTTTCAAGACCTAAGGACGGTGGACGGGGTCGTTCACGAAACATTCACGGCGGCTGCGGTTGCACTCGGACTGTTGGAAGACGACCGAGCGTGGCGGGATTGTTTGACGGAATCGGCGACGTTGGACACACCGCGGCAACTGCGGTATCTGTTCGTCACCATACTGGTGTTCTGCGAGCCCTCAAACTCGCTGGCGTTGTACGGCGCGAACGAAGCAAACCTGATGGAGGACTTCAACAGACGACTCCAAGACGTCGACCGCGCGAGGGCCGCGTGTCTGGCAGCCATCGAGGATCTACTTCGTGCGCACGGAAAGTCGCCGGTCGACTACGGTTTGCCCCTGGCCGACCCCCTTCTACTGGAACCACTGCAGTAGGACGATGCGCTGTTCCGAGAAATAGACGCGGCGGCAAGGTGGGCCCCACAAGTGGACGCCTTGAACGCCGAACAGCGAACGGTGTACGACCGCGTGATGGCGGCCGTCGACGACCCGCGCGAGGCGTCGCGAACTTTCTTCGTCGACGGACCCGGAGGTACCGGAAAGACTACGCTGTACGGATGCCTGATATGGTCGCTTCGACACCGACCACAGCCGCGGGAGGTGTTGTGCGTCGCGTACACCGGGATCGCCGCGTCGCTCATGGACGGCGGCATGACGGTGCACTCGACGTTCGGACTGCCGTTCGGCACGCTCACCGAAGACTCGACGTCCACCATCACCATGCAGTCCGAGCGAGCGCAGAAGATACGGAACGCGGCGCTCATCGTCTGGGACGAAGCCCCCATGTCACCGGGACTGCAACTGACGGTGGTGGACCGCCTGCTCAGGGACGTCATGGTATCGGAATTACCGTTCGGCGGTAAAACCATGCTGTTCGCCGGCGACTTCAGACAGATATTGCCCGTGATCCGGAGAGGGACGAGAGCCGATATCGTCATGTCTTCGATCAAGAAAAACGGTCTTTGGAACGTCATGGAGCGCTTCGATCTGGTACGGAACATGCGCGCGGGCAACGACGCGGACTTTGCGTCTTGGTTGCTTCAGCTCGGCAACGGCCGACTGCCCGCGGTCGACGGCGTTCCGGACACCGTGCAAATCCCTCGGGAAATGGTATGCGACCCCGCCGATTTAATCGATTTCGTGTATCCGCAGCAAATGTCGTTGGCCAACGTCGAAGAATTTGCTCGGAGAGTCGTCGTGTGTCCCACCAACGAAGAGTGTAGGAGTGTCAACGGCGACGTGCTGGAGCGCGTCGATGGTGAAGAGATGACCTACCCATGATGGCGGACGAGGCCGACGAAGTGGCCAATTTCCCCACAGAGTTCCTCAACGGTTTGGAACCGGACGGCCTGCCGCCGTTCCGGCTGACGTTGAAGGTGGGGTGCATCGTGATGTTGCTCAGAAATCTCGATCTGAGGAGACGACTGTGCAACGGTACGAGGTTGGTGGTCACCCAACTGCGACGTCACAATTTCAAGGCGAGAATTTTGGGCGGCGACCCACAGGACGACGACATCGTCCTGCCCAAAATACCGCTCACGTCCAGTAGCGAGGACGACCTGCCCATCTCACTGCGACGCCTTCAATTCCCGGTGAGGTTATCGTTCGCCATGACCATCAACAAGTCGCAGGGTCAGACGTTCGACAGGGTAGGTTTGCTACTGACGTCGCCTCCGTTCACTCACGGCCAGCTGTACGTGGCGTTTTCGAGGGTGAGAAACGCACAGTCCGTGAGAGTCGGCATGTACGCCGATGACAGCGGGCGATGCGTCACCAAGAACGTCGTGTACAGGGAAGTTCTGTGATGCAATAGGTAAGTGGTAAGTATATTCTAGGTGACTTCCGACGATCGAGGCTAGATAATGGTGATAATCTGGTTGACTTTAAACCTGACATGTGTAACATATTTTTCAAACATAATACGTTACACCGCTGTTCTACGTGGTCTGTGTTCTACATGCGCCCTATGATCAGAGATGACGATGATAGTCTAGGCGACTTTAAACCTAACATGTGTAACAGTTTTTTCAAACTTAATACGTTACACCGCTTATCTACGTGGTCTGTGTGGAGGTGCTTCGTGGGCCTTGCCTTCGGGCTAAACGGAGAGAAAGTTTGACAACCTCCTCGTGGTTCTCTCTGGATGCGAATTCACTATAATGTGAATCCGTAACTGATGTCAAACAATGTATGTAATGTCTGTGTTATTTGTCTTGTACCATATACTATTGAATATAGTATGATAATATAGTACAGATACTACAGACAATTTATTGTAAATGTTGTATTTTATTTGTAATGGAACATTTTCTCCTATATATATGATGTAAATAACATTTACTTTGTTTTATTACTATTGTAAATTACAATAATTGACATTGTATTAATTTTTAGTATTAATTAATTTATATTGTGTTAATGGTTGACATTTTATCTTATTACTATTATATTACTACTGTTTGTATAATATATACTTATATAGTTATATTGTCATAAAATATGTAAATTTGATACAATTTCACATATTATAATTATTATATGTATATAATTTTCCATAGTTGACATTTTATTAATTGTTTCACTCACTAAAAGAGTATTTGGTTTTTTGTTAAACACCATTTAATAGTTGTATTTCTTTCTTCTTTGTTTTATCTAATAATAAATATTATTAACATTAATAATATGTTTTGTACACTAAACCACCATGAACCGCTGTTAATTAATGTAAACTGTATAAATGATTGATTAATTACTTTATTCTATTTGCATTGTATTATGTTATTTATATGTAAATTTCACTGTACTCACAATATTAATAATATTGTGTACACCCCTGAACTGTTGTATTGTATTAATGGTCGAGATTTGAGTTAATTGTATTACTATTATTATAAATGTAAATTTTATACAATTTCACGTATAATTATTGTATACATGATTTTCATATTTTTATTAATTGTTTAACACACTAATAGAGAATTAGTTTTAATGATTGACATTTTATTACTATTACTAATATATTACTACTACTGTGACCGTATATTCTATTATAAATGTAATTATTGCAATATTTATATAATATTTACATTATATTAACTGTTTTACTCGGCAAAAGAGTATTTGTTTTGTTTTAAGCACTATTAATTAATAATTGTATTTCTTTCTATGCGATTCTTTCAGTTGATTTATATTGTGATTTGTATTCAATAATTAGATTATTGCTGCTGTGTATATACATTGCAGTTCATTAAATTAAATATATATTAACATTGACAATATTTGTTTTGTATATCATAATAATAAATAATTTGGAAAACATACATTTTGTAACAATTCATTTAAAATACACACATTTCTTGGGACTGGGAATCGATCCCCTCAAAAAGAGTGAATTAATTAATTAAATACTTTGTTTTATAAGCACAACATTTTTGTCCTATTCGGTTCATAAGTATAACATAACCTAACTATAATAGAATGAAAAAATATGAACTAATAACAATGCATACTATATAAATGAGAAGATAATGCGTATGATGTTATTTACATTTATTTCTACTTAGTTTTATTTAATAACGATAATATATATAACATCATGTGATGTGCAACTGTGTGCTACTACCTACTACATTGCTGATAGTAGTGATACATAATATAATAATATTATTATTCACTTTTTTATGCTAAACGTTTAACCACCATTCAATAGTTGTTAGACTGTTCATTTATTTATTTTAGTAGAGTAATGCCACTGTACAAATTATAATATTATTGGTATTTTTATGTCAGACGTTTGAACAATATTTACACATGAAATTAAATTATTGATATTTTCAAAATGTATTCAATTGAGGTTGTACCCATTTGTTTTACTCATTGTAGTTATGAAATATTTTAATTTTAATAACAATACAATATACTAATTAATGACATCTTACTGATGGTGTATTTGTTACATGAAAATCTTTGTATATCCCATGCAATACCTTAGGTCACTGACATTCTTAGAACCTTTATTTCTGATTGTTGTGTTGTAATAGTATGAACTATATGCATTGGTAACTAATAGCAATTTACACATAATATTAATATAAAAAAGTTGGAAAGGAAAAGAAATTAAATAAAGTCATGATGTAAAAAATCTTTATTGATTATCTGAAAAAAGCAAAACAAATAAAAGTAGCAAATTTTTTGTTGAGAAAAGATGTTCCTGTTAAAAACTTACTGCTGTCTGCTATCAGCGCCTGAAAAAAATAGGTTTCATTAGAATCATCAATATCAAAAACTTAAGTATCTATATAATATACTTACATCGTTGCACGGCGGCGGCATACGAGAGATCTGATATTTTCTGGAAATAATGTAAAAATAATAAAATAGATTTATCAATATCAAACGTTTAAATATATCAATATATCCTTACGACATTAGCTCGCGGTGTCGACACCGCCGTCACGTACATGTCATCTGTTGACTGAAAATTATTCGTTTAATTAGACTTATCAATTTCGAAAACTTGAATATTTTTTTAAATTTTTTACTTATATATCTTTAAATATTATACTAATATATAATACTTACAACGTTGGAGGGCCCCGACGGTGGCACCGCTCGGGCGGTTCTCTGCCGACGGACCTCCTGAAAATTATTCATTTAATTAGACTTATCAATTTCGAAAACTTGAATATTTTTTTAAATATTTTACTAATATATCTTTAAATATTATACTAATATATACTTACAGCGTTGGACGGTCGCGCTGCTCGGGTGGACCGTGGCCGACGGACCTCCTGAAAATTATTCGTTTAGTTAGATTTATCAATTTTGAAAACTTGAATATTTTTTTAAATTTTTTACTTATATATCTTTAAATATTATACTAATATATAATACTTACAACGTTGGAGGGCCCCGACGGTGGCACCGCTCGGGCGGTTCTCTGCCGACGGACCTCCTGAAAATTATTCATTTAATTAGACTTATCAATTTCGAAAACTTGAATATTTTTTTAAATATTTTACTAATATATCTTTAAATATTATACTAATATATACTTACAGCGTTGGACGGTCGCGCTGCTCGGGTGGACCGTGGCCGACGGACCTCCTGAAAATTATTCGTTTAGTTAGATTTATCAATTTTGAAAACTTGAATATTTTTTTAAATTTTTTACTAATATATACTTACATCGTTGGAAGGTCGAGCCGCGGCCGCTCGGCTCTGCGACCGTCGCCGACGAACCTCCTGAAAATTATTCGTTTAGTTAGATTTATATAGAAATGTAATTAGATTTATTTTTAAATATAAATATATATCCTTACGTTTGACGATGGTCGTGATGTTGGGGAGCGGGATCTGGAGAGGGGCCTAGCACGGAAAGCCCTGCCACCTCCCCTACCACTGCCACCTCATCGACGCCTTACGCCATCACGACCACTGCCGTCACCGCCACCACCACCTAACCGCGGATTACCACCGTCACCATCGCGGCCACCACCTACACCTCTGGACTTGGCTACAATATAATTTACAATTTATATACATAATATTAAGACTGTTATTAAGGAATATGTAAAGTAAACACTCACCGCAATCCCGGGAGAGGTGTCCCCGTTTGCCACAGTTGTAACATTCTGAAACGGGTAGATATAATTGTATTCGTTTCTAATTGTATGTATTGTAAATATAGATTAATCAAATTTATGCTTACGTCGGGTGCGGTCTTCTGTCTTCCCGATATATAGCCGGAAATTCCCGCTAATATTGTAAATGTTGTTCATACTTAAAAACAAATAAAGAAAGTTGAAAAAAACAATTGATTGGTCTGCATTATTATGTTGGTGATATTATAAAATATTAAATTCGTTAAACAAAAAGCATGTGGTGCACACAGCACACTCAAACAAAGCCACGGTTTTCTTCGCAAATGTAAATGGTATAACAATATCATTTGATTAATGCAATCGGAGGTGAACGTGTTAAAAACAAAAAAAAAATCGAAAAAATATTTAATTTGTTTCACAGAAACCATGTGTTGCAGACAAAACTAAGGCTCGATTTTCTTCGCAAATTTATATATTATTACAATAAGATATTATTAATTCATAAATACGATCCGCGTTGGACGCGTTAAAAAACAATCCAATGTATCTTATTATACTCATTCTAAAAATATAAAGAAAGTGTATACTAAAACTTTTATATTATTATAAATAATGTACCTCACATGTACCTACGCTTGGCAATTGCCGTTAATGTTTTATACGTTGTTACTCATTCTGAAGTTGACAAATTAAAAGCAATAAAGAAAGTGTATAGTAAAACGAAACTTTAAGTGATCTGTCGGTATTATTATAATATGTTGGTGATATTATAAAATATTAAATTCGTTAAACAAAAAGCATGTGGTGCACACTAAAACTAAGTCACGGTTTTCTTCGCAAATGTATATTTTATAACAATATTATTTGATTAATGCGATCGTAGGTGAACGTGTTAAAAACAAAAAAAAAAATTGGAAAAATATTTAATTTGTTTCACAGAAACCATGTGTTACAAACAAAACTAAGGCTCGATTTTCTTCGCAAATTTATATATTATTACAATAAGATATTATTAATTCATAAAAAGGATCCGCGTTGGACGTGTTAAAAAACAATCCAATGTTTCTTATTATACTCATTCTAAAGAAATAAAGAAAGTGTATAGTAATACTTTTATATTATTATAAATAATGTACCTCGTGTACCTACGCTTGGCAATTGCCGCTAATGTTCTATGCATTGTTAATCATTCTAAAGTTGATGAATAAAAAGCAATAAAGAAAGTGTATAGGAAAACGAAACTGTAAGTGATCTGTCGGTATTATTATATGCTGATGGTATGATAAAATATTAAATTCGTTAATCGGAAAGCATGTGTTACATTATATTAATTGATAAATTACCTACGATCCGCGGTGTAAAAAAGGTTTTTAAAAAACCACCAATTAAATTAATAATACAATGTATACTCACGTGTTTCTGGTTCAGACGGTTTGAATGAAATGATTTTAAAGTCGGAAGTCGGCGCAGTCCTTGGTCTTAGAACGGCGACAATAACAAGAGTCAAGGCAGGTAACCCATGCGGGAAACGATATCGCACGGCCGATTAATTAATTTATTGTATTGACAAATTAATTATCTTATAGTTTTATATTATTCATTCGAACACGGCATTAAACCTTACACTTTTGACCATCGTTCTTATTTCATTTTTGCAAATTTTTTTCATATGGTCATAATAATGCCTTAGGACCATCACTCGATTTTATTGATACACACGCAAAAATGGTTTTCAAACATTCCCGCCTTCGACAGAATACCGCCAACCCTGTAGGCCTTATCACCGACCGTTTACCGTCTATCCACTCGGCGGTATCAGCGGATAACTTCCCGCCTATTATGTGATACGAGAGATATTGGGTCTGACATCATGTCGGTGCGCGGAAACGTTTCCGTGTTTTTCCGGGCGGCCCCGTTCGCGTTATATTCGCGCTCCTCGCTATATTTGTAGCCGGCGCGCTATCCTACTTTTTCAAAAATGAGTCCCCTCATCCGACTAGACAGTCGCCGACGCCGCGGCGTCGTCACGATTTCGACGGTTTTTCCGACTTTTTCCAACAGAGTCGCGTTTCGCTTCGTTTGTAGACTTTTCACCTCCCCGCCGAAGACGTATTCGAGTTCCCCGCTAAATTTATAGCCGGCCCGCAGTCCTACTTTTTCAAAAACGAGTCCCGGGGAGGAGCGGCGTCGCGGAAACGAGAGTAGGTACCGAGTGGGTACGTCGTGTGTGTGCTATATACAGGCATAAATACATGCGTCTCGACGTCCGATTTTTTTCGTGAATCCCACCGAATCTCGAATTTTACCCCCCCTCGGGTCTCCCCGTTTGCGTCTTATTCGCGTTCCTCGCTAAATTTGTAGTCGGCGAGCTGTCCTACTTTTTCAAAAACGAGTCCCGGGGAGGAGCGGCGTCGCGGAAACGAGAGTAGGTACCGAGTAGGTACATTTTGGGTATACGTAGTCGGATTGCCTACCTGACTAGCTACTTGCATACGAGCGATTTACACCCCCACTGCATCTGACACTCGGGAATCGACTTTCACCCGAGATGACTGATAGCTAGACACACAAACTCAGAACCTGAATTTCCGATTTCAACACACATACGAGAACCGGACATACACACCCGGTGCATGGTCTGCGATCCGACGTAGTCGGATTGCCTACCTGACTAGCTACTTGCATACGAGCGACATACACCCCCACTGCATACGATCCGCCGCAGGTGGATTGTCCGTTCGGGAATCGACTTTCACCCGAGATGACTGATAGTTAGACACTCCAACTCAGAATCCGAATTTCCGATTTCAACACACATACGACTAGACACTCTTCCGAGTTCAAAAATTACCGCTTGACCAGTGCTGCCAACACGACAAAACACAATACCCGACGACCCCCCCTTCCCGCCGCAGGCTGGATCAAAAAACCCAGCATCGCAGACAAAGATGCACCACCGCCCACACAGTCTTTCCGCCGTAGGCGGGATGACAAACACCGGAATCTAGTCTTCTCTATCTCTATACTATAAAGCAAGAAACCGAGGGCGCCGCCTATGCGTTAAATCCGAACCATCGTAAGAGAGAGCCAATGAGAAAATTCAATTTCCCCGGAGGGCGGTCTCCCGGCGGCGGCGGAGCCGTCGCTGCGTAATCAGCCTTTCTTATCACTGTTTCGAGATTTTTTCGATTTTTTCGAAATTTTTCGAGTTTTTCGAGTTTTACCCCCTCGGGGGGCCCGGGGTCTCCCCGCTGTGACCTTATTCGCGTTCCCCGCTAGATTTACAGGCCGCGCGCGGCCGTATTTTCTTCCCGGCGGGCCCGCGGCGGCCGATCTCGCGCGCGTTTTTCGCCGTGTTTTTCGAAATATCGAGTTTTACCCCCCTCGGGGGCCCCGGGCGTCCCCGTTTGCGTTATATTCGCGCTCCTCGCTATATTTGTAGCCATCGGGCTATCCTACTTTTTCAAAAATGAGTCCCCTCATCCGACTAGACAGTCGATAGTGGCGCGGCCTATGTATTAAATTTGTACTGACTTAGACGAACCGCCAATGGGAACGCTTCCTCGCGGCGGCGGAGCCGTCGCTGCGTAATCAGCCTTTCTTATCACTGTTTCGAGATTTTTTCGATTTTTTCGAAATGTTTCGAAATTTTTCGAGTTTTTCGAGTTTTACCCCCTCGGGGGGCCCGGGGTCTCCCCGCTGTGACCTTATTCGCGTTTTTCGCCGTGTTTTTCGAAATATCGAGTTTTACCCCCCTCGGGGGCCCCGGGCGGCCCCGTTCGCGTTATATTTGTAGCCGGCGCGCTATCCTACTTTTTCAAAAATGAGTCCCCTCATCCGACTAGACGGTCGCCGACGCCGCGGCGTCGTCACGATTTCGACGGTTTTTCCGACTTTTTCCAACAGAGTCGCGTTTCGCTTCGTTTGTAGACTTTTCACCTCCCCGCCGAAGACGTATTCGAGTTCCCCGCTAAATTTATAGCCGGCCCGCAGTCCTACTTTTTCAAAAACGAGTCCCGGGGAGGAGCGGCGACGCGCAAACGAGAGTAGGTACCGAGTGGGTACGTCGTGTGTGTGCTATATACAGGCATAAATACATGCGTCTCGACGTCCGATTTTTTTCGCGAATCCCACCGAATCTCGAATTTTACCCCCCTCGGGGGCCTCGGGTCTCCCCGTTTGCGTCTTCTTCGCGTTCCTCGCTAAATTTGTAGTCGGCGAGCTGTCCTACTTTTTCAAAAACGAGTCCCGGGGAGGAGCGGCGTCATGGAAACGAGAGTAGGTACATTTTGGGTATCGCTATATACAGGCATAAATACATGCGTCCCGACGATCGATTTTTTTCGCGAATCCCACCGAATCGAACTTCCGAAGCCGGTCGAGACGGTCGTCCCCTTACCGACGCGTTCGACCCCCCGCTCGGACGCCATTTGACGGACGTGGACGCCGCTTTCCAGTTTCGGGTGCACGGCGACGCGGCTTAATAGTCATAGATTTGACACGATATTTCATCTGAGTAGGTAGTCGATAGGTTAGGGCGCTAGGACATGTAACTAGGAGTCGTGGGTTCGATACCGTCCCCCGGCGATATCGAAGATTTGCGGCGGCCGTGATAATCTTGAGTTTTTTTTCGCGTTTTTTTTTTCGTCTTTTCTCCATCAGTTCCGTATTATCATATTTAAATAGTCCCCCCTCATAGTCGGGGTACTTTTGACCCCCCCCCAATCAAATTTTTTTTGGCCGAGCATAACTTAGCCGGGGATCGTCGTAGCCGTATTTTGTAAACGGCTATGGGTTGTGGGTGACCACGTGCATACCATATCAAAAATTACCCCCCCCCTCCTTTTTTTGATTTAAGTATATCTCTGTCACGTTTTGACTTGGGTCCCCCGTTTTACCACCAAAATTTACGTTTCAAGACCCTCTAAATAGTCCCCCCTTAGTCGGGGTACTTTTGACCCCTTCTCAAATTTTTCGGTGACAGTTATGAACGCCGTCCGCGATTCGACGCGATAATAATAGCTAACTTACATGTATGCTTTGTCGTAGGTACCTATTAAATATATCACAGTTTGGTTGAGGTTGAGTTGTTGGTAATATTATGAATAACATATTGATATATATATATATATATATATATATATTATGTGCTATTTATTATATACATGTATCTTTATACCTATTGATATATTTATATAATAACATTTTATAAAAATATATATATATTATACTATGTAGTAGGTACTTAATATATTGCAGTTTTTAGGTGAGTCAAATTATGTATATTAAAAATATAATCTAATGTGTTTAATTAAATTATATGACTATGCTATAACTATTTAATAAATAATAATAATAATAAATATTTAGTTAACACTGCTACAGATTATAAATACTATTTGATATAATAATTGAAATGATTAAATTCTGGTAGTTAAATTGTACAATTATTATAATATACCTAACTACTCTCTTTGATATTATTTATATGGATAGGTTTGATCGTTTGATGTAGTAGCTATTTAATATATAACTTAACGTATTTAAATATTACTATACTTATTAAACTATTTAATAAATAATAATAATAAATATTTAATTTACACTTGATTTTATCCAACGCACATATATGTTTCCTTTATACTTCAATAAACAATAGTGCAAGTACAATATAACTACTAACCTAGGTACATGTATACTTTGTAGTGGGTACCTACTTAATATATCACAGTTTGGTTGAGGTACGATACAAATACTGCTGCAGATAGTATATAATACTCTGATAGTTAAATTGTATTTGACATAATTTGTTATTGCTCAAAATATAGGTAGGTCTATAGTGTATTTTAATTTAATTATGAGTTTCAAATTAATAAATTATGAATAACAAATTGATATATATATATACATTATGTACTATTTATTATATAGATGTATGTTTATACCTAATGATATATTTATATAATTTAAGCATAATATTATGTATGTACAAAGTGAAATCAGTACATATTTTGGTCCATTTATCTAAAAGTTTAAATGAAGTACTATTTACTATTAATTATATCATTGGTATTGGTTGGTATTGGTTGGTATATAAAATATGTCTTTTTCTAATAGTTTGCATTGTGTGTTAAACGGTATAGTGTTATAATATATGAACTGGGCATATTGTAATATGTAAAAATTTAATTAGAAGAAGTAATAGTGAAATTGGTAAATAAGGTAGTTGGTCATAGGTTAGTACTCCATGAGTAGGTACATAACATTGATGGACTAATAGAGAGTAACTAAGTATTGAAAACAGAGGATTTCACTTCTAAGTATATAATAACAAATTATAAATAAATATATATATATATATATATATATATATATAATATACTATGTAGTAGGTACTAAATTTTTAGGCGATATTAAAAATATGAATTATATGAATTTAGTCATATCATATGACTATACTATAAGTATTTAATAAATATTTATTTATAATAAGTATTTAGTTAATACTTGACACATTTACCATGAACAACGCACCTATATTTTTCAAATAGTATATAATACTCTGATGGTTCAATTGTATAATGATATGACATAATTTGATATTACTCAATATAATATAGGTCTATGGTCTATCACGTATATTTATTTATTTAATATCAAATGTAATAATTTATGAATAATAAATTGATATATATATATTATGTACCTACATAATATGACTAATGTATTTTATAGATGTACCTATGTATATACATAATAGTATAGTTATATAATTTAAGCATATTATATGTATGTACATAAATTAATAGTGATATTAGTATACATTTTCGTTCATTGGGCCAAAAATATAAATAAAGTACCTACACATAATATTATAAAAATTATTTCAGTTAACATATTATTGGTACCTATATAGTAAGTAGATGCATTGATAGTGAAATAAAATTAGTAAATAAAGTAGTTGGGCACAGGTACTCCAATGGTATATAATATACTATGTAGTAGGTACTTAATGTATTACAGTTTTTAGGTGAGTCAAATTATGTAGGTATATCAATAAACAAAATATAACTTAATGTATTTAATTAAATTCTGGCAGGTAAATTGTATAATGATATGACTAAACTATACGATACTGTCTACATAATATGCCCGTTAATATACGCGACATTATGCGAGTGGGCCGCGGAGTGGGATGGTGTGAGTGCGGGGGGGGAAACTTTGTCGACGCGAAGCGCGCCCGTTTCGACCTGCCTCTTGTGATCGGCGCTCGTACAACGCACATCGACTCTCACGGAAAAGCCAAATACGTTTCGTGTTATTTAACATTCAGTGTTTTTCTTTGAGTTTTGTTGTCTTCTGGGCGCTTTTCACATACCCGGTGAGTACAACTTCTATAATAATATCTACTACTATATAATATTCAGATAAACTACTGATTCTATATGTTTGCACCAGCTACAGACATCATGGCGCGTTTCGTGTTTTTTTCGTACACCGCAAATGTACTTTGAATACCTATAACTTTTTTATATCCGCATTCGTATAAGTTGTGTATTATCCAGTCGCTGTAGTCGATGTTTAAGTCCGTTGGCTGTTTCTTCGCGTTACCATTGCGGTACCTACGTGTTTTATCGCTTTACATTTTGCGTTAACACTTAACAGTTAATTGTGCAATTACGAGCTGGGTATGTCATTTTTGGTATTTTTCTATTTTTTATGTACATCACGTAAGCCGGTGTGTACCTATTAATTCTAAAAATAACACGCGAGTCTCATACCTCACCGCTGATAACAATAACTGATACCTACAACAGACAACAGTCGTTGTATTTGATTGCAACGTTTTTTTTTTATGACGAGTTTTTCATATTTAGTATTCACTTTTTACTTATTATTACTATAACCGGTTCGTGATGCTTTTAGGCTATTCAAAATGGTCAAACGATGTGTGCTATGCGGAATTGTGGAGAAAACATTATCGATGTTTCCGTACACAAGTAATTCACCCAACACGTACCAATACCTACTTATCAATATATTATAATAAATTATGTGTCGCCTTAGATTTCCAACTGCCGTATACCGTATACAGTTACTGTTGGCGCGACTTTTAACAAACGTTTACATAATACGGGAGACATTGGTTCTAACCATAGACTTATAATATATAGACCGCGCATTACGCTCTTTTTGTGTGTAACACTTTAAGCCAACATCTGTGCGAGAGAGAACACTGAGCTGTATATTGTAAAGTGAGAGAGACAGACTCTGACATTACAATTTCAAGGAGTTTATAGACAATTTGTACATTACTCCTTGAGATTATAAATATTTAAAATATAAAATAATGATAACAAAATTGATAATATTTATTAAACTTCATTACTACCAAGGAGTATTATAAAATTGCTTATAATCTCCTAGAAAAAGTAATGTCAGAGTCTGTCTCTTTCGCACATATGTTGGCTTAAATATATTTCACTAATGCGCGGTCTATATATTATAAGTCTATGGTTCTAACACCATGTTGGTGCGTGGAAACAAAACCACAACCAGGTGACCGAGTTCCGTTTCCATATCGTTGCGCCTTCGGCAATGCAACGCTGAAATTCTTGATGGAAATACAGTATGCTATTATTTCAGGACACCTTCATTTATTCGTAAGTGATTACGGGCCTTATCAGTAATTTTTGGGAACGGTAAAAATACTATTTTCATTTTCGACCCGGCTTCGGAGTGGTGGATCTTTTATCTGACGTTTAGTCGGATTGCTTACGCATTTAACGATGTTATCATCAATCAAGGTGGTGACTGACTTGCTAGACACTCAACAGATCACGGCGGCACGATTCCCTCGAACCGGCCGTCACACATCGTCAAGTTGTCTACCCGGGTGACTACGACCAACATCAAGTCGATCGACACCGCGGAGAACGCCGCCGTCGTGCGTCGTGTCGCTTTTACTATAACATACAGGCTTCAATACAGCCCCCCTCAAATGATTTTATTTTATTATTTTCGGATTGACTACCGGATAACATAGATGACTGACCTGCTAGACACCCAAAAAAAGGCGGTGGCTATATGATATGCATGGACGCCCGAAATATTTTTTCTTTATTTTTGCGTTTTCGGTAACAGTAATGAACGTGATGACGTTCATCAGCCGTCGCACATTAACCGCATATGCCTACCAGGGTGACTACGGCCTACGTAGAGGAAGGTGACTGACCTGCTAGACTCCAAAACATATTTTCACGTAAATTATACACCTAATCCTCGAACCGGCCGTCACACGTCGTCACGTTGTCTACCAGGTGACTACGTCTCACATCGATTCGGATTGCCTACCAGGCTGACTACGACCTACGTAGAGGAAGGTGACTGTCCTGCTAGACTCCAAAACATATTTTCACGTAAATTATACACCTAATCCTCGAACCGGCCGTCACACGTCGTCACGTTGTCTACCAGGTGACTACGTCTCACATTGATTCGGATTGCCTACCAGGCTGACTACGACCTACGTAGAGGAAGGTGACTGACCTGCTAGACTCCAAAACATATTTTCACGTAAATTATACACCCAATCCTCGAACCGGCCGTCACACGTCGTCACGTTGTCTACCAGGTGACTACGTCTCACATCGATTCGGATTGCCTACCAGGGTGACTACGACCTACGTAGAGGAAGGTGACTGACCTGCTAGACTCCAAAACATATTTTCACGTAAATTATACACCCAATCCTCGAACCGGCCGTCACACGTCGTCACGTTGTCTACCGTGACTACGTCTCACATCGAGTCGGGTTGCCTACCCGGATAACAATTTTTTTTCACGTAATTTATTCTTTAATTTTGCATTTTCGTTAACAGTAATGGACGCTGTGATACTTGATGACGTTCATCAGCAATCGCATATTTACCAAGGTGACTACGACCAACGTAGAGGAAGGTGACTGAACTGCTAGACCCCAAAACATGTTTTCACATAAATTATATAACCGATGCATCGAATCGGTTGTCACGTTGTCTACCCGGGTGACTACATCCAAGATCGAGGAAGGTGACTGACAAGCTAGACCCCCAAGAAAAGACTTTGACAGGTATCCGGTTAACTAAACCACTATCCTTATCACGAATCCTCCATCCTTATCACACATCCACTTTTCTTATCACAAATCCAATATCCTTATCATACATTGTTATCACAAATCCACCATGCTTATCACTTATCTACAATCCTTATCAATAATCCACTATCCTTATCACAAATCCAGTTTCCTCATCACTAATTTATACCACAAATCCTTATCACTAGACCTTCATACCACCCATTAACCGTCCAGCTCGAGACTGGCGACTGGCGACTGGCGACGGCGGCTATATGATTTTAATGGACGTCCGAAATTTTTTAAATACTTTTCAAGTAATTTATTACTTTTTTTGCTTTTTCGGTAACAGTTATGAACGTCGTCCGCGATTCGACGCAGTCGAATTGCATACGTGATGACGTTCCCCAGCCGTCGAGTATTGTCGGATTGCCTTCCAGGGTGACTACGACCAAAGTCGAGGAAGGTGACTGACCCGCTAGACCCCAAATACTATTACTACGGCGAACGTCATTCGAGGTGACTGACCTGCTAGACACCCACAAAAATACAACGACGATTTATAATTTTTTTTCGGAATTTTGATTTTCCGGCGGCAGTAAAGAACGTTATCGTCGAACGTTGTTGCTTACCGGGGGGCTATCACGTCGAACCACGGTGGACCTAACCTTATCAGAGTTCCTTATCACACACCGACCAGCTCGAGACTGACGACCAGACCAACAGACCACTGCAGCTTCCGAAATCGAAAACACTCATGACCGACACCCGGGGGTCTGGGGGTATCCCCCAGCGACGCTCGGAGAGCTAGTCTTATACTATAAAGCGTGAACCCGAGGGCGCAGCTTATGGAGTAAATCCGAACTAGCGTAAGCAACTCACCAATCGGAAAATTAGATTTCTATCCGTGGGCGGTCTCCCGGCGGCGGCGGAGCCGTCGCTGCGTTATCACTCCTCTTATCACTTTTTGCCGTTTTTTTCAAAAATCAAAGAAATTTCGAAATAAATCGAGTTTTACTCCCCCGGGGGGCCTCGGGCGGCCCCGTTCGGACCTTATTCGCGTTCCTCGGTAAATTTATAGTCGGCGAGCGGCCCTACTTTTTTCCCGGCGGGCCCGCGGCGGCGGATGTCGAGTGCGATACGAGCGCCGCCGTCGCGCGCGTTTTTTGCATTTTTTTTCGAAAATTTTTTTCGACTAGAGTCGCGTTTAGCACCTCTACGAGACGTCCGACCTCCCTGTCGTCGACGTATTCGAGTTCCCCGCTAAATTTATAGCCGGCTCGCTTACCTACTTTTTCAAAAACGAGTCCCGGGGAGGAGTGACGTCGCTTAAACGAGAGTAGGTACCGATGGGGTATCGAGTAGGTACCGCTATATACGGGCATAAATACGTGCGTCTCGAGGTTCGATTTTTTTCGCGAAGCTCGCGTATTATACGTCCGAGGGCGGCGGAGCCGGTCGTCCGCTCGCCGACGCTGTCGGATCGCCCGCTCAAACGCCCTTTGACGGCCGTCCAAAAAACGGCGACGCGGCTTAAGAGTCATAGAATTGACCCTGAATTTCATCTGAGGAGGTGGCTAGGTTGGTTAGGCGTTAGGATAGGTGTCTCGAGGGTCGTGGGTTCGAACCCGGCCGCCGGGATTTTCGATAATTTGCGGCGCCTGTGATATTTCGGATTTCTTTTTTTTGCGTTTTTTTTTTTTTTTGGTCACATTAATCATTTTTAACGAGTGTTCCGATTTTTTTCAAAATTCGCGTTATTATATTATATATATCGGTATTTATATATATTATTCATTTGACTATATTTATTTTGCAAAAAAATAATAATTAACATTTAATTAATACTTGATTTTACCGTGACCATGTAGTACCTACTTGATATATTAAATACTGCTACAGATTATAAATACTGTTTAATACAATATTAATAAACTATATTAAAAAATAGTACTACTATATGACTGCTCCATTTGCCGTTTTTTTCGAAAATTCGAGTTTCAGCCCCTTTCGGTCGTATCACCCTCCCCGTCGACGACTTATTCGAGTTCCCCGCTAAATTTATAGCCGGCGCGCGGCCCTACTTTTTCAAAAACGAGTCCCGGCGAGGAGCGACGTCGCTTAAACGAGAGCGGGTACCGTGTATTGTATTGTATATATTATGCGTCGCGTCGTTTTTTGCGGAGCCGTCGCTGCGTTATCTTTTATCCTTATCACTTTTCACGGTTTTGACCAATTTTCACAAATTTTTTTCAACATTTTTGAGGTTTACCCCCCTCGGGTGCCTCGGTAGGGCCCGTTTGGACCTTATTCGCGTTCCCCGCTAAATTTATAGACGGTGCGCGGCCCTACTTTTTCACAGACGAGTCCCGGGGAGGAGAGGCGTCGCTTAAACGAGAGTAGGTACCTACCGATTGGGTATCGAGTCGGTACCGCTATATACGGGCATAAATACGTGCGTCTCGAGGTTCGATTTTTTTCGCGAAGCTCGCAGATTATACGTCTTAGGGCAGCGGAGCCGGTCTTCCACTCGCCGACGCTGTCGGATCGCCCGCTCAAACGCCCTTTGACGGCCGTCCAAACGGCGTTCGCCTTTCGCGAGCACGGCGACGCGGCTTAAGAGTCATAGAATTGACTCGGGTTTTCATCTGAGTAGGTGGCTAGGTTGGTTAGGCGTTAGGATAGATGACCCGAGGGTCGTGGGTTCGAAACCGTCGCCCAGGATTTTCGATAATTTAGTCATTTCGCTATCACTTCCGTCTTATCATTTTTTTGTTCCGATTTTTTTCAAAATTCGAGTTTTAAGGCCTCTACTGACTTCGGACCTCCCCGTTGAAGACTTATTCGCGTTCCCCGTCAAATGATTTAGCAGGGCGGACAGTGTCTTTATTACTATACATGGGCGTGAACATAATATGCGACGAAGAGTTCGATTTCTCTTCAAAAATTCGAGTTTTAGCTATTTTTGGTCGTATTCCCCTCCCCGTTTGAATCTTATTCGCGTTCCCCGCTAAATTTATAGCCAGTGCGCGGCCCTACTTTTTCACAGACGAGTCCCCTATACGGAAATGAAAATATGCGACAAAAAGTTCGATTTTTTCATACACACTTATATACACATAATACATAAGTCATAACACAGTGATGCACCATAATAATTATGCAATTATAATTACTAAATAATTTAAAACATCATAAATATCATATGACATTAAATAAATTGGTAGGTAGGTACATAATATATTATATACAGTCATACAATATAACAGCAAAATATTATGATAGTAGGTACTTACGAAGATAAGTGCCAAAAAATTATATAGTGTATTCATTTATACATACCTACGTTTAATAGGATAGTATTACCTTTCAATAAATTTTGTTATTCATCAATATAATTATCTATTTGTTAATTTGATTTAATTCTCATAATTAAATAAATATACATGGTAGGTATATTTTAGAAAATATCCAATCAGAAAATTAGATTTTTTCGACTTATTAGTTATAACCGCGAAAACATAACAATGATTACATTGATTACAATGAAGCCTAACATAAAACACCTGATAACTGTTCTCTATAATTATAAAAAAATACAATTTCGTTACCTCCTGTATGCTTTATCAGATTTGAACGGCCGTTTCGAGCACTTTTCGCTGTAGGCGGATTGTCCGTTCGGGAATCGACTTTCACCCGAGATGACTGATAGGCGATAGCTAGACACTCAAACTCAGAACCCGAATTTCCGATTTCAACACACACACTCCAGAACCGGACATACACGCCCGGTGCATGGTCTACGATCCGACGTAGTCGGATTGTCTACCTGACTAGCTACTTACATACGAGCGACTTACACCCCCACTGCATCCGACACTCGGGAATCGACTTTCACCCGAGATGACTGTTAGCTAGACACTCAAACTCAGAATCTGAATTTCCGATTTCAACACACATACGAGAACCGGACATACACGCCCGGTGCATGGTCTGCGATCCGACGTAGTCGGATTGCCTACCTGACTAGCTACTTGCATACGAGCGACTTACACCCCCACTGCATCCGACACTCGGGAATCGACTTTCACCCGAGATGACTGATAGCTAGACACTCAATCCCAGAATCCGAATTTCCGATTTCAACACACACACTCCAGAACCAGGCATACACGCCCGGTGCATGGTCTGCGATCCGACGTAGTCGGATTGCCTACCTGACTAGCTACTTGCATACGAGCGACTTATACCCCCACTGAATCCGACACTCGGGAATCGACTTCCCCCCCGAGATGACTGATAGCTAGACACTCAAACCCAGAATCCAAATTTCCGATTTCAACACACACACTCCAGAACCAGGCATACACGCCCGGTGCATAGTCTGCGATCCGACGTAGTCGGATTGCCTACCTGACTAGCTACTTGCATACGAGCGACTTACACCCCCACTGCATCCGACACTCGGGAATCGACTTTCACCCGAGATGACTGATAGCTAGACACTCAAACCCAGAATTCGAATTTCCGATTTCAACACACACACTCCAGAACCAGGCATACACGCCCGGTGCATGGTCTGCGATCCGACGTAGTCGGATTGCCTACCTGACTAGCTACTTGCATACGAGCGACTTACACCCCCATTGCTGCCGACACTCGGGAATCGACTTTCACCCGAGATGACTGATAGCTAGACACTCAATCCCAGAATCAGAATTTCCGATTTCAACACACACACTCCAGAACCAGGCATACACGCCCGGTGCATGGTCTGCGATCCGACGTAGTCGGATTGCCTACCTGACTAGCTACTTGCATACGAGCGACTTACACCCCCACTGCATCCGACACTCGGGAATCGACTTTCACCCGAGATGACTGATAGCTAGACACTCAAACCCAGAATTCGAATTTCCGATTTCAACACACACACTCCAGAACCAGGCATACACGCCCGGTGCATGGTCTGCGATCCGACGTAGTCGGATTGCCTACCTGACTAGCTACTTGCATACGAGCGACTTACACCCCCATTGCTGCCGACACTCGGGAATCGACTTTCACCCGAGATGACTGATAGCTAGACACTCAATCCCAGAATCAGAATTTCCGATTTCAACACACACACTCCAGAACCAGGCATACACGCCCGGTGCATGGTCTGCGATCCGACGTAGTCGGATTGCCTACCTGACTAGCTACTTGCATATGAGCGACTTACACCCCCACTGCATCCGACACTCGGGAATCGACTTTCACCCGAGATGACTGATAGCTAGACACTCAATCCCAGAATCCGAATTTCCGATTTCAACACACACACTCCAGAACCAGGCATACGCGCCCGGTGCATGGTCTGCGATCCGACGTAGTCGGATTGCCTACCAGCCCGGCTGTGTCGTACGATCGACTTGAATCGCGTGACTTACGACTAGACACTCTTCCGAGTTCAAAAATTACCGCTTAACCAGTGCTGCCAACACGACAAAACACAATACCCGACGACCCCCCCCCCCTTCACGCCGCAGGCCCAGATCAAAA
The DNA here is from genome assembly GCA_949089665.1 of Macrosiphum euphorbiae. Lineage (NCBI taxonomy): Eukaryota > Metazoa > Arthropoda > Insecta > Hemiptera > Aphididae > Macrosiphum > Macrosiphum euphorbiae. The sequence goes on along the minus strand of CARXXK010000117.1, from coordinate 375,539 downwards.
AACCCAGCATCGCCGACAAAGATGCACCACCACCCACACAGTCTTTCCGCCGTAGGCGGGATGACAAACACCGGAATCTAGTCTTATACTATAAAACGTGAACCCGAGGGCGCAGCTTGTGGAGTAAATCCGAACTGACTTAGGGAACCCTCCAATCGGAAAATTACATTTCTATCCGTGGGCGGTCTCCCGGCGGCGGCGGAGCCGTCGCTGCGTTATCACTCCTCTTATCACTTTTTGCCGTTTTTTTCGAAAATCAAAGAAATTTCGAAAGAAAACGAGTTTTACCCCCCGGGGGGCCTCGGGGGGCTCCGTTCGGACCTTATTCGCGTTAAAGTCGGCCATACTTTTTTCCCGGCGGGCCCGCGGCGGCGGATGTCGCGTGCGATACGAGGGCCGCCGTCGCGCGCGTTTTTTGCATTTTTTTTCGAAAATTCGAGTTTTAGGTGTTTTAGGGCGTATCGACCTCCCCGTTTGGATCTTATTCGCGTTCCCCGCTAAATTTAACGTCGAAACGTGGCCCTACTTTTTCAAAAACGAGTGCCCCGGCGGACGTATCGATCGCCGAGGGCGCCGCGTCGTCGCCGTTTCGACGGTTTTCTCGACTTTTTCGACTAGAGTCGCGTGTAGCAACTCTACGAGACGTCCGACCTCCCCGCCGGCGCCGTATTCGAGTTCCACGCTAAATTTATAGCCGGCGAGGGTACCTACTTTTTCAAAAACTAGTCCCGGGGAGGAGCGACGTCGCTTAAACGAGAGTAGGTACCGATGGGGTATCGAGTAGGTACCGCTATATACAGGCATAAATACGTGCGTCTCGAGGTTCGATTTTTTTGCAAAACTCGCGTATTATACGTCCGAGGGTGGCGAAGCCGGTCGTCCGCTCGCCGACGCTGTCGGATCGCCCGCTCAAACGCGCTTTGACGGCCGTCCAAACGGTGTTCGCCTTTCGCGAGCACGGCGACGCGGCTTAATAGTCATAGAATTGACTATGATTTTCATCTGAGTAGGTGGCTAGGTTGGTTAGGCGTTAGGATAGGTGCCTCGAGAGTCGTGGGTTCGAAACCGCCGCCCGGGATTTTCTTTAATTTGCGGCGGCCGTGATAAATCGAATTCCTTATTTTTACTTTTATTTTTTTTATCATTTTTAACGAAAGTGTTAATTTTTTTTTTTAATTTGCATTATTATATTATTATATATATTATTATTATTCGTTTGACGATATTTATTGGGCAAAAAAATTATTATAATTAACATTTACCGACGCACCTACATGTTTTTTTTAAATTTGCATTATTATATTATATATATTATTATTATTCGTTTGACGATATTTATTGGGCAAAAAAATAATTAAAATTAACATTTAATTAATACTTGATTTTACCGACGCACCTACATGTTTCTTTTATAAATACATTACAATTTAACTAACCTATACGTGTAGTACCTACTTGATATATTACAGTTTTTACGTGATTCCGATTTGGTTAAATACCGCTATAGATTATAAATACTATATTAAAAAACAGTAATGACTGCTTCATTTGCTGTTTTTTTTCGAAAATTCGAGTCCCGGGGTGGAAACGAGAGTAGGTACCGTGTAGGTATCGCTATATACATACATATAATATATATACATGCGCCTCGAGGTTCGATTTTTTTCGCAATTTTTTTCGCGTGCGATACGAGCGCCGCCGTCGCGCGCGTTTTTTGCATTTTTTTTCGAAAATTCGAGTTTTAGGTGTTTTAGGGCGTATCGACCTCCCCGTTTTAATCTTATTCGCGTTCCCCGCTAAATTTAACGTCGAAACGTGGCCCTACTTTTTCAAAAACGAGTCCCCCGGCGGACGAGGCGATCGCCGAGAGCGCCGCGTCGTCGCCGTTTCGACGGTTTTCTCGACTTTTTCGACTAGAGTCGCGGTTAGCACCTCTACGAGACGTCCGACCTCCCCGCCGGCGACGTATTCGAGTTCCACGCTAAATTTATAGCCGGCGCGCGTACCTACTTTTTCAAAAACGAGTCCCTGGGAGGAGCTGCGTCGCTTAAACGAGAGTAGGTACCGATGGGGTATCGAGTGGGTACCGCTATATACAGGCATAAATACGTGCGTCTCGAGGTTCGATTTTTTTGCAAAACTCGCGTATTATACCTCCGACGGCGGCGGAGCCGGTCGTCCGCTCGCCGACGCTGTCGGATCACCCGCTCAAACGCCCTTTGACGTCCTTCCAAACGGCGTTCGCCTTTCGCGAGCACGGCGACGCGGCTCAAGAGTCATAGAATTGACTAGGATTTTCATCTGAGTAGGTGGCTAGGTTGGTTAGGCGTTAGGATAGGTGGCTCGAGGGTCGTGGGTTCGAACCCGGCCTCTGGGATTTTCGATAATTTGCGCCATCCGTGATAATTTGAAAGTTTTTTTTCGAGTTTTTTTTTTCGCTATCACTTCCGTCTTATCATTTTTTTGTTCCGATTTTTGACTTCTCTTTTTGACGCCTCTACTGACTTCGGACCTCCCCATCGAAGACTTATTCGCGTTCCCCGTCAAAGCAGCCCTTGATACTATTCACGGGCGTGAATATATGCGTCGAAGAGTTCGATTTCCTTTTTTTGGCGGCTTTTTTCCAAAATTTGAGTTTTAGCCCCTTTTGGTCTTAACGGATCTTATTCGCGTTCCACGCTAAATTTACAGCCGGCGCGCGGCCCTACTTTTTCACATACGAGTCCCGGGGAGGAGGGACGTCGCGGAAACGAGAGTAGGTACCGTGTAGGTAGGTACGCTATTTACAGGCATAAATACATGCGTCGCGTCGTTTATTGCCGTTTTTTTCTAAAATTCCAGTTTTAGCCCTTTTCGACACTTCTGCCCTCCCCGTTGACGACTTATTCGCATTCCCCTTTAATTTTATAGGCCGCGCTTTCTCCCGGACGAGTCGATCGCGGAGAGCGCGGCGTCGTCACGATTTCAATGATTTTTCCGAATTTTTCGACTACGGTCGCCTCTAACTCCTTTCCGAGACGTCGGACCTCCCCGTCGAAGACGTATTCGTGTTCCCCGCTACGTCAGCACGTTCGATTTTTTTCGTGAATATCGCGTTTTCGACGTCCGTATATTTATAATATACATATATATCATTATGATGTATAATATAGGTACATATACAATTATTGAATTATCCCACATGTGTACCTGTTGAAAGACACCAATATACTAAAAATGTAACTTTATAAATATAACGGTCACCATGCTTGCGTTAGGTGGGTACCGGATACCTTGACACATAATGACGTGTACACTTATTTACGTTTAAATACGTAAGTATAAAAACGTAAACACGTAGGTAAATATGGGTACGGTAGGTCAGGCGGTCGTTTTTTCTTATTATTGTTGTGGGCGAATAATATTATTACGATTTAGGAGCGACACTGTGGTCTGCGATACTACAGTGCGACCGTTCTTATACGCGACATTATACTGGCGGAGTGTGATGGAGTGGAGCGGCGGGGGAACAACTTTGGCGTCGCGACACGCGCCCGTTTCGACCTGCCTGATCACGAGGTGATCAGCCCTCTTGCAACGCACATCGACTGTCACGGAAAAGCCTAATACTTTGTGTTATTAATTAATATTCAGTGCTTTCCTTTGACTTTTGTTATTCTGCATTGAGCGCTTTTCACACACCGGTAAGTAAACTTTTATATCTACTACTATACTATATACTATTCAGATAAACTACAAGTGCATTCATGGCGGCGCGTATCGCGAACGAACATATTTTCACTACCTACACACGTTTTTCGTTTTTCGTCATTCGTTTTCCGCGCGTTTCGTGTTTTTTCGTACACCGCAAAATTTACTTTGAATACCTATAACGTTTTTCATTCGTATTAGCTGTGAGAGGTGTAGACGCGTAAGTCCGTTGGCCGTTTTGTCGCGTTACCATTGCGGTACACGTGTTTTATCGCTTGGAATTTTGCGTTAGTAAAAAGCTGGGTACCTATGTAATTTTTCGTATTTTTCTATTTTGTATGTACATTAAGCCGGTGGTTATCTATTATTTCTAAAAATAACACATATGTAATATGTTTTCATATTATTTAGTATTTACTTTTTACTTTTTACTTATAATATAGACTATTCAAAATGGTCAAACGCTGCGTTATATGCGGAATAGTGGACAACATCGATGGCGTTTCAGTACATGGGTATTTACAATTATTTTACACATCACGTTGATGCATAGCAATGTAATAAAATCATTAATATTATGTCACCTTTAGATTTCCAACAATCGACGTTTATCGAGTCGAGTGGACGGCATTTGTGGTGGACCGCGGTTTTCCTGTGACCAACGCATCGAAGCTGTGTTCGAGGCATTTCGTCCGCGGTGTTGACTACGCTGCAGGAAATGCACAACGCCGACGTCTGCGGCACGGAGCAGTGCCGTCTTTGGTGAGTGTAGAAATCATAATATGCTCAATAAATATCATTTCATTGCAGTAAATCGTGACGGTTACACTTTGTCACTAATACTTTTGTGTACTCTCGTGAGTTTAATGTACCTACCGTGTGTGTTAGCAACCTAACTTAATTTAATAACTCAACTCTATGACATTCAACGTTTTTGTTGCAACATAATACATATTATAAGCTCACAAGAGGTACCTACTGTTTAATACACGATATCAAATGAATGACATAATAAAATAACAAAAGTCATGATATTACAATGATATACAACACATTTAACAATATGGGAATTACTTAATATAGCGTTTTTTTTAGATAGTGCAGCCCACTTTTTAATTATCATTCGACAAAAATGTCTGCAGCGCTAATTTAATTTCATTTGTTTGCTTTTATTCCATAGTATTTAATTATCAAAGAGTAGTGTAGAGTCTTATTGTTAGCAATTTATACAACTAACTTTGTTTGTACTACAGTGTAACATATTTACTACTATATTCTTCTTTTTATTGTTGGAAGTTAAAATTCTGTATTAAATTACACTTTATTTTTATTCATTTTGTTAAAATGATAAACTGTATATCCACTCCTACGAAATAGGTAGTGTAAGTCACAGTTAACTATCTGTTGGGTATTCACAACTAATGAACAAAATACTACTACTACTACTACTACTACTTACTACTGACCTAGGTATACTCTCCTTTATTTGTAAGTTGTGTACTAGATAGGCATTTTATCATTTAACATGTGGTTAGGTTAGGTTAGGTTATTTCAAAAGTTAATACAATAGATTTGTTTACGTTTATTCCGTGTTAATATTCACTGTGATCTTAGATACATATTATATAAATTGTTTCTGTACATAACTTAGGTTACTCTGCTATACCTACTCATACTTTACAATACTGTACTGGCTCGGGGTACAACATTCTTGAAAACTAAATGTCTATTTTATCCTAAGAATTCCATTCAGCTTATTATATAATAATTGTATGTATAGAAAACAAATTGCACATTAAAAAATGTATTATATTAAATGTATTGTATTAAAATAGCACATTGACTAAAATTTGATACCTAGATTAACTTAGGTACAACTATACTTATACATCAACTTTGACCTAAACAGAATACTTCACGTTTTGTTACATAAATTAACATTTTCTTAATGTTACTACTACACAAAGTAGGTATTACTAGACTCTTTACTAAACTCTCTTTTTTTGTGAATTGTGTAGGTACTGGATAAGTGTTTTATCGTAGTGTTCATCACTTACTGTATTTATCCAACTAACTTTTGTAACGGGATAAACCGTCACTATATCAAAATGGTCCTTGTTTTGCTCGCGCCTCTTCAGGCCCGAACCCGCCCGCCGCGGCCGCTTCTTCAAGCCTGCCGCGCGGCCCGGGATAACTTGCCCCGATCATTATAAACATTATTTAGTGATTATATAATAAACGATACTAAACGATACACAACGCATTGTTATTCACGATCACGGACGTCCCGGAAAGACGCTCCGTATCATTTATTTGTAACACAGTGTAACATATTATTATTTATTACTGATGTGTGTTATTTGATACATTGTGGTGATAGATATAGCCTATATCATATAGGTGTACTTGATTTTATCACATTGAAGACCATGTATGATTTTATTAGTGTAACATAAACCTTACATTCAACTTATCATAATATAAATATTTCATATAAATGCACTTATTGCATATGAGTACATACACTTACTGTTGTGTATGAACACACAACCGTTAAAAGTTCAACTCATTGTATTTTAACTTTTATTATGGGTATTCACAACACAACCAATGAACAAAATACTTTTCTTACATCTTACTACCATTACTACTATTACTACTACTACTACTACCACTACTACCATTACTGCCATTGTGTACTAATGAGATATGTAGTACTCTTAGAAATAACACTTACTGTTATACAGTGCAATATGTTTTTTACAATGTTTCAAATTTATTGGTGTTAGAAAGAATATAAATATGTATAAATGCTCAACCAATTAAACATTCTTCTGTGAATTTCTTTGTATTTTGATTGGTACTTGATTTTAAAGTTAAAATTTATTTATTTAACTATAACAAAAGTCAGTATACATATTTTATTATCTCAACAATAAACCTGCTTACTACAATGACACTTTTAGATTATTCTACCACAGGAAGGTACTTATTATTGTAAAAGATTGTACTACTGAATGCGGCAGTGTATGTTCATTATTAAGTACACATCACTGAGTATTATTAACGAAATAAGGTTTTTTAGTGTTATTAAAACTTCACTTACATATTATGAGCGATATTTCCTTTACATTGTGTGTACATTTATACAATTAATACAATCTATACTGCCCCATGCTTAATTCATACTGACATATATTTTTAATACCAAAAATTATGATAAATGCATTTGACTCGACAACTAAAACTGTTCCATTGCCATTTAATAATTTGAAATTAACCTAACCTGTACATTCAATTTTACAATTCCAATAACTGTTAATTACTACTTATGAACTATTATTATATATTTATTATAACCTATTCATTGCCTTAAATTAATATTTTATCTTACTAACGAATGTGTAATTAATGTGGACATATGCATACATACATACATAATACACTTAAATATAATACTAATGTACTTATATATATTATATATATATATGATGAGAATAACTGTGTACTATAACTAATAGTTTTTTTTTATACTTTCACCTACACACTGTGTTCTGTTAGTGAACTAATTATAAAAACTTTACCTCAACAGAACAATTTTATTTTACTTATTAGTTTTCCCTTTTGTCATTTGATTTAACTATTTAATGTGTAATCAAATTTGACAACTGCTTCAGAACCATTCATATGCTATGAGTATGACTAAACATAATTTAAATTTTAAACTAAGCTCTGTGCTTTAACCACTTACTCTGTGTTACTAGGTACTTAAATAAGTTTTATTACATTTATAGTAGTTATAAGTATATAGGTAAGAAAAATATTTTTTAGGGTTAGGTTAGGATATTTAAAGCACGACTACATTATACTAATATACACATACACACTGTAGTTAACTACATTATTACATAAATACGTTTGTTCCTTTACTTTTGATTTGCTCATTGTTTATTGTTTTTATTATATATTGTATATAACTATCCTCAACCATCCTAACTATTTAATGTGTAACTGTTAATTATATATTACTACTTATGAACGGTGTTAATATATATATTAGAGTTAAAGTTTAAACGTAAATTTTAAATGTTAAACTTATGTATTAAGCTATTCAAGTATGATTGCCTTAAACTAATATTTTGTTTTACTTTAACGTACAGACTGTGTTCTGTGAGTTAACTATAGCATTACATGTATTACAATTTTACTGCTTCAGTACCATAAATTTACTACTCAACATTAAAGACACAACTTACTTTATTACTATCATAATTGTTCATGATTATGTTTACTTCTTAAGTATAACATTAGAATCATTATGTCAATGAATGTTATGTCAGTTACATACATACCTACATACATACTATAACTATACAATACATAATAACTAATATTGGTTTTTTCTATCACGTACACATTCCATTCTATTACCTTGATTTACACGTGCTCAAACCTAAACTAACTAAACAGTTAGGCATTTGTTCATTTGATTATTATTTTTGTTAAGGATCATGACGTATACCTAATACCTCAACAGAACACTTTTATTTTTACTTAACTATTTAATGTGTAACTGTTAATTACTACTTATGGACTGTGATTATGTACCTATTTATTTTAACCTATTCATTGATTATAGCTCGACATAGAGTCAGACTTTAAACGTTAAACTTACATGTTATGATTTTTAATGATTGCCTTAAACTAATATTTTGTTTTACTTTCACTTACAAACAAATGTTTGATATATGTGTACATGTCTCTCTACACAACACTTTTATTTCACTTATTAGTTTTCCCTTTTGTCATTTGACTTAACTGTTTAATTGATCACTGCTTCAGAACCATTCTTTTGCTATGACTAAACATATTTTAAACTGCGCTCCTATTGTTTTAACTAATATCTGTTTGACAAATATGCTTACAATATAGTTAATTAAACAATTGACATTAAATATACAACTGTACTTTTTGATTTAATTATTACTTTATTACTATTACTTTATTATTAAATTATTACTTTAAAGTTGTATACTTAAATAAGTTTTATTACAATTAGCAATAAAAACATAATATATATAAGAATATATATAATATAATATATCAAAATGTAAAACATAAATAATATAAAATAAAAAGATATAAAAATTTTAGAACTATGAAGTAACGCTAAAACATTTTTACTCTGCCATTAATACAATTAATTAATTGATAAATAAATATGTGATTTAAAATTAAATTACACTAACCGCCTATTAATTTATAGGTAGTCGGACGGCAACTGGTGCCAGGCGTGGCTGAAGAGCCTGAAGGTGGAGACCCCGTGCAAGTTGCACCTAACCTTGTGGACGAAAACGCCATGATGGACGACCACATTGAAGTTGTGATGGAAGACGGCGTTATGGACGGAGACAATGTGGAAGAACATGAAGACGTGGAGAACATGGAAGTCGTGATGGAAGACGAAGACAATGTGGACTACATCATTGAAGTTGTTATGGACGAAGACAATGGGGAAATTGTTGACGTGGACAACATGGAAGTCCAGATGGACGACGAAGTTTTGCCGGCGGACGTCGAGATAGTCGATGTCCTGCCCGGTGAACTCGAGTTCATGGACATTTTCGAAGACTTCAACCCTGAAGTTGCTTTTGAACTACCAAGAGTTCATGCGCCACGAGTAGACAGGCCAGCCAGCATTCGACACCCACTTCCGGATCGGCACGACATCGGGCCGTTGAATGAAGTCTGCAGGCACTGTGAGGCCCGTCATTTCAACTGTGAACGCACTTTGAGGGGTCATTTCACATTGTGTTGCAACAACAATCAGATGGTGATTCCTGAAGGACCCCGTCGGTTGCAACAAGCACCTGAATTGCTACAGAGTTTGTTGGTAGACGACTCACGGATAGCAACCCAGTTCCGTAGAAACATAAGACGGTACAACAACACTCTTGCGTTTGCCGCCTTCTCCACTGACCTCAATCAGAGAAGATTGCCTGGTCGCGGACCGAGAGTGTTCACTGTACACGGGCAGGTGTATCGAAGGATCACCAACGACGTCGTCAGAACCGACGACAGACCCCCCAAGTTACTGTGAGCTCTATTTCATTGAATCTGGGGAAGCAAACCTGGTTCGCATGAACCAGAACCACCAGGGTGAGCTGAACGAGACTGTGCTTATAGACTTGGACACGATGCTGAGGCAAACCAATCCATTTGCCATGGCGTTCAGCAACATGAGAGCAGTTTGGCTGGAGGAACAGAGAATTGCCAACGCCGATCCTCTGGTGGAACCCAGGAGAGTCACCATGCACTTGGTGGCTGACCCAAACAGTGACCCAAGGCGGTACAATCTACCGCCAAATCAAGTCAACGAAGTTTCGGTCGTGTTTGCTGGAAACAATGGCCAACCCCCGAGAAACCTCGACCTGGTGGTGTTCGACTCGAATCCAGTGAACCCACAACACAGGATGCAAAACTTATCATACGGCTCCCAGCACGCAGATCCAATGCTATACCCCCTGTTGTTCCCACACGGTGAACTGGGTTGGCATTTCGAACTGCGACAAGATGATGGTGGCCGGCAAAATGCTGTGCGCACACGCAACACTATCAGAGAATTTGTGTGTTACCGTCTGGCCATTCGTTACGAAGGAACTAACGACCACAGGCATCAAAAATTCAGTCTGGTACACCGTGCTGGTTATCTGTTTCAACAGTACGTCTGTGAACAATACGTACGAATGGAAACAAACAACATACGGTTCATTGAACGCAATCAGGGAGCCCTGTTTGCCGAAGCGTATCAGGGCCTGGTGGATCACATCAACCAGCAGTTGCACATCGAAGAACCTGCCCCGGTTGGACGCAGAATGATTTTGCCGTCGACCTTCACTGGAGGTCCGCGTTACATGAAACAGAGCTACCAGGATGCAATGACCATAGTGCGCAAGTACGGCAAACCCGACCTGTTCATTACCTTCACTTGCAATCCTGGGTGGCCCGAGATCGCCAGCAACAAAGGAAATCATGCAGTTGCAGGTGACAGACCCGAACTGGAGGCAAGAGTGTTTCACGCCAAACTCAAGCAGCTCATGTCAGACATAACTGAGAACAGAGTGTTTGGTAACGTAGACGCATATGTTTACACTGTTGAGTTTCAAAAACGCGGTCTGCCACACGCACACATACTCATCATCCTTAGCGATGGCAACAAGCTGCTCACAGCCGAGGATGTAGACGATGTCGTGTGCTCTGAACTGCCAGACCCAGCAGACGAGAACAATCAGAGACTGTTCACAGCTGTGACGAGTCACATGATACACGGACCATGTGGGCAACTGAACCGCGACAGTCCGTGTATGGCTGAAGGGATATGTCTAAAGAAATATCCAAAGGCATATAGTGCAGAGACAGTTTACGTTTCTGACGGCGGGTACCCAACGTACCGTCGACGAGACAACGGGATCGAGGCCCTCGTGAGGGGACACCAGGTCAGCAACGAGTTTGTAGTTGCCTACAACCCGTACCTGCTGGCCAAGTACGATGCACACATCAACGTAGAGGTGTGTTCTACTGTGAAGAGCGTAAAGTATTTATACAAATACGTCTTCAAAGGCCACGACATGGCTACAGTAGAAGTCCAAGACAGAAATGAAATTGAAAAGTAAGCATCTGTTAATTTATTTCTTCATATACTATAACTGTTTTAACTCATAAGTAATTCGACTAAATAAAATAAAAAAGTTATTTTAAAAATGTGGCATACTTGGACAACGAAACAAAAGTTCTTTATTAACTTTGATGTATAACTCCTTAAATATTGTTACTATGATTTAAAAAAAAAAACACTTATACTCAACTTATATTTTTAAATATTTATTTGTTTGTTGTTTTTATATGCAAATTAACAATATACTATAAAATAATGGTTACTTTTCGATTACTATGTTTTTGATATTAATGTTACATAATTAATTCATACAGTAGTACACTGACCTTAAAAAATTATTTTATTTAATTTTTAAATTTTATTATTTTTATAAGTTGACATTGTAAATTTTTTACATAATATAATTATCTATATGGATGTAATATAAATAACTATATTTAATTGACATCCACAGCTATTGAGCAACGCACCTAAGTTAGACATAGGCTCGATTATGTGGTTAAATAGTAAATATATAACATACTATGTAGTATTTACTTGATTATGACAGTTTTTAGGTGAGTCGTTTATATAAATTTAGTGTAGCATACAAATACTGCTACAGATTCTAAATAATACAATATTAATAAACAAAATAGAACTTTATGTACCTATTTAATGAAAGTCTGAAAATTAAATTGTATAATGTTATGTGACAATATACTATTTGATATAACTTATATAGGTAGAGTATTATATGGAATAAACTATTTATTAAATAATAAATTAGGTAACACTTGATTTTGTTATCTCCAAATATATTGTTTAACATGGGCTGGATTATATGGGATAGTCCTATAATATATACTTGAATAGACAATAGTAATATAACAAACCTACAAGTATACTCTATGTAGTACTAAATATATTACAGTTTTTAGGTGAGTCGATTGTTTGAGGTAATGTAATTTGGTAATTATAAATTTTATGTATGAAGCAAAACTGCTGCAGATACTATATAATACAATGATTTATTATAAACTAATAGATCTTCATGTATTTAATTAAATTCTGGCAGTTAAATTTTATAATGATATGGCTATACTATTTGATATTACTTATGTAACTAGGTTTATGGAGGATATTACAATATATAATTATTGATCGATATGACTACTATAGGTAGGTTTATTCATGAGCATAAAATCAAGTTAATTAATAGACAATTGATAAATAACTATATATAATTGACATCCACAGCTATTTATCAATACATCTGAGTTAGACAAGGGCTCGATTATGTGGTTAGATAGTAAATATATAACTTACTATGTAGTAGGTACTTGATATATTACAGTTTATATAAATTTAGTGTAGCATACAAATACTGCTACAGATTCTAAATAATACAATATTAATAAACAAAATAGAACTTTATGTACCTATTTAATTAAAGTCTGAAAATTAAATTGTATAATGATATGACTATATACTATTTAATAAAACTTATATAGATAGAGTATTATATAAAATAAACTAACTAATCGATCTAATAGAACTAATCAAATTCTGGCAGTTAAATTGTATAATATAAATTTTATTTTTGTTATTTATTAAAATGTATTATTATTATTATTATCACTACTCATAACATTATTGTGTATTAATCGAACGAATTTTGTTTGTTTCAGTTACATCAATGCTCGGTACGTCAGTCCGCCAGAAGCAGTTTGGCGACTGTTTTCGTACGAGTTGCATAAGCCGAGTCACAGGGTGATCAGGCTTCCAGTCCATCTGGAAGACTACCACACGGTGTACTTCGCTCCGGGACAAGAACTGGAGCGTGTGCAAAACGCAGCGCTGGCCCGAACAAGACTCACGGCGTTCTTCTCGCTCAACGAGACGGACCCCGAGGCCAGACAGTATCTATACCATGAGATACCGATGCATTACACCTGGGTGGAAAGAGACAGGAGGTGGAATCGGCGCCAAAGGGTAATGGCCAACGAGACGTTGTCTCGGATGTACGCGGTCAACCCCCTAGATCGAGAGCGATTCCTCTTGCGACTGCTGCTGCTGCACACGAGAGGTCCTCAGTCGTTCAGAGACATGAGGACCGTCGACGGGGTCGTGTATCCGACCTACGCGGCGGCGGCGGTGGCGCTTGGACTCCTGGAGGATGACCAAGCCCTGCTGGCGTGCATGACAGAGTCCGCGGCCGTGGACACTCCCGCACAGCTGCGTTACCTACTGTTGACGATCCTGCTGTACTGCGAGGCCGCGGATCCGCTGGCGTTATACATGGCAAGCGAGGAAGACCTGAGGCAAGACTTCTTCCACAGACTGAGAGACGAGGACCGCGCGAGAGCCGCGTGCCTGGACGCCATCGGGCGGCTGCTGCGGGGTCACGGTAAAACGCTGGCCGACTACGGGTTGCCGAATCCGGACGTCGCGCTGCTCGAAGAGGACGCGGGAGGAGACGTCTACGCCTTCGTCGACGCAGTGGTGCGTTGGACTCTGCAGTTGGACAACCTCAACGACGAACAGCGGGCGGTTTACGACCGCGTGATGGCGGCCGTCGACGACAACCGCGACGTCCCGAAAATGTTCTACGTCGACGGGCCCGGGGGTACTGGGAAAACGACGCTTTACGGCTGCCTAATATGGTCGCTCCGCAACATGGGCAGACCCGTGTTGTCTGTGGCGTTCACGGGAATAGCGGCGACGCTCATGGACGGTGGTATGACCGTTCACTCGACGTTCGGTTTGCCCTTCGGTACACTCAACGAAGATTCGACGTCGTCCATCGCCATGCAGTCTCTGCGCGCGCATAGGATACGGGAGGCGGCACTCATCGTCTGGGACGAAGCGCCCATGTCTCCGGGGCTCCAACTGACGGTGGTCGACCGGTTGCTAAAGGACATAATGCAATCGGAACTACCGTTCGGTGGTAAGACGGTTCTATTCGCAGGTGACTTCAGACAGATACTGCCGGTGGTCCGCAGGGGGACGAGGGCCGCGATCGTGGCGGCTTCAATCAGGCACCACCATCTGTGGGACGTCTTCGAGCGTTTCAGCCTGACGCAGAACATGCGGGCCAACAACGACGCGGACTTTGCCGCCTGGTTGCTTCAACTCGGCAACGGCCAGCTGCCCGCGGTCGACGGAAATGTGAACACCGTCGAAATCCCCAGGAATATGGTATGTGACATAGCTAATTTGATTGATTTTGTTTACCCGCAGCAAATGTCGTTGGCTAACGTCGACGACTTTGCTCGGAAAATTATTCTCTGTCCCCGGAACGAGGATTGTAGACAGGTCAATCGCACGGTGCTGCAACGCGTCACGGGTGCCGCGAGAACCTACACCGCCATAGACACGGTGGTGGCGGACGACGTGGACGAGATTGCCAATTACCCGACCGAGTTTTTGAACTCGCTGGAGCCCGACGGACTTCCTCCGTACAGGCTGACGCTGGTGGTCGGTTCCGTGGTCATGCTGCTGCGGAACCTCGATCCGAAAATCAGACTGTGCAACGGAACAAGGTTAGTGGTTACGGAACTGAGGCGCAACAACTTCAAAGCGAGGTTGTTGGCGGACGCGGGGGAAGGGCAGGACGACATCGTCATCCCCAGGATACCGCTGTCGTCCAGCGGAGACGACGACCTGCCCTTCCCCATGCGTCGGGTTCAGTTCCCGGTGAGACTTTCGTTTGCGATGACGATCAACAAGTCTCAGGGTCAAACTTTTGACAGAGTTGGTTTGTTTCTGCCGTCCCCGGTGTTTACGCACGGACAACTGTACGTTGCGTTCTCACGAGTGCGGGACTCGGAATCAATAAAAGTTGGTATGTACGGTGGCGACGACGGTCGATTTATCACAAGGAATATAGTGTATTCAGACGTGTTGTGATCGGCCGTTTTTGTTCAACCTTAACTTGAGCAGTGCAATTACACTTAATACTTATTAGTTATTGCAGTCTTAATCACTTATGCCGATAATTTTTAATTATTTGCTATAAGTTTAGCCGTCGCTATATGCGACAGCGGGTACCTGTGTGGTCCGACCTTTGTGGTCCTGTGGAGAGAAAGTTTGACAACCTCCCCGTGGTTCTCTCTGGATGCTTATTCACTGCAAAGTGAATTCTTAACTAATGTCAAACGTTTTGAAATTAAATTAATTAACTGGTTTTCAGCATACTTATAGAATTAACATTTTCAGGCTGTTGGAAAATGGTGAACAACTGTGTTTGGTGTGGAAACATTGATGCCGCCATGGAGTTTCTATACACAAGTAAGTATGAACCATTTACGTCCAATGACATGACCGTTACACTCACATTCACATTTACATTTAGGTTTCGGCGGATATGGACGCAGTTCGTGCAACACCATGGGTCACAAGTCTATCAAGCTGTGTTCGAGGTTTTTTGTTTCTGGAGACTTCTCGACACAACACTGAGGTTATTATGAATAGTGCATTAGAATTTGTTCATTTCCCACACGTATCAAAACCACCAACATGTGTTTCATTTGTATTAATCACAACTTAATACTCTTATAACAATTTACTTTCATTGACCAAATGCTTTTAATGTTTATAATTTATTGTAAAACCTTATATTCATGAGTATACTTCGATATTCTTCATTATAAAGGTTAATGCATTTGATTTTCTGTGATCACTGTTAACTATTACTTGAGAACTATTATATGTTGTATGTGTTATTCTTATTCACTATTCACTATACAATTTAATATTTTTGTCATGTTCTCAGGTTAATTTATTATCAGAAATATTTCATTGACTTTTATTTTTAAAGTTTAACTACCCCGTGTTCAAGATATACTGACGTTGTGCTTAAAGTATCTTTACCAAACAAAATGACAAATTTGATTCTGCCTCACTCTTTAAAGAACTACATTATACTATAAGCTTATTCATTAAATTCATTAACTGGTATATTGTATTTTTAGGCTGTTTTGTGTGGAAACATTGAGATACAAACCACAACATGCCAGGCCAACACAGCACTGCACTGCTACCTTCGACAGTGATATTATTGGTTCAGTTCCCACTCTGTGTTTCATTCATGTTAACCACAACTGAAAACCCTTAGAAACATTTTTGAAATGACACCCAACAAAATGACAAATGCTTTTAATGTATAAACTAATGTATGTATTTGTTTTACTTCTTATTGTTAAACCTTATATCATCAAAAAAGACAAATTTAATTCTGTGATCACTGTAAATATTGTCGCTGTATTTAACTTAAAAGATTAATTATGTTATTGTATAACCTTATATTCGTACTTTAATGTCTATGGACGACTGTCGAAGTACTATATAATAGAAATTGCTATATTTTGTAACATGCCGTATCATTACCTATTTGTTCAATCGCAATTGTAATTACCTTATAACTATGTAACATTGTGTTCAAACTGTAAAATACCTACAACACGTTGAATTTTTTATTTTTTAATGTCTTTACCGTGCGTAGGTAAATTGTTTTATGTACTTATCAAACATCTATCTGGTTATTGTATAACCTTAGATCCGTACTTCAATGTCTATGGACGACGGTCAATGTTCTATATTATAACAGTATGATTTTCCTTTGTATTTTGTTTCTTAAGTATCAGTATTAAAATTAGTCAAATTAAATTAACCTCAACTTTTTGTAACATGTCGTATCACTATCTATTTGTTCAATCGCAATTGTAATTACCTTTTAACTATGTAACATTGTGTTCGTACTGTAAAATACCTACAATACATTGAAGTTTTTATTTTTTACTGTCGATACCGTGTGTAGGTAAATACACTTTTGTTGTATGTGCTTATGATATGATGGTTGGTTAACTGTGACTGTAGTATTTCAATTATTATACATATTATTACGTTTGATTATACTTATTGCATTATACTTATTATTATTATACTTATTGTGTATTACTTTTATTATTATATATTACTGTCTATAGATGATAATACACATATATTTAATATTATATAGTTGTTAGGTCTTTATCTCTGAGTATGATCAATTATTGGTTTAAATCCATAACTAAAATATTAGTGTCGGCACGCCGTTTGTCGATCAACTATTGATGTAGACTATTCCAACTAATACTATAGATAACAGTCATACCTTAATTGTTCATCTATGTAGCACGTAGCTAATAGCTTGGAACACATCTTATCATAAGAAAAAAAATATTTATTAATACTCTTATGTATAGTAACATTTATCACACTACTATTATTTTTATTAATATGTTGCTGCTAATATTAAAAAATTTGGAAAGTCATTACACTAATTGGTACTGAAAAACAGATTTATGGTTTAATTATTGCAATTAGTCTAATGACCGTTGCCAAGCTATTTGAATAGCACCTACATATTATAATCATTGATTATAAATACTTATATTATTTATATATATGTATATGTATAAATATATTTATAATCAATGATATAATATACTAATTGTCACAGATAACACTTAACTACTTTATATTCTCAACAACAATATTATTAATTATTTTATATTATCAATTACTTTTTAGTGTTTACATTATTTTATGTAACAATACGATTATTTATCAGTCCATATTAACAACAATGTACGCTATACAAATATTTTCAATTGATTACAACACTTGCCCGACAATTTCATTACAATGTGGGATTTTATAAAACTACTAAATTTAAACACCCAGTGGGACTACAGTTATAATGATTAATTATCTTTTAGCACATTTTGTGAAGTAAACCCTATTCTGATGAATAAAATCAAGATAAGGTTTTCAACACTTACATTTCAAACCAGCAACACCCATCACTTACCTATTTTATTATTACTAACTAATAATATATTACTGTTGTTAACCAACTACTAAAATATTTAATGACACACCTCACACACAATTCTCAATTGACAAACGTTACTGTTACAGTTCATAAAACAATATTGGGATCAAGGAAATAATAAATAACAATAAAAGTTACATGAAATGGTGCTTTATTCATTCTGAAAAATATTTAAAAAAAATACAATTTTGTTAAATAAATTATGAAGTAGACAAAATCGTCCAATTGAAACTTACCAGCCTCCATCACCACCCACTGCCCACTGTTTGCCGACCCGATCACACTGAAAATGATGTATATAATTATATTTTTTTAATATTTTAATTTATATAATATTGACTATTCTTACGTTGGAGTTGTGGCGCTGAGTTGAGGAGTTGAGGAGGCGGTCGTGTACCCCCCCACCTCCTCACCCGTTGATCGCGGTGTCGAGGCTGCGGCCGGCTCCTCCACCGACAGCTGACTAGCTGACCAACTACTGAAAACAATACATTTTATGGTTTTGATGATAATTGACATATTTTGGTATTTGCGATCTTACCTTAACCCACGGCCCCGCCGCTGCTGCGGTTGCCGCTGCCGTTGCGGTTGCCGCTGTTGTTGGTGCTGCTGCCGCTGTTGTTGTTGGTGCTGCCGTTCCTGTTGCGGCCCCGACGAGGACGCGCCCGGCGATGCCGCAGGCACCAAGCAGGGGGAGTCTGATAAAATTTACAAAAGCTTAGCACGTGAAAAAATAAATAATAGGACAAACTTACCGCAATTTCTCGCCAGGTGACCCACCTGTCGGCACCTGTAACATCCTGAAACGTACAAATCATGTTTAGTGTTATACTTGGCTTATGCAATACGCATGTGCTTTTTTCTATTAGATACTTACGTCGGGCGTTTCCTCCCGGACGCCGCACGGGGACAGCATTGTGGTATACGGGTGCATTGTACACCCGCATACCACGGCCGTTGAAACTTTGACGACTTACGGCACTGTCTTTCGGCATGCTAGAATTAAAAAAAAAAAATTGTTTTATTCAAATACGTAACCATAACCTAAGAAATATTATTTTAATACTATAAGCGACGTGTACTCACTTCAAAGATGTTTTGAGAAATGATTGATAAAAACCAAACAACATGCAGCTGGCAATGCATTAGATGTCTCTTGACGCGGTAAAAATAGCAGCCAATCAGAAAATTAGATTTTGTCGACTTATTTGTTATAACCGCGAAAACATAACAATGATTACATTGATAATTGATACAATGAAGCCGACACCAGCAGCTGATAGCTGTTCTCTATAATTATCAAAAAATACAATTTTGTTACCTCCTGTATACTTTTTCATATTTAACGGCCGTTTCGAGCACTTTCGCTGTAGGCGGATTGTCCGTTCGGAATCGGATTCACCCGAGATGGACTGATAACTAGACACTCAAACTCAGAATCCGAATTTCCGATTTCAACACACACACTCCAGAACCGGACATACACGCCCGGTGCATGGTCTGCGATCCGACGTAGTCGGATTGCCTACATGACTAGCTACTTGCATACGAGCGATTTACACCCCCCACTGCATCCGATCATCCGCAGGCGGATTGTCCGTTCGGGAATCGACTTTCCCCCGAGATGACTGATAGCTAGACACTCAAACTCAGAATCCGGATTTCCGATTTCAACACACATACGAGAACCGGACATACACGCACGGTGCATGGTCTGCGATCCGACGTAGTCGGATTGCCTACCTGACTAGCTACTTGCATACGAGCGATTTACACCCCCCACTGCATCCGATCAGCCGCAGGCGGATTGTCCGTTCGGGAATCGTCTTTCACCCGAGATGACTGATAGCTAGACACTCAAACTCAGAATCCGAATTCCGATTTCAACACACACACTCCAGAACCGGACATACACGCCGGTGCATAGTCTGCGATCCGACGTAGTCGGATTGCCTACCTGACTAGCTACTTGCATACGAGCGACTTACACCCCCACTGCATCCGACACTCGGGAATCGACTTTTACCCGAGATGACTGATAGCTAGACACTCAAACCCAGAATCCGAATTTCCGATTTCAACACACACACACC
Organism: Macrosiphum euphorbiae; assembly: GCA_949089665.1. Lineage (NCBI taxonomy): Eukaryota > Metazoa > Arthropoda > Insecta > Hemiptera > Aphididae > Macrosiphum > Macrosiphum euphorbiae. The sequence continues at coordinate 355,222 of CARXXK010000117.1, read as the reverse complement.
AGAACCGGACATACCCGACCGGTGCATGGTCTGCGATCCGACGTAGTCGGATTGCCTACCTGGCTGGCTGTGTCGTACGATCGACTTGAATCGCGTGACTTACGACTAGACACTCTTCCGAGTTCAAAAATTACCGCTTAACCAGTGCTACCAACACGACAAAACACAATAACCGACGACCCCCCATTCCCGCCGCAGGCTGGATCAAAAAACCCAGCATCGTCGACAAAGATGCACCACCGCCCACACAGTCTTTCCGCCGTAGGCGGGATGACAAACACCGGAATCTAGTCTTCTCTATACTATAAAGCAAGAAACCGAGGGCGCCGCCTATGCTTTAAATCCGAACCATCGTAAGAGAGAGCCAATGAGAAAATTCGATTTCCCCGGAGGGCGGTCTCCCGGCGGCGGCGGAGCCGTCGCTGCGTAATCAGCCTTTCTTATCACTGTTTCGAGATTTTTTCGATTTTTTCGAAATTTTTCGAGTTTTACCCCCTCGGGGGGCCCGGGGTCTCCCCGCTGTGACCTTATTCGCGTTCCCCGCTAGATTTACAGGCCGCGCGCGGCCGTATTTTCTTCCCGGCGGGCCCGCGGCGGCCGATCTCGCGCACGATACGAGCGCCGCCGTCGCGCGCGTTTTTCGCCGTGTTTTTCGAAATATCGAGTTTTACCCCCCTCGGGGGCCCCGGGCGTCCCCGTTCGCGTTATATTCGCGATCCTCGCTATATTTGTAGCCGGCGCGCTATCCTACTTTTTCAAAAATGAGTCCCCTCATCCGACTAGACAGTCGCCGACGCCGCGGCGTCGTCACGATTTCGACGGTTTTGCCGACTTTTTCCAACAGAGTCGCGTTTCGCTTCGTTTGTAGACTTTTCACCTCCCCGCCGAAGACGTATTCGAGTTCCCCGCTAAATTTATAGCCGGCCCGCAGTCCTACTTTTTCAAAAACGAGTCCCGGGGAGGAGCGGCGACGAGCAAACGAGAGTAGGTACCGAGTGGGTACGTCGTGTGTGTGCTATATACAGGCATAAATACATGCGTCTCGACGTCCGATTTTTTTCGCGAATCCCACCGAATCTCGAATTTTACCCCCCTCGGGGCCTCGGGTCTCCCCGTTTGCGCCTTATTCGCGTTCCTCGCTAAATTTGTAGTCGGCGAGCTGTCCTACTTTTTCAAAAACGAGTCCCGGGGAGGAGCGGCGTCGCGGAAACGAGAGTAGGTACCGAGTAGGTACATTTTGGGTATCGCTATATACAGGCATAAATACATGCGTCCCGACGATCGATTTTTTTCGCGAATCTCACCGAATCGAACTTCCGAAGCCGGTCGAGACGGTCGTCCCCTTACCGACGCGTTCGACCCCCCCGCTCGGACGCCATTTGACGGACGTGGACTCCGCTTTCCAGTTTCGGGTGCACGGCGACGCGGCTTAATAGTCATAGATTTGACACGATAATTCATCTGAGTAGGTAGTCGATAGGTTAGGGCGCTAGGACATGTAACTAGGAGTCGTGGGTTCGATTACCGTCCACCGGCGATATCGAAGATTTGCGGCGGCCGTGATAATCTTGAGTTTTTTTTTCGCGTTTTTTTTTTTCGTCTTTTCTCCATCAGTTCCGTATTATCATATTTAAATAGTCCCCCCTCATAGTCGGGGTACTTTTGACCCCCCCCAATCAAATTTTTTTTGGCCGAGCATAACTTAGCCGGGGATCGTCGTAGCCGTATTTTGTAAACGGCTATGGGTTGTGGGTGACCACGTGCATACCATATCAAAAATTACCCCCCCCCTCCTTTTTTTGATTTAAGTATATCTCTGTCACGTTTCGACTTGGGTCCCCCGTTTTACCACCAAAATTTACGTTTCAAGACCCTCTAAATAGTCCCGCCATAGTCGGGGTACTTTTGACCCCCTCTCAAATTTTTCGGTGACAGTTATGAACGCCGTCCGCGATTCGACGCGATAATAATAACTAACTTACATGTATGCTTTGTCGTAGGTACCTATTAAATATATCACAGTTTGGGTGAGGTTGAGTTGTTGGTAATATTATGAATAACATATTGATATATATATATATATTATGTGCTATTTATTATATACATGTATCTTTATACCTATTGATATATTTATATAATAACATTTTATAAAAATATATATATATTATACTATGTAGTAGGTACTTAATATATTACAGTTTTTAGGTGAGTCAAATTATGTATATTAAAAATATAATCTAATGTGTTTAATTAAATTATATGACTATGCTATAACTATTTAATAAATAATAATAATAATAAATATTTAGTTAACACTGCTACAGTTTATAAATACTATTTGATATAATAATATTTATAAACTAATAGATCTAATTGAAATGATTAAATTCTGGTAGTTAAATTGTACAATTATTATAATATACCTAACTACTCTCTTTGATATTATTTATATGGATAGGTTTGATCGTTTGATGTAGTAGATATTTAATATATAACTTAACGTATTTAAATATTACTATACTTATTAAACTATTTAATAAATAATAATAATAAATATTTAATTTACACTTGATTTTATCCAACGCACATATATGTTTCCTTTATACTTCAATAAACAATAGTGCAAGTACAATATAACTACTAACCTAGGTACATGTATACTTTGTAGTAGGTACCTACTTAATATATCACAGTTTGGTTGAGGTACGATACAAATACTGCTGCAGATAGTATATAAAATACTCTGATAGTTAAATTGTATTTGACATAATTTGTTATTGCTCAAAATATAGGTAGGTCTATAGGTCTATTAATTTAATATGAGTTTCAAATTAATAAATTATGAATAACAAATTGATATATATATACATTATGTACTATTTATTATATAGATGTATGTTTATACCTAATGAGATATTTATATAATTTAAGCATAATATTATGTATGTACAAAGTGAAATCAGTACATATTTTGGTCCATTGGTCTAAAAGTTTAAATGAAGTACTATTTACTATTAATTATATCATTGGTATTGGTTGGTATTGGTTGGTATATAAAATATGTCTTTTTCTAATAGTTTTGCATTGTGTGTTAAAGGTATAGTGTTATAATATATGAACTGGGCATATTGTAATATGAAAATTTATTAGAAGAAGTAATAGTGAAAGGTAAATAAGGGTCAGGGCCGTAGCAACCGAATATTGCGCCCGGGGCGAAACTTCAAAATGCGCCCTTAAGTATTTAATTTATAAAAAAACTAAACACTGTATATTATTAAAACGCAATATAAATAATGATTTTGCCTTATAATTATGTAAGCGTATGTTAACTTTATTTAAATCAATAACTTATTAAAATATAAATATACATAATTATTATAAGAACATTGATGTAACATAATAAATAATAATATTATTTTTACTTATAAGTAACATTTAAATTGCAATTTTTCTAGCTTTTTCCCAGCAAGTCTTCAATAAGTTTGTTTATATCTAAAGTATTTACCACTGTATGTTCAATAGATAAAATAGCCATATCAGATATTCGATCTTGTCCCATAGTCGACCTCAAATAGTTTTTTATGAGCTTTAACTTACTGAATGATCTTTCACACGTCGCCACAATTATTGGCAAAGTAAAAAATATGCGTAAAGCTATTTCGACATTTGGATATTCAGCACGCAAAGAATATGTTGTAATTAATTGTAATAGGGCTAAAGGTGTTGCGGCTCTTAAGTCAGGTAAAAGAGAAAATGCTTGAGACTTAAAATCGGAAGAATTTAGATCGGTTTCATACTTCAAAGAATAAGTCAGCTGCACATTTTTGTATAATATAGTCCATAGAGTGGTCCGTCAAGCTACTACCATACAAAAATCCAAAATTTTCATTAATTTCTGACATATTTTCGAATCGATTGCTTAACTCTGTAAGAATTCGATCATAAACTTCAAAAATATCTTTTTTAAATTCATTCTGTTGAGATAAAACTTGCACATTATCTTCAATTAGGTATCTCGAAATCTAATTTTTTTCACTTTCCTCTTTCGCTTATCAGAAAAATTTGCTTTAATACCGAGATCATTTGCAATCACTTTACCGAATTCAATTGTTTTTTCTATTCCTTCATTTCGCATTGTTGTGAACATAACTCATAACAATATTAATAATAAATAATAATAGATATATTATAAGATGTATAAGAAATAAGAATAGATGAAATGCTCGGCGACAACGCAAACATAATTGGTAATTCCACATTTCCATAAAATAGTAATTATTTTTAATCAATTATTAAGAATTATTTCTTAAGTGTAAGGTCTTCCTGTACATTGATAGATTGTATTTCCTAACTATTATTGGTTTATACTTTTAATAAAATATATAATAATTATTAGATATTATTTTCAACTATGCTTCAATTAATATACCTCAAGGAGTTGTAGTTTTTGTAACTACAATATACAACCCTGACCGCTGTAATTTTTAACATAAAATTAAAATTTATAATTGGAAACAGAGGATTTCACTTCTAAGTATATAATAACAAATTATAAATATATATATATATATATAATATACTATGTAGTAGGTACTAAATTTTTAGGTGATATTAAAAATATGAATTATATGAATTTAGTCATATCATATGACTATACTATAAGTATTTAATAAATATTTATTTATAATAAGTATTTAGTTAATACTTGACACATTTACCATGAACAACGCACCTATATTTTTCAAATAGTATATAATACTCTGATGGTTCAATTGTATAATGATATGACATAATTTGATATTACTCAATATAATATAGGTCTATGGTCTATCACGTATATTTATTTATTTATTTAATATCAAATGTAATAATTTATGAATAATAAATTGATATATATATTATGTACCTACATAATATGACTAATGTATTTTATAGATGTACCTATGTATATACATAATAGTATAGTTATATAATTTAAGCATATTATATGTATGTACATGAATTAATAGTGATATTAGTATACATTTTCGTTCATTGGGCCAAAAATATAAATAAAGTACCTACACATAATATTATAAAAATTATTTCAGCTAACATATTATTGGTACCTATATAGTAAGTAGATGAATTGATAGTGAAATAAAATTAGTAAATAAAGTAGTTGGGCACAGGTACTCCAATGGTATATAATATACTATGTAGTAGGTACTTAATGTATTACAGTTTTTGTAGGTATATCAATAAACAAAATATAACTTAATGTATTTAATTAAATTCTGGCAGGTAAATTGTATAATGATATGACTAAACTATACGATACTGTCTACATAATATGCCCGTTAATATACGCGACATTATGCGAGTGGGCCGCGGAGTGGGATGGAGTGAGTGCGGGGGGGGGAAACTTTGTCGACGCGAAGCGCGCCCGTTTCGACCTGCCTCTTGTGATCGGCGCTCGTACAACGCACATCGACTCTCACGGAAAAGCCAAATACGTTTCGTGTTATTTAACATTCAGTGTTTTTCTTTGAGTTTTGTTGTCTTTTGGGCGCTTTTCACATACCCGGTGAGTACAACTTCTATAATAATATCTACTACTATATAATATTCAGATAAACTACTGATTCTATATGTTTGCACCAGCTACAGACATCATGGCGCGTTTCGTGTTTTTTTCGTACACCGCAAATGTACTTTGAATACCTATAACTTTTTTATATCCGCATTCGTATTAGTTGTGTTAGTGTTCGTTTACATAATACGGTAGACATTGGTTCTAACACCATGTTGGTGCGTGGAAACAAAACCACAACCAGCTGACCGAGTTCCGTTTCCATATCGTTGCGCCTTCGGCAATGCAACGCTGAAATTCTTGATGGAAATACAGTATGCTATTATTTCAGGACACCTTCATTTATTCGTAAGTGATTACGGGCCTTATCAGTAATTTTTGGGCACGGTAAAAATACTATTTTCATTTTCGACCCGGCTTCGGAGTGGTGGATCTTTTATCTGACGTTTAGTCGGATTGCTTACGCATTTAACGATGTTATCATCAATCAAGGTGGTGACTGACTTGCTAGACACTCAACAGATCACGGCGGCACGATTCCCTCGAACCGGCCGTCACACATCGTCAAGTTGTCTACCCGGGTGACTACGACCAACATCAAGTCGATCGACACCGCGGAGAACGCCGCCGTCGTGCGTCGTGTCGCTTTTACTATAACATACAGGCTTCAATACAGCCCCCCTCAAATGATTTTATTTTATTATTTTATTTATTATTATTATTATTTTATTTTTTTATTTTATTATTTTATTATTTTTTTTTTTCTTCTTTATTTTTGCGTTTTCGGTAACAGTAATGAACGTGCCCCCGCCTTCGCACATTGTCCGCTATCCGACGGGGTCGGATTGACTACCGGATAACATAGATGACTGACCTGCTAGACACCCAAAAAAAGGCGGTGGCTATATGATATGCATGGACGCCCGAAATATTTCTTCTTTATTTTTGCGTTTTCGGTAACAGTAATGAACGTGATGACGTTCATCAGCCGTCGCACATTATCCGCTATCCGACGAAGTCGGATTGCCTACCAGGGTGACTACGACCTACGTAGAGGAAGGTGACTGACCTGCTAGACTCCAAAACATATTTTAACGTAAATTATACACCCAATCCTCGAACCGGCTGTCACACGTCGTCACGTTGTCTACCAGGTGACTACGTCTCACATCGATTCGGATTGCCTACCAGGGTGACTACGACCTACGTAGAGGAAGGTGACTGACCTGCTAGACTCCAAAACATATTTTCACGTAAATTATACACCCAATCCTCGAACCGGCTGTCACACGTCGTCACGTTGTCTACCAGGTGACTACGTCTCACATCGATTCGGATTGCCTACCAGGGTGACTACGACCTACGTAGAGGAAGGTGACTGACCTGCTAGACCCCAAAACATATTTTCACGTGAATTTTACACCCAATACAATCGAACCGGCCGTCACACGTCGTCACGTTGTCTACCGTGACTACGTCTCACATCGAGTCGGATTGCCTACCCGGATAACAATTTTTTTTCACGTAATTTATTCTTTAATTTTGCATTTTCGTTAACAGTAATGGACGCTGTAATGGGATTACGCAATTCATGTACAACGCTCACAATAACAAGTACTACTTATGTAGAAAGCGGCCTCGTCGACCACACCCAAAAGTGGTCGTAGCTAGAATAGACGCTTCGGATCACAACAACTTCCCAAGGGCGCCTACATGCCACGCGCCGCTCAATTCAAAGGGCGTCGCCTTCGTATATTCGTATATATAGAGGCTAGGGCCTCAATACAAATTAGATGTATCCAGAGACGAGAACAACACACGACTCGCTTAGCCGCCCAGCCATCACACACAACTTACACGGAGATTATCAACTTCGGAACGAGCTACAATTCGCTACAATCAACACTATTATTCTGCTTGTTTTGTCTGGTTTAATATAATACATTTGATTATCATACTAATTGACTATTATTATTTATCAAAGTACACCAGCTTTTGGATCCCTGAAGGGCCACATGTAACAACGCTGTGATACTTGATGATGTTCATCAGCAATCGCATATTTACCAAGGTGACTACGACCAACGTAGAGGAAGGTGACTGACCTGCTAGACCCCAAAACATGTTTTCACATAAATTATATAACCGATGCATCGAATCGGTTGTCACGTTGTCTACCCGGGTGACTACGTCCAACATCGAGGAAGGTGACTGACATGCTAGACCCCCAAGAAAAGACTTTGACAGGTATCCGGTTAACTAAACCACTATCCTTATCACGAATCCTCCATCCTTATCACACATCCACTTTTCTTATCACAAATCCAATATCCTTATCATAAATTGTTATCACAAATCCACCATGCTTATCACTTATCTACAATCCTTATCAATAATCCACTATCCTTATCACAAATCCAGTTTCCTCATCACTAATTTGTACCACAAATCCTTATCACTAGACCTTCATACCACCCATTAACCGTCCAGCTCGAGACTGGCGACTGGCGACTGGCGACGGCGGCTATATGATTTGCATGGACGTCCGAAATTTTTTAAATACTTTTCAAGTAATTTATTACTTTTTTTGCTTTTTCGGTAACAGTAATGAACGTCGTCCGCGATTCGACGCAGTCGGATTGCATACGTGATGACGTTCCCCAGCCGTCGAGTATTGTCGGATTGACTTCCAGGGTGACTACGACCAAAGTCGAGGAAAGTGACTGACCCGCTAGACCCCAAATACTATTACTACGGCGAACGTCATTCGAGGTGACTGACCTGCTAGACACCCACAAAAATACAACGACGATTTATAATTTTTTTACGGAATTTTGAATTTCCGGCGGCAGTAAAGAACGTTGTCGTCGAACGTTGTTGCTTACCGGGGGGGCTACCACGCCAAACCACGGTGGACCTAACCTTATCAGAGTTCCTTATCACACACCGACCAGCTCGAGACTGACGACCAGACCAACAGACCACTGCATCTTCCGAAATCGAAAACACTCATGACCGACACCCGGGGGTCTGGGGGTATCCCCCAGCGACGCTCGGAGAGCTAGTCTTATACTATAAAGCGTGAACCCGAGGGCGCAGCTTGTGGAGTAAATCCGAACTGCTATAGACGAAAATGGAGCGAAAACGCGGCGGCGGAGCGTTATCACTAATCCTTATCGCTTTTCGCGGTTTCGACCTATTTACACGATTTTTTTTCAAACTTTTCGAGTTTTACCCACCTCGGGGGGCACCGTTCGGACCTTATTCGCATTCTTCGGTAAATTTATAGTCGGCGCGCGGCCCTACTTTTTTCCCGGCGGGCCCGCGGCGGCGGATGTCGCGTGCGATACGAGCGCCGCCGTCGCGCGCGTTTTTTGCATTTTTTTTCGAAAATTCGAGTTTTAGGCGTTTTAGGGCGCATCGACCTCCCCGTTTGGATCTTATTCGCGTTCCCCGCTAAATTTAACGTCGAAACGTGGCCCTACTTTTTCAAAAACGAGTCCCCCGGCGGACGAGGCGATCGCCGAGAGCGCCGCGTCGTCGCCGTTTCGACGGTTTTCTCGACTTTTTCGACTAGAGTCGCGTTTAGCACCTCTACGAGACGTCCGACCTCCCCGTCGTCGACGTATTCGAGTTCCACGCTAAATTTATAGCCGGCTCGCTTACCTACTTTTTCAAAAACGAGTCCCGGGGAGGAGCAACGTCGCTTAAACGAGAGTAGGTACCGATTGGGTATCGAGTAGGTACCGCTATATACAGGCATAAATACGTGCGTCTCGAGGTTCGATTTTTTTCGCAAAGCTCGGGTATTATACGTCCGAGGGCGGCGGAGCCGGTCGTCCGCTCGCCGACGCTGTCGGATCGCCCGCTCAAACGCTCCTTTGACGGCCGTCCAAACGGCGTTCGCCTTTCGCGATCACGGCGACGCGGCTTAAGAGTCATAGAATTGACTTGGATTTTCATCTGAGTAGGTGGCTAGGTTGGTTAGGCGTTAGGATAGGTGACTCGAGGGTCGTGGGTTCGAACCCGGCCTCTGGGATTTTCGATAATTTGCGCCATCCGTGATAATTTGAAAGTTTTTTTTTCGAGTTTTTTTTTTTTTCGTCACATTTATCATTTTTAACGAAAGTGTTAATTTTTTTTTTAAATTTGCATTATTATATTATATATATTATTATTATTCGTTTGACGATATTTATTGGGCAAAAAAATAATTAAAATTAACATTTAATTAATACTTGATTTTACCGACGCACCTACATGTTTCTTTTATTAACACATTATAATAACGTATAACTAACCTACGTGTAGTACCTACTTGATATATTACAGTTTTTAGGTGATTCCGATTTGGTTAAATACTGCTACAGATTATAAAAATAGTAATGACTGCTTCATTTGCCGTTTTTTTCGAAAATTCGAGTCCCGCGATGGAGTAGTGTTTCGGAAACGAGAGTAGGTACCGTGTAGGTATCGCTATTCACATACATATATACATGCGCCTCGAGGATCGATTTTTTTCGCAAATCTCGCGTCTTGAACGTCCGAAGGTGGCGGACATGGTGGTCCGCTCAAACGCCCTTAAGAGTCATAGATTTGGCTCCTAATTTCATCTCGGTAGGTGGCTAGGTAGGTTAGGCGTTAAAACGGGTGATTCGACGGTCGTGGTTTCGAACGCCGGCGGGGCCGTGTTAAATCGAATTTCTTTTTTTTGCGTTTTTTTTTTCGTCACATTTATCATTTTTAACGAAAGTGTTAATTTTTTTTTTAATTTGCATTATTATATTATATATATTATTATTATTCGTTCGACGATATTTATTGGGCAAAAAAATTATTAACATTTACCGACGCACCTACATGTTTCTTTTAATAATACATTATAATATAACTAACCTACGTGTAGTACCTACTTGATATATTACAGTTTTTACGTGATTCCGATTTGGTTAAATACTGCTACAGATTATAAATACTATATTAAAAAATAGTACGACTGTAATATGACTGCTTCATTTGCCGTTTTTTTCGAAAATTCGAGTCCCGGGGGGGAGTAGTGTGTCGGAAACGAGAGTATGTGTAGTGTATTCATTTATAGACACCTACGTTTAATAGGATAGTAGTACATTTCAATAAAATTTGTTATTCACCAATATAATTATCTATTTGTTAATTTGACTTAATTCTCATAATTAAATAAATATACATGGTAGGTATATTTTAGAAAATATCCAATCAGAAAATTAGATTTTGTCGACTTATTTGTTATAACCGCGAAAACATAACAATGATTACATTGATTACAGTGAAGCCTAACATAAAACACCCGATAACTGTTCTCTATGATTATCAACAAATACAATTTTATTACCTCCTGTATACTTTTTCATATTTGAACGGCCGTTTCGAGCACTTTTCGCTGTAGGCGGATTGTCCGTTCGGGAATCGGATTTCACCCGAGATGACTGATAACTAGACACTCAAACTCAGAATCCGAATTTCCGATTTCAACCCACACACTCCAGAACCGGACATACACGCCCGGTGCATGGTCTGCGATCCGACGTAGTCGGATTGCCTACCTGACTAGCTACTTGCATACGAGCGACGTACACCCCCACTGCATCCGATCCGCCGCAGGTGGATTGTCCGTTCGGGAATCGACTTTCACCCGAGATGACTGATAGCTAGACACTCAAACTCAGAGAACCCGAATTTCCGATTTCAACACACATACGAGAACCGGACACACACGCCCGGTGGCATATTAACATACCATACATTGCTACACGACCGGTCGTTTCTGATTGGCTCATTTCAAATAGCCCGCTTTAAATTTTAATATAATCATTATCATATTATTTGCTTATAATATTTAAATATTATCATAGAATAATTATATCATAGAGACATAGAAATAGAATATTAATCATAGAATTGAATATTGAAAGTTGAAATTCACCTCTTGATAAAGTAAAGTTTACTTTATTTAAGTATAGTCAAGTTAAACCAAGGTGGCAAGTTAACATGATTTTACCAACGAATTACTCTAATGTTATTATAGAAAAAAGTGAAAACTTTATAAAATGTAGATCAAGTTTAACAAATTTAGATGATTGTAATAATTGGGTTGCTGAATTTGGAAAAATTAACCATTTAAAATGGAACTCAAGATCGTCTATGCCAAATGGAAAAAAAATTACTTGTTCGTTAGTACCTTCCTTTTAAAGTCATTTATTTCATTATAAGTACATATTATAAAGTATAGTAGCATTATATTAAATATTGTTTATTATACTATTAATAGGTATTGTAAATGTTTTCTAGTTTTAACATAAAAATATTTTAAAAATTGATAGATTATTACCTCTGCTATATTTCCAAACATTTTGTTAATATCTATTGTGTCTGTTAATTATACATTGTATTTAAAATTTTTTTATACATGATTATTATACAATGAATGTGGGTACCCAGTACAGGGTTGGAAGTTGAACAACAATACTTATGTTAAAGGTGGGCATTAACAAGTTAAAAAGTTAATTTATTTTATTTTATTATCTATATTTTATAATTGATGGCCTATCACATATACATAAACATTTTAATTGTTTATATTTCTATCTTTGACAATAGATTAACCCTTTACTTATAGGTAGGTATATAAAACTGCAACTGTTAAAACTAATTAATTAAATCACTACTGCTAGTGTGTCAGAAGACGGAATATTAGATTTTTTTTTATCTGAGAAAACAAAATATTTAGTCATTATATTTTTAAAAAATTTTAAAGTTTCACTATCACTATATATGTGACATAATATGTGTTAATTAAAAACTAATTAACTTCTGTTTAACTGAGTTAAGTTATTTTTTTTCATATTAGCTTTAAACTTTTATAGTGCCTAGTTAAAATGTTAAATATATCTAATGTTAACTATTAGGTATGGTTACAATCTAAAAGTTGACCTAATATTTAACCAATTAAAGTTATGTTTTTGTTATTAGCTTGCCCACCTTTATATAGCATGAGGATATTATAATAATATGTTATATGAACTTTGTTATACTTGAATTTAAATAAGATTTTACACTTTTAGTACATATATATTTTATCTATTAAGTATTATGTTAATTGTTAGGTAATAATCTAAGTAGGTAATTTATTAGTTATTTGAAATATTAAATTAGTTTTAACTTAACCTATCTATTGCCTTATTTATTGTATTAAAATATCAGCATTATAATACTTTGTAACTTGTGTTTATAATTCATAGAATTCTAATATTGTTCAAAATTATTATTATATAATTTAACTAATATTATAATAACATAGATAATGTGAAAATGTACATAATTGATTGAATATCATATTATTGCCAAGGTGAATTTGTATAAATCCACCTTAATTATTTCAAAATATGTAGAATGTTATTAGATTATTTAGATGTATTATTAATTATAGATTCATAAGATTTTTAAGAGTACCTAATAAAATCAGTCAACAAGTTTAATTTTTTTTTGTTTTACAACATTTTTTTCCCCTGTACCTTTATTTTAGTCAATATGTGAGGAAAATTCAGAAAGCATATCCACATATTTTTTATCAATAATTCATTTATTCAAACATCTGATTTTGTAATTTTTAAATATCTTCAAAGTCTAAAGACAATAATTTTGAATAGGTACCTTAGATTTTTTGTTACACTTTAAGAGGAACCATTCTGTGGTGACACAAATCTGTTTTTAAATGAGGAAAATTAAAATAGAAACAAAATATTTACTTTAAATTATTCAGAAGATAGATAATTGAAATTGTATCTAAATAAATCAACATTAAAATGAGTAGTTTCTGCGTTACTAAAATACAATATAATTACCTACCTATAGTCTATAGGTACATATTTTAATGAATTTAATAAAAGTATCCCAATTAGGTAATATATTTCAACATTATAGGGATAAGTAAAATGTTTTGATATTGAATATTAAATACTGGGCTTGTAAATGTCCATAAGGATCGTGATTAAATATCTTTGAAAAATTAAATTGAAATTTGTTCCATGTACCTACTCATACGTTTGCTTATAGTAATATTAAATATACTCTACTTATACAATATCTACCTATTATTTATTTTTTTTAGAAAAAAATTTGTTTGTCATCATAGTACTTTCCAAAAAGTGTCTAGGGAAGAAAATAAAAAAGGTAATTCTAAAAATGCTAACTGTTCTGCAACTATTACTTGTGTTATAAAGCTTGATACGTTAGCAACTAGAAAATCAGACACTTTAATAAAGGTGAGTATGAGTTTGAGTTTTTTTTTTATTATAAGTTTGTCAACAAATAAAGTAGCGTTTTTTTTTTTAAGTAAAACTTCTTTTTTGTGCCTTGTGGTCTAGATGAAAAAAAATTGTCACAAAAAATGAAACGCATATATATATATAAGTATTTTGTGTACGTCAGTTTCTATAGTGATAGTTGTTACAAAAATTTGTTTAACGGTTATATATATATATATATATATATATATACATTTTTTTTTTGTATATATATATATATATAACGATTACTGATTATGAACATATTTCAATATTTCAGAATACACTATTAGTAAAAAGAAAGCCGAGGAATGTGAATATGGAGTTACAAAAAAATCAAAACTAAATCGAGATGAATCTCGACCTTTACCTAAAACAAATGTAGTATATATTATATAACCATGTGTTTTTTTTTTTGTATTGATTTTTCTCACTCTCCCTAATTCATGAGCACTAATACTTATGAAAGAAGTTTTACTTCCCAAGAGTGTAACGGTGGTTAACCTCACACACTCTTTATTTTTTTAAGTGTAAAGATTTTGTTAATTAGTGTAATCTGTTATGTAAAATTAACTAATAACCTAAAGTTTAAAGAGTAAATGCCTGTACCTTTTACTAAGAACTGTAATAAAAAAATTAAGCAACAGATATCTATGGAAACCCTCATATTTTTAAATAACGTCTATAATTTGATTAAATTATAAATTTTTTTATAGGTAGTATAAATTATAAAATAATACAACATTTATCTGTAAATATATTTATTTTTTATTTTATAAAGTTAATTTTTAGATTCTGAGCGGAGCAATGAATGTGTTGACTTACAATGTGTGTGTATTTTTTTTTGTATATGGAAATCGAAGCACTCCTTCTTGTTTACAGAATAAAAAAAAAATAAAAAAATAAACATCATTGTAAAACTACTAGCTTCATCTCACCGCTCAGAATCTAAAATATTTAAGTATGTAATAAATTTGCTTAATAGTTTATAAAAATCACAAATTTTAAAATAATTTATTTTCTAGAATGGACTTCGTGGAATTATAACTATAAATAATAAACACACCCATAGTTTAGATACTGCTGAAACTTTAAGATTTATACCAGCAGACTTAAAATTAAAAAATACATTTTTTGAGTACTTCAGTTCCAATATGGGAATTTCTGAAGCTCTTAAGTATCATGAGGATATTTTGGAGTTAAAAGATAATTTTTCATTGGAAGACTTAGCAAATGGAGCTATTAATCCAACATATAGAACAGTTCAGTATTGGCATGATGAATGGAGAATTAAGAACTTGGGTCCACGTTCTGGAATTGGAATGATTGAAGTAGGTCAAATAGGGTGACTATTATCAATACCTATGCAATAATATATTAATATAATTCATTGTTTGATTCTATTTGCATTATTATTTCTTAGAAATTAAAAGAAAAATTGAATATATATTCAGAACAAAATGTAATTGTCAAATTTGTTGAAGATCCATTTGCTCTTCTTATTGTTACTCCTCTTATGCAAAGAGCTCATGAATTAAAATCTTCAAAGTGGTATAGTATTGTTGATAGCACTAGTGCATGTGACGCTGAAACCATCAATAACCTTTATATTAACTCCATGTGCAGCAGGAGCGGTACCATTAGCAATTATAATTACAAAAGGTAAATAAATTGTACTAATCAATTTTCTTGTTTAAATATATAGTGTTGAAAATTTTTTTAATACATTTTGTTATCAATTTATTTTATTTATACAGGTCAATCTTTTTTAGCATATAGTACGGGATTTAATTTGCTTAGAGAGTGTGGTTTAAAATGTTTTGGTGGCATAGCCTGGCCTAAAATTTTTGTTACTGATAATGCTCAAGCAGAAATAAATGCAATTAAAATACTTGGCCTGAAGTGATCACTTTTATGTATATTTCATGTTTGTCAGGCAGTTTGGCGTTGGCTTTGGGATTCCAAAAATAATATTCCTCAAAATAAGCGACCAATATTAATGAAACATTTTCAAAATATTTTGTATGCAGATACAGTAAAACTTGCTGAATATAATTTTAATAGTGCCATAAACAGTTCAGAATATCCAAAATGGACTAAATACATTACAGACCAATTTGATGGTCGTCAAAAATGGTGTTTGGCTTGGAGGAATGAGTCTAATAGAGCTCATCATACAAACAATTACTCTGAGATTACAGTACGCATATTTAAGGATACAGTACTCTCAAGAGTTAAAGCCTATAATGTTATTGCATTATTAGATTTCACTTGCACTGTGTTGGAAGAACATTACGGTAGGCGACTAATGACATTTGCCAATTGTAGAAATCCAAAAAATAGAGAAGCAAGAATTTTCTTGGACACATTAATTAAGAAGGCAAATTATGTGAAAAAAAATCAAATTATTCATAGCGCACAAAATATTATATTGTTCCAAGTGAAAAAATCCTTAAGTACTTATGATGTTAATTTAGAAGCTGGTTGTTGTTCATGTTCAATTGGGAAGTATGGTAAATTTTGCAAACATCAATGTGCAGTATATATACATTATGATGAAATGTCAAACAATTTCCCTCCTGTTACTCCTCAAGATAGACATGAAATTGCTATGCTAGCATCAGGAGATAAATCTCTAAAAATTGATTTTTTTCAACCATTTTATGTAGAGAACTATAATATTGCTCAGACTGTAGTGATCCCTGATGATGAAAGAATATAAGTTGAGAAAAATAAAAATTCTGAATATGTCCATAAATTAAATTAAATAGATAAAATGCAATCTTCTTTAAGCCACGAGATAGTAGAGGCCGACACAAATAAAGAAACTTGTAATGCTATTCAGAATATACTAAAATTAATGAAATTTAATGACACAAAGTATGGTTCATCTTCTTCTGGAATACAAACTCTTGAAGCACGATTAAAAAAAATTACAAGTGAAGGACAATGGGAGACATTCTTGCATACAGCTGGAAATGTATCGGTACCATTACGAAAGAGATCTGGTGCAAAAATGTCTGTCCAACCGACTTCTATTGCTAGGCGGTCACAAAATATTACAAGAGGAAGTAAAAGTTTACCATCAGGTCGACCAGCTAAATGTGAATCTGGTATAAAAAAAAGGAAAAGAAATCTTGGCAGTAATGTAAACGCTAACTTACCAAATGCAAAATCCCTTGGACGTGGTCATTAATACATTTAAAATATATTTTTATTTTCATTCTATATTAGGTATAAGGTACCTAATTATGTTACATGTCTTTTAAAAAAATAAAAAGGGTATAATTTAAGTCCGAAAATGTTAAATTATTAAAAAAAATGTACAATTACAATATCTTTATCTTAAACCGTGTATGTGATACAATATTATGATTGATAACGCGATAATATGATAATGATTATATTAAAATTTAAAGCGGGCTATTTGAAATGAGCCAATCAGAAACGACCGGTCGTGTAGCAATGTATGGTATGTTAATATGCCGCCCGGTGCATGGTCTGCGATCCGACGTAGTCGGATTGCCTACCTGACTAGCTACTTGCATACGAGCGACTTACACCCCCACTGCATCTGACACTCGGGAATCGACTTTCACCCGAGATGACTGATAGCTAGATACTCAAACTGAGAATCCGAATTTCCGATTTCAACACACATACGAGAACCGGACATACACGCCCGGTGCATGGTCTGCGATCCGACGTAGTCGGATTGCCTACCTGACTAGCTACTTGCATACGAGCGACTACACCCCCAGTGCCCCCACTGCATCCGACACTCGGGAATCGACTTTTACCCGAGATGACTGATAGCTAGACACTCAAACCCAGAATCCGAATTTCCGATTTCAACACACATACGAGAACCGGACACACACGCCCAGTGCATGGTCTGCGATCCGACGTAGTCGGATTGCCTACCTGACTAGCTACTTGCATACGAGCGACTTACACCCCCACTGCATCTGACACTCGGGAATCGACTTTCACCCGAGATGACTGATAGCTAGATACTCAAACTCAGAATCCGAATTTCCGATTTCAACACACATACGAGAACCGGACATACACGCCCGGTGCATGGTCTGCGATCCGACGTAGTCGGATTGCCTACCTGACTAGCTACTTGCATACGAGCGACTTACACCCCCAGTGTCCCCCACTGCATCCGACACTCGGGAATCGACTTTTACCCGAGATGACTGATAGCTAGACACTCAAACCCAGAATCCGAATTTCCGATTTCAACACACACACACCAGAACCGGACATACCCGACCGGTGCATGGTCTGCGATCCGACGTAGTCGGATTGCCTACCTGGCTGACTGTGTCGTACGATCGACTTGAATCGCGTGACTTACGACTAGACACTCTTCCGAGTTCAAAAATTACCGCTTAACCAGTGCTGCCAACACGACAAAACACAATAACCGACGATCTCCCATTCCCGCCGCAGGCTGGATCAAAAAACCCAGCATCGCCGACAAAGATGCACCACCGCCCACACAGTCTTTCCGCCGTAGGCGGGATGACAAACACCGGAATCTAGTCTTACTATATAAAACGAAAACCCGTGTGGCGCTCCCTATGCGTTAAATCCGAACCATCGTAAGAGAGAGCCAATGAGAAAATTCAATTTCCCCGGAGGGCGGTCTCCCGGCGGCGGCGGAGCCGTCGCTGCGTTATCACTCCTCCTTATCGCTTTTCACGATTTTTCTCGAAATCCACGATTTTTTTTCAAATTTTTCGTGTTTTACCCCTCCCGGGGGCCTCGGGCGGTCCCGTTCGGACCTTATTCGCGTTCCCCGCTAGATTTACTATTACGAGTACGCCGTACTCTTTTCTCTGCGGGCCCTCCGCGGCGGATATCACGTGCGAACCGAGCGCTTCCGTCGCCCGCGCTTTTTGCCGTTTTTTTTCGAAAATTCGAGTTTTAGGCGTTTTAGGGGGTATCGACCTCCCCGTTTGGATCTTATTCGCGTTCCCCCCCAAATTTATAGTCGGCGCGCTGCCATATTTTTTCAAAAACGAGTATCCCGGCGGACGAATCGATCGCCAAGAGCGCCGCGTCTTCGCCGTTTCGACGGTTTTCTCGACTTTTTCGACTAGAGTCGCGTTTGGCCCCTCTACGAGTCTCCCGACCTCCCCGTCGGCGACGTATTCGAGTTCCTCGCTAAATTTATAGCCGGCGCGCGTCCTTACTTTTTCAAAAACGAGTCCAGGGGAGGTTAAACGTGAGCGGAAACGTGAGTAGGTACCGAGTAGGTATCGAGTAGGTACCGCTATATACAGGCATAAATACATGCGTCTCGATGTTCGATTTTTTTCGCGAAGCTCGCGTATTATACGTCCGAGGGCGGCGGAGCCGGTCGTCCGCTCGCCGAAGCGGTCGGATCGCCCGCCCATCACCCTTTGACGGCCGTCCAAACGGCGTTCGCCTTTCGCGTGCACGGCGACGCTGCTTAAGAGTCATAGATTTGACTCCGGTTTTCATCTCAATAGGTGGCTAGGTTGGTTAGGCGTTAGGACAGGTGACTCGAGGGTCGTGGTTTCGAATCCGTCGCCCGGAATTTTCGATAGTTTGCGGCGGCCGTGGTAAATCGGTTTCCTTTTTCTCGCGTTTTTTTTTTTCGTCGCATTTATCATTTTTAACGAGTGTTAAGTTTTTTTTCAAAGTTTGCGTTATTATATTATATGTATCGGTATTTATATATATTATTGTTCGTTTGACGATATTTATTGGGCAAAAAAATATTAATATATAATAAATTAATATATTAAATAATAATAATAATAATTATTAACATTTACTTGATTTTACCGTGACCGACGCACCTATATGTTTCTTGATATACCTACTTGATATATTACAGTTTTTATGTGATTCCGATTTGGTTAAATACTGCTAAATAATACTAAATAAATAGTGTTTAATACAATATTATCAAACTATATTACAAAATAGTACGGCTATATGACTTCTCCATTTGCCGTTTTTTTCGAAAATTCGAGTTTTACCCCCATCGTAGACTTGTTCGCGTTTACTAAATTTATAGTCGGCGTGCGAGCGTGTGGCCCTTCTTTTTTATGATGGAGTCCCGGGGAGGAGCGGCGTCGCTCAAAGCCGACGGCCCGCGGCGCCGCCGTCGAGTAGGTACCGCTATATACAGGCATAAATACATGCGTCTCGACGTTCGATTTTCTTCGCGAATATCGCGTTTTGAACGTCCGAAGGCGGCGGAGCCGGTCGTACGCTCGCCAACGCGGTCGGATAGCCAGCTCGAAAGCCCTTTGCGGACTTGCAATACCGCGTTTGGCTTTGGCGGGGACGGCGACGCGGCTTAAGAGTCATAGATTAGACTCAGGTTTTCATCTCAGTAGGTGGCTAGGTAGTATAGGCGTTAGAATAGGTGGTTTCGATCCCGACCTCCGGGAATATCGGTAATTTGCGGCAGCCGTGATAAATCGAACTTCTTTTTTCGCGTTTTTTTTTTCGGCATTTACCTTTCACTATCATTTCCGCCTTATCGTATTTAACGAAAATGTTCCGGTTTTTTTTAAAAATTCGAGTTTTACCCATTTTTCAGACGTCGGACCTCCCCGCTAAATACGAGGTTAAATACGAGTCGCCTCCAACCCCTTTTTCACACGTCTTGGTAGGTATCACTATATACAGGCATAAATTGGGCGGACAGTGTCGTTATTACTATAGACATTCGATAATGCGTCATTATTGACATTATTATATTATATTTGACCGCCTTTTGCTCACTCGGTCGCGCCGTAGCTTCCTTATATTGTTATATCGGTATTCATGTATTTGATTTGGCAGAAATATACATCGGCCAGCTGTAGGTAGGTACTAGACGTGTATATTATAATAAATATAAATGTATAAATAATAAAATATCCTAGCTCGAGTCGAGTCGACTATACTATAGGTAGGTTTAATCATGAGCATCAAATCAAATTAATAACTAACCTACATATTGTATACTATGTAGGGCCTACTTAATATATTACAGTTTTTAGGTTACTAGATCGGTTGAGGTTATATATTAATGTTTCTAATACAATATAAATAAACTAATGACTTATATGTACTTTATAGATGTATGCATGTACTTATGTACTATAAGAATAGTCTATTGGTCTAAAAGTATAAATAAAGATAAACTAACGGATATTGCTTAAAGTGAACGCAGTTCTGTGGTTTGATTTATTATAAAAGACGTTCGATTCGGTCTGTATGTACTGTAGTGGTGTGTATCATAAAAAAAAAATTACTTGGACCCCGTGTTACACGCCACTGAATTGTACTGTACATACCTACATATAATATTATAATGAAGTATTACACATATAATATAATATATATAAGATATAATTATTATTATGTACATAATATACAATAATATGCTTGAGACGTACGATTATTTATGCGAGTCGGACGGTTAATAATTACCATGATAATTAGTAATTACGAACGTCTCTTCAATGTATTGTTCTATGTCAATATCAACGATACACACTGGAATGCTACAGTATGACCATTTTTAATTGATGATACGGACCGGTGGGCGGAGTGGTGACGTGCAGGGGTCAACTTTTGCGACGCGAAACGTGCCTGCGTTTTCGAACGTCATCTTGTGACGAACGCCCGTGGAACGCACAACCGAAGCGCACAGAAAATCATATTTATAATATATAATATATTATTTAATTATTAGGCTTTTAGCTTTCTTAGATTTTCTTGGCGTATCGTGTTCTGCGTAGGGCGCTTTTCAAAACCGGTGAGTACAATTTTGAAATACATAATAATAATTAATAGTATAACGTTTGTATGGCCCGCGTACCTACTGGCTTATTCATGACGTTGTACGTACACGAGCTGGATTCATCTTCTTTCATTCGTGTACGATGCGTTTCCGTACACACGATATTGTTTATTACTATATTATTATACACGCCATTTCCACCTTTACGCGTTTCGTGTTCAATATTAATACGACATTTTTATTTCCGCTTGCCTTGTTCATATCCGGACATAGACTTAAACGCCTACGTTCGCTACGTTTTAAACGACGATTTTTGCAGTTACGACTTGCAAGACCATAATATCGTGTGTTACTTTTGTTTAGTTCATACCCAATAATAATATTATATACCTACCGTGTTCAAATAATACAATTTATTGCATTAATTCTAAAAATAAACACACAACACCGGATTATTCACTGATAACATAGGTACTGATAAGATTATTCCATCACACGAACACGGAGTTTTACTCATATTATTTATTATAATAATAATATATAAAATGTTTAGCCATTACTTCTTTATATTATATTGTTATTATATTATATCTTTTTAGGCAAATATAACAATGGTCAATCATTGTGTGATTTGTGGCAACGTCGACGGAGCTAATGACGTTTCAGTGCATGGGTATTTATCTAATATACCTATAATTATACGTACTATTACGTACGATTAATTTTGAGATTTAAATACATAATAATTCATAATACCATGTTTGCATTAGATTTCCAGCAAACGTCGATCGGAAACGTCAATGGGTGATGTTCGCCGTGGACAATGGTGTCAATGCTCGACAGATATTGGCTCATTCAAAGCTGTGTTCGAGGCATTTTGTAGCAGGTCGTGATTACCACGGAGCAGCTGTACGTCGCCGTCGACTATTTGCTGGAGCAGTGCCGTCAGTAGTGAGTAACAACCGGCATAAAACCTTTGATCACAGTATTAATTCACCCACTTGATCATTACACTACTATGCTTACTAATACTGTGTGCATTAAAATATCACATATCATGTGTTTTTATTATTCAATATACCCAGGTGGCAGGTATTTTACAGTGGCTACGGTTTGATACCACACTATAGGTACTTGCATTAAGTTATTGTTGTTGGTTAACATTCTGTATTAAATTATACTCTTTTTTTAATTGCTTTTATTATAAATACTAATACAACAAATACTACTACTACTACTATTACTAAGTAGTGTCTAACCTACGGTTAAAAATCCGAACATGTTTAATTATTCACTGTGTCCTTAGATACATATTATATACATTGTTTCTGTACATAACAGACTACTATACCTGACATACTATACTGGCTCGGTACAACATTCTTCAAAACTAAATCTCTATTTTAATAAAGTAAATTGTAGAATAACTTGAACGACATTCTATTGTCTTACCGCTGTTTCAAATTTCAAATGCATATCTAACTATACTAACATATCAACTTTTACTGTGGGTATATTGACCTAAACAGAACACTAAATACCGAGGGGTAAACACCTTGGGGGTAATCAGTGTACAAGGTGATGGTAATCATGGGTAATAATAGGTAATGTTTGTAGTAAATCATGGGTAATCATAGGTATAATCATTGAAATCAGTAATCTGGTGTACAAAACTTCTGTCAGGTATTTACCCCCCATATTATTTACTACTGATGTGTGTTAATTGATACATAGTGGTGATGGTTTAGGTGTACTTGATTTTATACACTTGAAGACCATGTATGATCTTATTAGTGTAACATAAACCTTGCATTTAACTTGTCATATAATATTTCATATAAATGCACTTATTGCATATGAGTACATTCATTTACTGTTATGTATGAACACACAACCATTAAAAGTTCAACTCACTGTATTTTAACTTTTATTATGGGGATTTACAACCGATGAACAAAATACTTAAATATTTTCTTACATCTTACTACTACTACTACTACTACTTCTACTACTACTACCACCATTACTTACTACTGACCTAGGTCATTTGTAAGTTGTGTACTAGATGTGTAGTACTCTTAGAAATAACACTTACTGTTATACAGTAATACGTTTTTACAATGTTTCAAAGTTATTGTTGTTAGAAAGATGAAGTATGAATGCGCAACCAATTATACATTCCTCTGTGAATTTCTTTGTTTTTTGATTGGCTCTTGATTTTAGATTATACTACGATGTAAAAGATTTTATTAAGGTTAGGTTTAGCTTTGAGTATTGATTTGACGTTCAATGCACAAAAAAATATTAGATATTTAATATTGTACCGACTATAAACTCAAGTTATAACTATCAAGTTATTGTTGTTGGATTTAATAGTTCATTCAACCAAACATAAATGTTTTATCATAGTGCTCAATACATTCATTCCTTTATTTATACAACAGACTAACATATTCACTACTGATGTGTGTTATTTGATACATAGTGGTGATACATATAGGTATGCTTTTATTAGTGTAACTGTTATAGAGTGAAATACATTTTTAAAATCAAAGTCACACATACCTAACCAACACAAGATTAAACTAATGAGGAATGAACACACTTCCATTAAAATGTCTTCCTTTTTATTGTTGGAAGTTAAAATTCTGTATTAAATTACTCTTTATTTTTATTCATTTTGTTAAAATGATAAACTGTATATTCACTCCTACGCAATAGGTAGTGTAAGTCACAGTTAACTCTCTGTTGGGCATTTACAACCAATGAACAAAATAATACTACTACTACTTACTACTGACCTAGGTAAGTAAGTCGTGTACTGTATAGGCAATTTATCATTTAACATGTGGTACTCTTAGAAATGTTTATATTATTTCAAAAGTTAATACAATAGATTGTATTGATGTTAGGTTAGACAGAGCTTAGATTTAGGTATAGCATAAACCCTAAATTATCATATAATTTCACTGTAACATTTAGTGTTATACAGTGCAATACATTTTTACAATGTTTCATAGTTATTGTTGTTTGAAGGATTATAAATATGTACCTATAAAACCAAATAAACATTCTTCTGTGCATTTTTAATACAACATTTATCTTAACCTATAGTTTTGTACTGATTTGTTATTTAGGTAGACTTTTTTCTCTTGGAAATCTCAGGTGAACTATGAATGAGAGTTATGACTCAGTGGACTAAATGTACTTTTAACATAGGCGTTATAAAAACAACAACATTTCACTGTTCACCTGTTTCACCTTTCATTTGATTGATAGCTATGGCTTATTATACATATAGTTCATTCAACCAAAGTTTTAATTTAAAGTTTAAATTTATTTATTCAACTATAATAAAAGTCACTATACATATTTTACTATCTCAATATACCTGCTTACTACAATGACAATTTTAGATTATACTACAGCAGGTAGGTACTAAAAAGATTGTATTAAGTTTTGTATAGGTGTAGTTAACTTGATCACATTGAACACATTCCTATTTATTTTTACTACTTATTACAAAAAACACCTGATAATACACATATATTCCTGGTTAAACAATAATAATTTTATGCAATGAAAATAAAATACTCTAAACTCAACCAAACTTTTAGGTGTTCGGGGACATCCAGATGGATGTGGTGGAGGCCTTGGAAGTGGCAGAAGTCCAGATAGATGTGGTGGAGGCCTTGGAAGTGGCAGAAGTCCAGATGGATGTGGTGGAGGCCTTGGAAGTGGCAGAACTCCAGATGGATGGGGTTGAGGACATGGAAGTGGTTGAGGATGTGGAGTACGTGGAAGTGGTAGAGAACGTGGAAGAGGTAGAGGACGTGGAGTACGTGGAAGTGGCAGAGGACGTGGAATTGGTGGAGTACGTGGAAGTGGTCGACGACGGGTTGGAGGAAGTGGTGGAGGACGACTTCCCGGAAGAGGAGATAGAGTACGTGTTAGTGGTCGAACTACCCATAGGGCCCGCGCCAATAATTAACCGGCAGGCGGGCGTGACACACCCGCTACCAGAGCGGCACTACGTGGGCGCGTTAGACAGAATCTGCATACATTGTTACGCCCGCCACTTCGAAGGCGAGGTTGTGGGCCGAGGTGCCAATAGACACTTCAACACGTGTTGTAACAACGGCCAAATGGTCGCTGCAGGACAACACGTGTTGTTACCAGTACCATATTTAATACAGAGTTTGTTTATAGATGATTCGCAGGATGGTCGAAGATTCCGAGCTGAAGTTCGCCGGTTCAACAACCTACTGGCATTCGCTGCGTTTGCCTCCGACGCACACGACAGGCGTTTGCCAGGGCGGGGACCGCCTGTGTTTATTGTCCACAGTCAGACATATCGGACGACCAATCATGAGGTGGCCGTTGCCCCGGAAAATGCGTACAACTGTCAGTTGTATTTCTTGGAGTCCGTAGAGGCCAACCACCGCCGCCTCGATATTGCACGACGGGCAAATCGTGAACTGTGCGAAATCGTGATGGGTTTATTGGACGGTTTGCTGCGGGGCATCAATCCGTACGCAATGGCTTTTATGTAAGAAAACTCAAACTATTGTATTTATGAACACTAGGGATGTGAATTTAGCCTTACAGTAAATACATTTTACACATACCTTTCTTACAGTAGATAAAAAAAAAAAAAACATTTACCAATATAATAGACTTAATAATGATTTAAAATAATGTATACATAGCAAATAGTTTTCTTAACTCCTCCTTATTAGTTATTTGAAATACCTAAGGTACTAATGATATAACATTAAATATGACACAGGGCTTGGATGTTTATGACTTAACATATTTATGTAACCTAACCAAAAAATAATTCATATTTATTAGAGATAAAACACATAACAATCTCAAAATGTGTATTTTTGACTTAAGCCCTTTTGACCGCGCATGGAAGATTTATAATATATAATATTTAGTATAGATTATACTCTCACCGCTACTGATATAGAGTTAAATGGATTGAATGATCGGATGTTTTTATTACACATAATATACAATTATTTCTAACAATATCACTGATACACTAATACACCAATTTATTACAATTGATTAATACATTTTAGGTAATATGATTTATTCTCAGCTCTTTGAAAATTCACAATTATTTGTACACATCATGCGGAGTGTGTTTAACATAAATATATAAATATATTCGTTTCAGGAACATGCGTCAGGTGTGGCTGGCAGAAAGAGCCCTGGCCGATCCCGCAGCCGCGACACCTAGACCAGTCAGGATGAATTTCGTTGAAGATGCGGCCCGGGATAGGGGCCGAAACAACCTGCCTACCGCAAATGAAGTTGCGGCCGTGTTCGTAGGTGAAGGTGGTCATCCTCCCAGACACATCGATCTGGTCATCTTCGACACCAATCCAATCGACATGCAATACAGGTCGCAAAGGATACCTGCGGGTTAGTACACCTCACAGACACACACATAATTATAGTATTATAACAGATGTCTAACTGCTACCAACAAAGAGTTAAATTACACCCCACCTTTACTACATTTTGGACATTCTTTTGAAATTTAATTACTTAATAACTAATAAGTTAGGTCAACACCGACTTCAACCCTTTCACTTGTGCAGTAATACTTATTACATTAACAGTTTGAGGTTGTTGTGTGATAAAACAAAAGTCATCACATTATTATTCATTTAGTACATAACTCTCATCAGTTTTATAGTAACATTACTTCAATGCTAAATTCACTGTTCTCTTATTTCATAATTTGTGTATACTTCATAACTAACATCACTTAGAATTATTAACACTTGGTATAGAAATTAGCCCACCTTAGAGTTCATGTTATAGATTGTTTTATAAATTACCTTTCCTTTGCGGTTTTACAAAACATATATTATGTACTTGCTATAAACGCAAGTACACGACCCAATCATAACAATAAATAAATAACTGGTAAATATCTTAACACGCATACATTCTGGACATTCTTTTGAAATTTAATTAGTTATTCACTGATTAATTAGGTCAAAACCGACATACATAATAATACTTATTAAATTAACAGTGTAAATTCATTGTGTTGTTGTGAAACAAGCCATTACATTATTATAAATATAAAACAACGTGGATCAACATAATACCTATCACATATTATTATTGTCTCATGAATTTTCCTCCTAAATATATTTACCTAACTTTTGTGGTTCTACAAAACGTTATGTAGGTACTTGCTATAACAATAAGTAACAAATAGATATAAATAACTCCTAAATAGAGTTAAAGAATCACAGTTTCGTATAGATTCATATTTTTGATTTCACAGTATATAATAATATACTTAATAACTAATAGCACTTACAATATTACAGCCGATCTTAGAGTTAATATTTCCTGTACATTATTTCCTAAATTTCTTTAGCGGTTCTACAAATTGTGTACACGCAACACAAACGTATCTCCATAAACCAACTCTCAGCTACTAACAGACCTTTGGCTCAGCAATTAATTTAAAATTCATTATATTTCTCAAGGTTCGTCTCACTCGGATCCCATGTTGTATCCGCTGTTCTTCCCGTACGGCGAGGCCGGTTGGCATAACGAGATGTTGCAAGAGGGCCCTCGACGAAATAACGTCCGCAGTCGAAACTCTATAAGAGAGTTTGCGTGCTACCGCGTGGCCATTCGATACGAGGGAAATAACGACACGAGGCACCAACGGTTCAGTTCGATACATCAGGGCCGGTCCTTGTTTCACCAGTTCCTGTGCGACCACTACGTTCAGATGGAAACCAACAATCTGAACATACTACTACAAATTTTATTTCGGAACTCTAAACATTATATTTGTTTTTATTTCATTGTATGACTCTCATTTTGTTTTCAAATATAAATAATAAAATTACATTGTTTTTGACATTGGCCAAAAACTTAAATTTAAAATAAACACTTGTGAAAACATTTCTACATTTTAATAATAATATTCCATTGAGCATAATGTTGATAATTTTCTACATTTATAAACTTTATCTAATTTGGTCCTACAGCGTTAGAGACATTGGCCCTTTTTTTTTGTAACACAAGTAACATAAGCAAATTTTAACGACATTGACCCATCTTGCACCAAGCCACGGAATTATTATATGTGTTGGTCATTATTTTTATTACATTTAATGCGTTATTTCGTTCAAGCTGTGTATAATAAACACAATAAACATTCTATTGCATACAGTACTATAAATAAAAATATATAATTTATACATGTGTATGGTATAACGATTGTTTTGGTGGATTTTATACATTTATTTAGTGTGTTCGGTGTGTATGAATTATTTACTACTTCATAGGGCAGTTGTATACATTCACCATTACCTTTAAGTTCTATACTTCAATATATATTATATTTATGTGTTGTTTAGGTATTATTATATTATGTACTTCTACAGAGAGTTCTATAGGTGGTCTACATTAGTACACAGTGGTACCTACATGCTATTGATAGATTTTTATTATATTTATTAAATTGAAAATTATTACAATATTTTATGCATGTGTCATTCTTAGCAGTGTGTCCAGTGTTTTTTAGGTTTTTAGGGTAGTGGTAAGCCTTTTATTTTTTTTTTACTTTTGTATACTAGCTATATTATATACTTTACGTTTAATGTGTTGTTTAGGTATTATTATTATTATTTTTTTATTATATTCATTATTATTTTTTCATCTAATTCATTCAAGCGGAATAACACACGTTTGTTTATAGATTGTTATTTTCATTGACATAAATTAATATTTCCTATACCTTTGCAATTCTTATATAATATTATTCGGTGATTTATACGCAGTCACACAGATAATGTATTCTAGCTGATACAAGTTTTTGTAAAATGTCCAATGTCCATTATATTTTTCAATGTTAAAGTAAAGAACTGTAAGTGTTCATGCAATATTCAAAAATTAGTTCTTAGTATGGTTAAACGTTTCAAATCGCTTCACTTCAAAATAAATTAAAATTATTAAACATTGTAATATATTATTATATTGCAATGCAATGCTATGCGTCTACAGAATAAAAAATAAATAAATTATCTTAATAATACAACACAAAACGGTATCATCTTATATTGAGCCAGCCAATATATTGTTACTAATCTTTTCAATATTCCTTTTTAGGTACGTCAACTCGAGGTACGTCAGCCCGCCAGAAGCCGTCTGGCGATTGTTTTCGTACAAACTGCACGACAAAAGTCACACGGTCTTCAGGCTTCCCGTTCACCTGGAGGGTCGTCACAACGTGTATTTTCCGCCGGGCCAAGAAGAATTACGGCTACAGAACGAAGCTGTTGGTCGCACGAAACTCACGCAGTTCTTCGCGCTGAACGCGACCAACGTGGTGGCTCGACAATACTTGTACCAAGACATACCGATGCATTACACCTGGCAGCAAAATGTCAAACAATGGCGTCCGCGGGTGAATCGGATGACAAACGTTACATTGGCTCGGATGTACGTGGTGAACCCAATGGACCGGGACCGTTTCCACTTGAGATTGCTACTTCTGAACCGAAGAGGCCCGCAGTCCTTTCAAGACATAAGGACGGTGGACGGGGTCGTTCACGGAACATACACGGCGGCTGCGATTGCACTCGGACTATTGGAAGACGACCTAGCGTGGCGGAATTGTTTGGATGAATCCGCGTTGGTGGACACTGCGGTATCTGTTCGTCACTATACTGGTGTTCTGCCTGCCTGCAGACCCGCTGGCGTTGTACGAGAGGAACGAAGCGAACCTGATGGAGGACTTCAACCGGCGTCTCCAAGACGTCGACCGCGCGAGGGCCGCGTGTCTGGCAGCCATCGAGGATCTACTTCGTGGTCACGGAAAGTCACCCGCGGTCGACTACGGTTTGCCCCTCGCCGACCCTCTACTGCTGGAACCGCTGCGTCGCTCATGGACGGCGGCATGACGGTGCACTCGACGTTCGGACTGCCGTTCGGCACGCTCACCGAAGACTCGACGTCCACCATCACCATGCAGTCCGCGCGAGCGCAGAGGATACGCAACGCGGCTCTCATCGTCTGGGACGAAGCCCCCATGTCACCGGGACTGCAACTGACGCTGGTGGACCGCCTGCTCAAGGACGTCATGGTTTCGAACTTACCGTTCGGCGGTAAAACCATGCTGTTCGCCGGCGACTTCAGGCAGATATTGCCCGTGATCCGGAGAGGGACGAGAGCCGAGATCGTCATGTCGTCGATCAAGAACAACCATCTTTGGAACGTCATGGAGCGCTTCGATCTGGTCCAGAACATGCGCGCGGGCAACGACGCGGACTTTGCGTCTTGGTTGCTTCAGCTCGGCAACGGCCAACTGCCCGCGGTCGACGGCGTTCCGGACACGGTGGAAATCCCGCAGGAAATGGTATGCGACGTCGCCGATTTAATCGATTTCGTGTATCCACAGCAAATGTCGTTGGCCAACGTCGAAGAATTTGCTCGGAGAGTCGTCGTGTGTCCCACCAACGAAGAGTGCAGAGGTGTCAACGCGGACGTGCTGGAGCGCTTCGACGGCAATTCGGAGACCTACCAGGCCGTCGACACCGCGGAGGTGGACGCGGCCGACGAAGTTGCCAATTTCCCCACAGAGTTCCACAACACTTTGGTACCGGACGGCCTGCCGCCGTTCCGGCTCGAGTTGAAGGTGGGGTGCATCGTCATGTTGCTCAGAAATCTCGATCCGAGGAGACGACTGTGCAACGGTACGAGGTTGGTGGTCACCGAACTGCGACGTCACAATTTCAAGGCGAGGATTTTGGGCGGTGACCCACGGGACGACGACATCGTCCTGCCCAAGATACCGCTCACGTCCAGCGGTGAGGACGACCTGCCCATTCCCATGCGGCGCACTCAATTCCCGGTGAGGTTGTCGATCGCCATGACCATCAACAAGTCGCAGGGTCAGACGTTCGACAGGGTAGGTTTGCTTCTGACGACGCCCCCGTTCACTCACGGGCAGCTGTACGTGGCGTTTTCGAGGGTGAGAAACGCACAGTCCGTGAAAGTCGGCATGTACGCCGATGACAGCGGGCGATTTGTCACCAAGAACATCGTGTATCATGGTGCATTTGTTCAATGACGATTTATTAAAATTCACACACATTTCTTGGGTCAGGGAATGGATCCCTCAAAAAGAGTAAATTACTTAATTAAATACTTTGTTTTGACAACAAATGCTGTAAGCACAACATTTAACCGTAATAGTAGGAATAACCAATAACGATTTAAAAAGCCATTCATACAGTGCATATCTTAATAATAATGCATAGATAGGTACTAGGTGTATAAATGATAAGATACTGCATATTATTATGTTATTTACATTTTTATGGCAGTGTTCGAACGGCTGTTGTAGATTTTTTTTTTTGTATAAACACCATTTAATAGCTGTGTTCCTTTCTTTTTCGTTTTATATCTAATCTAATCTAATAGGTAATACATTGTAATGTGTAATACAACATTTTGCTGTTGATTAATTTTTTTCTTATTATTATTACTGTTTCACATAATATTATGACACCATTGATGACACTATTTTATTATCTAACAATTATAATATTATGTAGTGTTTTACTACATACTACCTCACCGTGAATGGATATAATTTCTTTTGTCACTTTGTGGTCATTGCTGTGAATAATAGTAACTCTCGGATGAGACGGAAACACATATATTATTTACTTTTTTATGTCAAAATTTTACCATTAAAAGTACCATTCAATATTATAGTGACTATTATAGTAGACTGCTAATTTATTTATTTTAGTGGAGTAATGCCACTGTACAAATTGCTGTTAACTATTTTTAATACTTATTATAATATCATAGGTATTCTTATGTAAAAAAGTAAAAACAATATTTAATAGTTGTGTAATTTATTTTATATTATAAGTCAATATTTTTACAATAATTGATGTTGTATTTGTTTTACTCATTGTAGACTATTAATTCTAAAATCTTTTAATGACGTCATATTTATTTATTTGTTACATACTTTAGACATAATTCTATGCAACACCTACCTAGGTCATTAATTTCACTGACATCCTGAGAACCCTTATAAAGTTATAACTATTATCTTATTTGATCCACACACCACACATATAATTTATTGTATTACAATAGTATGAACAATATGTATTGGTAACTTATAGAAATTTAAAAAATCGTTCATACCGTACGCTCAGTAAACACATTGCAATTTCAAAATATACAGTTGGAAAGGAAAAGGAAAAGAAAATATAATTGTAAATGAAATAGTCATGTTTTTTAGGCCATTGTTTTATTGATCATCTGAAAAAAAAAACATAAAGAAAAAACGTAGAAAATGGTTTGTTGAGAACAAATGTTCCTGTTAAAAACTTACTTCTCTTCTACTCTCGGCACCTGAAAATAATATGTTTGATTAGAATTATTAATTTCAAAAACTAAAGTATTTATATTTATATTGCATCCTTACATCGCATTGCCCCGGCGGTGTAGGAGACATCACTGATTTCCTGAAAATGATGTGTTTAATTAGAATTATCAATATCAAACACTTAAATATTATATAAATATATCCTTACGACATTTGGCGGCGGCGTCTCGCAGGCGATGACGTACAGCTGCTCTTGAAAATAATTTGTTTAATTAGATTTATCAATTTTGAAAACTAGATTATTTTTTTAAATTTTTTACTAATATATCTTTAAAGTGCATAGTAGCATACTAATATATTATACTTACATCTTTGGACGGTGGTGTCTTTTCCGCTCGGCTTCGCGACCGTTGCCGACGAACCTCCTGAAAATTATTCGTTTAGTTAGATTTATATAGAAATGTAATTAGATTTATTTTTAAATATAAATATATATCCTTACGTTTGACGATGGTCGTGATGTTGGGGAGCGGGATCTGGGGAGGGGCCTAGCACGGAAAGCCCTGCCACCTCCCCGATGCCTTACGCCATCACGACCACTGACGACGTCGACACCACCTCCTCGCCGCCTGCCACCACTACGACCACTGCCGTCGCCGCCGCCACCACCTAACCACCGGTCACCACCGCGGCCACCACCTACACCTCTGGACTTGGCTACAATATAATTTACAATTTATATACATAATATTAAGACTGTTATTGAGGAATATGTAAAGGAAACACTCACCGCAATCCCGGGAGAGGTGGCCGTTTTCCCCACAGTTGTAACATTCTGAAACGGGGAGATATAATATTTTAATCGTTTCTAATTTCAATTATTAACCAAATGTATGCTTACGTCGGGCGCGGTCTTCCTCTCTGCTGATATACACCGTATAGGTCCCGCTGAAGTTGAACGTACTCATTCTAAAGTTAATAAATGTAAACAAATAAAGAATGTTGAAAAAAACAATTGATCTGCATTATTAGGTTGGTGATATTATAAAATATTAAATTCGTTTAAAAAAAAGGATGTGGTGCACATTAAAACTAAGCCACGGTTTTTTCGCAAATGTATATGGTATAACAATAATAATATTTGATAAATACGATCGGAGGTGAGTGTAAAAACAAAAAAATATTCAATTTGTTTGTCACAGAAAGCGTGTGTTGCAGACAAAACTAACTACTAAGGCTCGATTTTCTTCGCAAATTTATATATTGTTATAATAAGAGATATTTAATTATTAATTCATAAACATTTATATTATTAAAATAATTTATTAATTGATATGTCGTAGGCCGTATGGAAAATTAGATTTTTTTGCAAAAAGACTAGGCTCTTTGCAATGGGGTAGCCCGTTTGCGAATTACTTATTATTTTTCCAAACAGCCTGCTGTTTTTAAGGCTCATTGCATACAGACTAACAGCAGTTAGGCCTTTTAAGAATTACAATCATAATAACAATAAATATTATATGGTAATTTATTACTGATTATACTTATTACATAATTTAAATTATATTATTTTAAGGGTTATTGATAATAACACACTTCTTAATTTATTACTTGTACAGTTATTGACTGTTGAATTACTAGTTTTATTACCTA
Source organism: Macrosiphum euphorbiae (assembly GCA_949089665.1). Classification (NCBI taxonomy): domain Eukaryota; kingdom Metazoa; phylum Arthropoda; class Insecta; order Hemiptera; family Aphididae; genus Macrosiphum; species Macrosiphum euphorbiae. The sequence continues at coordinate 320,489 of CARXXK010000117.1, read as the reverse complement.
TATTATATTACTAACAAAAAAAAAATATATATATAAAATATTAAATTAAATTAAATTGCAATATTATAAAAAATATTACATTACAATATTAAATATTATATAAAGTATTTACTTATTGTTACATGTAGTTTTTTCGTGACATCTTGAGCTACACAGTACATTGTTTTTGCGACAAGCGCATCTATTTGTTTTGCACGATGTTTTGCAAAAACATTTTTGATAACCCTGTCCTCCGAATTGAGAATGTCTCTTCGCTATTTCTCTTAATGTTAACATCGTATCTGGTACTTCGTCAAGAAATTCTGCATCGGTTGTCTGTAGAACATTTCTGCTTAACCACGTATTTATAATTCCAAATCTTGTACCAATTTGGTAAACGTTATTTTTTTTGTTGACAACTTTACCAATTATATTTTGTGTGTCTAATGGTCCACGATCTACCTTTGGAATATTAACTAAAACATAATTTCCAACTTCAATTACAACTAATTTCTTATCACTAGCTTGTATCATTTTTTTTGCAGCTTTTTTTTGTCCTTCAAAAGCTTCTACTCTTTCTTTCTGAATTTTTTTTTCTTTTACACATGTGTCGCACAAAGATTCTTTGTTTATGATAGACACTTTAATATTTTGTAGCGTGGTCTTGGTAGTTTAAAAGCCATTTAAAACTACCACTTGGTGTCGATTGAAAATCAATCAAATCAACTTGCCCACGAACATTAAAATCTTTGGATAATATAGGTTTTACAACAATGTTTTTGTGCTGCTGAGATTTTTTTAAATTACAAACATTGCACAACTTACAAAATATCAAAACAATAGGTTTTGGAATATAATATTTATCTTTTAGAGCATACATCATTTTATCACGACCTCCGTGTCCAATATTTTTGTGAATCGTATTTAAAATTTCAAAAAAATTCTCACGTGCTACTAATTGAACAATTGGCTCATCATGATTTTTTCTTTTTTTTACCAAATATTTTGAATCACCTACTTCCATAATATCATATTTTTTAATCAATCTATATTGCTTACTATTTTTTTTGGTTCCTGGTATTTTAGAAGCTGCTATTTCAGAAACAGCATCGGATATTGTAGCTATTGTCCATGGTTGTTTAACTGCGTTCGTTTTATTTTTATAATAATTAGTAACTTCATTGTTAAATTTGTTCACTACTGTTACATTTTCCATATTATGCACTCGTAAGTATTAACGCACTCGATTAAATACACTGGGTTTACTAACGTATAGTTGGTACTGTAGTATGTACCTACCTACTACAGTATGTTGACAAAAATAGGTACAATGAAATGTATAATCTAATCTACTGATTAGTCATTATCTTGTAGATTCCATCAACTATTAGGTATACGTCGTCAATCCGTATCTTTAAAATAGTCGGTTGTAATGTAGTATACTAATGTAGGTAAAAACCAAAAATTTGAAATCTATACGATTGATATGATTTTATAAATACGCTATTGCGATACAGTTTATGAGTAGGAACTAGGAAGTTATGTTTTAGACTTTAGTCAATATTAAAAAAGTAGATCGTGGACCATTAGATATACAAAATACCTAGGTACCGTATATAATTATTCAATTTACATGTTACATATTATAATGTACTGGGTTATTATCAATAACCCTTAAAATAATATAATTTAAATTATGTAATAAGTATAATCAGTAATAAATTACCATATAATATTTATTGTTATTATGATTGTAATTCTTAAAAGGCCTAACTGCTGTTAGTCTGTATGCAATGAGCCTTAAAAACAGCAGGCTATTTGGAAAAATAATAAGTAATTCGCAAACGGGCTACCCCATTGCAAAGAGCCTAGTCTTTTTGCAAAAAATCTAATTTTCCATACGGCCTACGACAGATATATACGATCCGCATTGAACGTGTTAAAAAAACAAGGCCCTGATGTACCTACGCTTGGCAATTGCCGCTAATGTTTTATACGTTGTTACTCATTCTGAAGTTGACAAATAAAAAGCAATAAATGTGTATAAAAGTGTATAGTAAAACGAAACTATAAGGTAAAATATTAAATTCAGAAAGCATGTTTTGAAAAGCAACGAATTAAATTAATAATACAATATTTATAACATTAATATTAATATTGTATACTCACGTGTTTCCGTTGCTTCGACGACAAAACTCAACCTCAACGACTCAACGGCAGTCGGACGATTGAGAACGGTTAGTCGGACGTCGGCGCACTCCTTTGTCTTAGAACGGCGACAATAACAAGAGTCAAGGCAGGTAACCCATGCGGGAAACGATATCGCACGGCCGATTAATTTATTTATTGTATTGACAAATTAATTATCTTATAGTTTTATATTATTCATTCGAACACGGCATTAAACCTTACACTTTTGGCCATCGTTCTTATTTCATTTTTGCAAATTTTTTTCATGTGGTCATAATAATGCCTTAGGATCATCACTCGATTTTATTGATACACACGCAAAAATGGTTTTCAAACATTCCCGCCTTCGAAAGAATACCGCCAAACCTGTAGGCCTTATCACCGACCGTTTATCGTCTATCCACTCGGCGGTATCAGCGGATAACTTCCCGCCTATTATGTGATACGAGAGATATTGGGTCTGACATCATGTCGGTGCGCGGAAACGTTTCCGTGTTTTTCGGAGGACCATTGGGAAACGAAATCCCAATCAGCTGACCGAGTTTCGCTTCTAAATCGCTCTATTACTATAAACGAAAAAAACTATTAAACGTGGCCGCCCGACTTGCTAGACACTCAACAAATCACGGGGAATATATTACGACTAGCACGGGCACCCGAAATGTTATTATTTATATATATTTAATTTACGTCATTTGGCGTTTTCATGCCTTGACCCGGACGTCGCACTATCCGACGAAGTCAGATTGCCTACCAGGGTTACTACGTCCAACGTCGAGGAAGGTGACTGAACCGCTAGACACCAAGACATATACCATTTATTTTGCACGTGACCCATTACTTAATTTTGCGTCAGAAGTCACGCGTTGTCCGCTATCCGACGCTAGACCCTAGATGCCCTGCTAGACCCCAAAACATATTTTCGAGTAATTACGTCGAGGAAGGGGACTCGGTAGTCGGATTGCTTACGAAATGTTTTGAATTTTCATTACTTCATTGATTTGGTGTCTGTAATGGACGTTGTCCCGGCCGCACATTGCCTACCCGGATAACGTAGATGAGTGACCTGCTAGACACCAAAAGTCAGAAAGTGGCTATATGATTTGAATGGACAACCGAAATATTTTGAATTTTCATCACGTAATTTTCGAGTTTTACCCCCTCGGGGGGCCCGGGGTCTCCCCGCTGTGACCTTATTCGCGTTCCCCGCTAGATTTACAGGCCGCGCGCGGCCGTATTTTCTTCCCGGCGGGCCCGCGGCGGCCGATCTCACGCGGGATACGAGCGCCGCCGTCGCGCGCGTTTTTCGCCGTGTTTATCGAAATATCGAGTTTTACCCCGCTCGGGGGCCTCGGGTCTCCCCGTTTGCGTCTTATTCGCCTTCCTCGCTAAATTTGTAGTCGGCGAGCTGTCCTACTTTTTCAAAAACGAGTCCCGGGGAGGAGCGGCGTCGCGGAAACGAGAGTAGGTACCGAGTAGGTACATTTTGGGTATCGCTATATACAGGCATAAATACATGCGTCCCGACGATCGATTTTTTTCGCGAATCTCACCGAATCGAACTTCCGAAGCCGGTCGTCCCCTTACCGACGCGTTCGACCCCCCCGCTCGGACGCCATTTGAAGGACGTGGACGCCGCTTTCCAGTTTCGGGTGCACGGCGACGCGGCTTAATAGTCATAGATTTGACACGATATTTCATCTGAGTAGGTAGATAGGTTAGGGCGCTTGGACATGTAACTAGGAGTCGTGGGTTCGATACCGTCCCCCGGCGATATCGAAGATTTGCGGCGGCCGTGATAATCTTGAGTTTTTTTTCGCGTTTTTTTTTTTCGTCTTTTCTCCATCAGTTCCGTATTATCATATTTAAATAGTCCCCCCTCATAGTCGGGGT